>JAANYP010008275.1:0-535389 GCA_020465985.1 Centrapalus pauciflorus
AGAACAATATTGGCTTCAAGAGATAAACAATAAGACGATCAAACCGCATCCGAAGTATTCATTCACTGCAGAAGATAGACGACGTTTCTGTCAATTCATAAAAGGAGTGAAACTACCAGATGGGTTTGGATCAAATTTTAAGAAGAAAGTGAGTGAGAATGACACTAACATTACAGGGTTGAAATCTCATGATTGTCACATTCTTATGCAACGGTTGCTACCAATAGGGGTCCGAGGATACTTAGAGAAGGATATTGCAAACACCATTTGTGAACTTTGCACGTTTTTTAAACAAATTTGTGCACGAACTTTGGTGGTGGAAGATATGATGAAAGCTGAAAAGGAGTTGATTAACATCTTGTGCAAATTAGAGATGATATTCCCTCCGGCCTTTTTTGACATAATGATTCACTTGGTTATTCATTTGCCAGAAGAAGCTATTCTTGGAGGACCTGTTTATTTCAGATGGATGTATCCCTTTGAAAGATACATGAAAAAATTAAAAAACTATGTCAGGAATAAAGCTAGGCCCGAGGGTTCCATAGCAGAGGGTTATGTAGCAGATGAAGCTTTGACTTTTTGTTCTATGTATCTTGAAGGTGTACAAACGAAGTTCAATCGTCCTGACAGAAATGAGGATATTGTCATCCCTGAAAGGCAATTATCTGTTTTTCGATCACAGTGCCGTCCAACAAGTAAAAATGAAGTTGTATTTCTTGAAGAAAGAGTTCGAAAAGTACTCGAGTGGTATGTACTCAACAACTGTCCTGAAATTCAATCTTACATGAAGTAAGTATATCTAACTACAAGCTTATCTTAAATTAAATTCTTATTCTAAAACTTATTTTAATAATGCAGCCAATTTACCAATGAAAAGCCTGAAGGAAATCTCCAAAATGACTTTGCTTCATGGTTTTATTCAAAGGTAATTATGTTTTACTCATAGTAGTCTAATTGATAAAAGAATATTACTTGAACTTATAACATTTATTGTTCTCTAGATGTATCGTTTGCGAGAAGTTGGGTCTTCCGAGTGTACTGACGAATTACATGCTTTGGCATATGGTTCACATATCAGCGCAAACTATTACACCTCTTGTATAGTCAATGGTGTGCGCTTTATGACACACACTCGTGATGCTAAACGGACCACTCAAAATAGTGGTGTTTCAGTTCCGGGAGAAGATGGTTCTACATTTTATGGTCAATTAGAGGATATTGTAGAGTTGCGCTATTTACATGGAAAGTCGGTTGTACTATTTCGATGTAAGTGGTTTAACACCAACCGAAGACAGGGGCGGTGTGTTACTAAAAATAATATTACTAGCATCAACGTGAGCTCCGAGGCCTATAGAAACGACCAGTTCATTCTTGCTACACAAGCAAAACAGGTGTTCTACATTGAAGATCCTTCTCAAAACCGTCATTGGAGGGTTGTGGAAGAAGTTAATCATCGCAAAATTTGGGATCTTCCGAATATCATAGATGTTAACGAGATAGATGTAGTACACCATAACTCCTCTAACCTTGTGTTAAGTGTGGACTTGGGCGACTTGCCCAATGTGAGTTCAGAAAGAGTTGGCCAACCAAGTATAGTCGATGATATCCCCACAACTGCTTCTATTTTGGACAATGATAATATCATTATTGATGAAGATGAAGAAGCTGATTCAGATGAAGATGAATTAATTGACGATCGAGATGATGTCGATGATGATCATGAATTCCAATATTGTTCTAGTGATGGTCCTGATTGATATATTGTTGGACATTGTCAAAATTGTGCATTGTTTTAGATCCATTGTCAAATGATCATGAATTCCAATATTAATTGTTCCAGTTTTTGTTTTCTATAAGCATTTCCTGAGGCCTTAGTATTGCTTGCTACTACTTGTCTGGTCAATTTGGCACATTAAGTTCAACCATCATCATATTTTCATCGCAACTGATATTTTAATTCAAGACATACATGAAGCAGATATTGTTGGGACTAATATTCAAGACAGGTTGCAGCTGGACAAGTTATCTCCAATCTCAAATTTATGCTCATTAGTTGGAGGTAAATTGGCTACATTAAGGACACACATGAATCAGATATTCTTAGGATTTCATTTTCTGCGTTGTATGAAAACATGATGCTTAATAATTGATCTGTGAAAACCAAGTCCAGTAAAAAAAAGCTTTGAAATATCAAAGCACAGGTTCTCATTTTGCCCTTCTCACAGATTCTATTTACCATTCCTGTTATATATCTATCCTAATTATTATAAGTTAGGACACCACTTGATTCTTAATTATGCTTTAGTTTTGGCAGATACCGGGTTGAGTGCAGTTGTGTAATTTCACAGTTCTCAGCTGCTTAATTTTGCCTGTGATCGTTGACTAAGGTAAACAAAATCATTCTTAAGTAAGTTTATAATTTTATATATTAGATAGTAAGTCCGTTGGGCTGCATGCTGAACCATATAAAGTTTTAATAAGTGTATACATTGAGTGTACTTTACTAAATGCCCTCTCTGAACTAAATCGCTGTACTTTGATATATTAGGATCTTTACTCATTTGCTATTGTCCTTTTCTCACTTTCTTCACATGAAAGTGTATACATTGAGTACCAAATTTTCTTTTTCTTTTTCTTTTTCTTATGTTATGGGAAATCACTAATATATTAAGTGTTGTTTAGACTTAACATACACTCATAGAATACTAATAAAATGCAGGAAAGCACTGAGGGTTTCCATCACCAGCAGCACATACTAATTTAAGTTTGATATTGTGAATTATGACAGCAACATACTAATTTAAGTTTGATATTGTGAAGCCATGTGTGCCGACGTGGCTCGTGGACATGGTGGAGATTGTGGTGGTGGTGGTGATCCGCCTAATCGCCGTTTGGGTAGAATACCTACTTCGTGCGAAATATGTAAGTTACTATTTCAATTTCATGTTTTTATATTTTTAATATGTTTCCACTTTCTCATTTCTATGTTAATGTAGCAAAACCAAAAAATAAGCGAGGTCCATCGAAAGGAAAAAATTTAGAGGCAGCCTGGAAAGCCAATGGTCATAGGCCTTTACCAGTAATGTTTGACAGATCTCATGAAAACACTTACAATCCTATTGGAGATAATGGAAGGATGCTGAATAGTTTGATTGGGAGCTTAGTACGCTCTCTTATCCCTCCATACTATATGACTTGGGAGGATGTTCCTGACGAAGACAAGTCACAAATACTCCCACGAGTTGAGGTATTACTACTCAAATTATTGCTGCCCATAATATTTATATTTGTAATGTTGGAGATATATAGGTTATATATGTTTGTGTGTGTGTGTATAGATATATACGTTTTTTAAAATGGATACCCACTTTACCGAGCAGTAGCCCCAGTAGTAGGTTTAATGGTAGCACTTGATAGAATTAGTTTAGATGCATATTCCACAAATTATGCAGTGGGGTAGGAAGCCTGCATGGCAATGCCACAAATCATTATGTACCCCTCTTCTCCCCAACTTGTTCCCCACGAGTTCTTCACCAGCCAATATTTAGTCCCGTCATCACTTGTTCCATAACCAACTGCCGTAACGCCATGGTCCAGTTCTGTGCCACACTCTCCTGTGAACACTCCGCTAGAGTAGAACTGGAAGTCAGACCCACTAGCATCAATGGCAACAGAGACAGGCTGACTAGCTACAGCTTTCAGCAGTGCAGTTTCGCTGTTGGCCGGGACATCTTCATGACCCGTAATCGTTGCAGCATGGTTAGATTCCTTGTTGCTGTTACAGGTGCCGTCAACACCTTGGTACGGGTAGTTGGTTTCAGAAGTGAGGCCTTTGTTTTTTAGGATAAAATCAAAGGCGTCGTCCATAAGACCACCCCCACATCCCTGATCAACACCACTAGTGTCACAGTCCACCAGCTCTTGTTCGGATAAAGACACTAATTTGCCGGTTTTCAGTTGGGTTATTCCTTCCATAGCTGCCACAGCTGAAAATGCCCAGCAACATCCTGCATATATCATGATAAAGAATTGATGCATGCCAAAAAGAACATGAATGGTACTATTAACTGTCTAGCTGGACTACAATTGATGTGTGAATTTCATAATTAAAATTGTTGCTTACCACACTGGCCTTGGTCTTTAATGGGTGTTACTGCACCTTTCTTTCTCCAGTCCATTGATGATGGAACTGCTGTCACATTTTCATATCTGAACGCGGAGGTTGATCCAGAGCACTCATGTGCCTTGAATCGGTTCCTTGTGGTTCTGAACTCTTCGTTTGTGAGGTCTGCAAACAGAAAAGTTGATGTTTTCTGGTTTTTTGGTTTATAAATAAATAGAAATTAAGTCTTAATATACAATTTACAGCTTAGTTATTGCTTAGGCATTACTTTGATTATATATATTGTGACATGAAAATTCGTAGAAGTTTAGACTTGGTTCTTACTTTTGACACTTTTATCTATTGTCTTGTAGTCGTTTTTTGACATTAGTCGCAATGCACATGATTGGTCTGCCATAAATAACGGCCTCAACCGATATTGTGCGAATCGGTATTCAAGTGCTAAATCTAGATTGCACGAACATTTTAATGAACATGGAGGTGTAGAAGATGTGAATAATGCTAAAAGAAATCCACCTCCACACTTGAGACCTGCATGGTGGAACCAATTAATAGATGATGTTTTCTTAAATCCACAATGGCAAAAGCGTTCGAAGAAAAATTCTGAAAATCGAGCTAAACTTCCGTATGTTAGTTATCACGGATCTCAATCTTATGTTAGTGCAAGATTTAAAAAGGTAAATCTTGAACTTTGTTATATTCTATACATTATTTTTAGTGGGAGCATTGGGACCATGTAATGGCATTCTGATTATATCATGTGTTTTGTTTTATAATAGATGAATCCGGAGTCACAGAAAATCCAAAGTGCAATAGACAATTGGCATGAGATGCACTATAAGTCGACGAGTGGATGGGTAAATGAGCAAGCGAAAGTTGATTATGTAAGTAATTATTTGTGTTTGATGAATTAGATTGCGTAAACTGTTGAAGTTTAATAAATTTGTGAATTGATAGTTTGTTTTGCTAATCATTCTTTTTTAAAAATTTAGGAGAAATTGGTTGCCGAGATGGAAATTCAAACTCAACAAGCATCATCATCTAACCCCAATGGATCTTCATCGTTAAATGAGCAAGAAATATTCAAGAAGGTGTTTGGCGAGCGTCGGGGTCATAACATTGGACGGGGACGAAAGCTAAAACGTCAGTCATGTTTATCTTCATCAGCTACCACTTCGATGCCACCATCAAATGAGATGATACATGATATGATACGAGCTGCACAAGAAGCTTGGGAAAGACATCATGAAGAACAAGAGCGCAAACGTTACCAAGACTTGGCTACATACTTCTCAAGTATGATTCCTAATGCTAGTGTTGCCAACGTACCACCATTTGTATCCATGCCGGCACCTCCATTTGACTACAATGCTTATAAAGCAAATCAAATTTCACAACAATCAGGCGAAGATGATGATGAACAAGACTCGAATGATGATGGGTAGTTTATATAACAACTTTGAATGTTAGATGAAGATTTGTTAGTTTAACTTTGAATATTAAATGATGTTTTATTAATTCAACTTTAGATATTGATGATTTTTGGATATTTGTAAACTTTGACATTGGTTTATCATTTTATGAAGTTTATAATTTTCGTGGTAAATTTGTAATTTGTTAAATGTACAGGTAAAATAGAAAAGAAATTGAAAAATAGTTGTTGGTATTATTAATATCTTTCTGGGACAACATGTGGTTACAAAAAGTAAAGCTTAATTTTTATTTGTCTGATACTAGTTGAAGCGACAAGTCGTCCCTAAAGGTAATTAAATTATTAAATAAATAATTATTTTTTCCCAACAACATGTGGTCACAAAAAGTAATTATTTATTAAAATTAAAAAACGTTTTTAGAGACAAGATGTCGTCCCAAAAAGTAAATACTTTTAGAGACAACACGTTGTTGTGTCAACTGAAACTTTTAGGGACGGACTTTTTGAGACGGAAGCTTTTGAGACGACAGTTGTCTCTAAAAACCTTTTGGGACGACTTTTAAATTTTTTGGGACGACTTTTGTGGTCCCTAAAAGTCATTATTCTTGTAGTGCCATTCCATGAATAATAAAACTTGGGTTAAAATTAATCAAGTAATTTTATAAACTTAGGTTATATACAATTCAATGCCATTCCATTTCATTAATAATAAAACTTAGGTTAAAATTAATCAAATAATTTTATAAACTTAGGTTATATATAATCAATTCCATTCTATTAGAGTGAATAATAAAACTTAGGTTAAAATTAATCAATTTTATAAACTTAGGTTATATATTCCATTCCATTCCATGAATAAAAAAACATATGTTAAAATTAATCAAGTTTTATAAACTTAGGTTATATATAATCAATTCAATTCCATTCCATTCCATGAATAATAAAACAATGGTTAAAATTAATAAAGTAATTTTATAAAACTTAGGTTTGATATAATCAATTCAATTACTTTCCATTCCATGAATAATAAAACGTAGGTTAAATTTAATCATGTAATTTTATAAACTTAGGTTATATATAATCAATTCAATTAAATTCCATTCCATGAATAGTAAAACATAGGTTAAAATTAATCAAAAAATTTTATAAACATAGGTTATAAAATACTTAACAGTTGAGAAAATGCACTAACAGCTTGAGAAATTGAACTAGCAGTTCGAGATTTGCAAAACCAGATTTTCATAATTTTACTCAAGTGAATAATAAAACTTAGGTTAAAATTAATCAAGTGATTTTATAAACTTAGGTTATATATAATCAGTTCCGTTCCATTTCATGAATAGTAAAACTTAGGTTAAAATTAATCAAGATTTATAAACTTAAGTTATATATTCCATTCCGTTCCATGAATAATAAAACTTAGGTAAAAATTAATCAAGTAATTTTATAAACTTAGATTATATACAATTCAATGCCATTCCATTTCATTTATAATAAAACTTAGGTTAAAATTAATCAAGTAATTTTATAAACTTAGGTTATATATAATCAATTCCATTCCATTAGAGTGAATAATAAAACTTAGATTAAAATTAATCAATTTTATAAACTTAGATTATATATTCCATTCCATTCCATGAATAATAAAACATATGTTAAAATTTATCAAGTTTTATAAACTTAGGTTATATATAATCAATTCAATTCCATTCCATTCCATGAATAATAAAACTATGGTTAAAATTAATAAAGTAATTATAAAACTAAGGTTAGATATAATCAATTCAATTACATTCCATTCCATAAATAATAAAACTTAGGTTAAAATTAATCATGTAATTTTATAAACTTAGGTTATATATAATCAATTCAATTAAATTCCATTCCATGAATAGTAAAACTTAGGTTAAAATTAATCAAATAATTTTATTAACTTAGGTTATAAAATACTTAACAGTTGAGAAAATGCACTAACAACTTGAGAAATTGAACTAGCAGTTCGAGATTTGCAAAAACAGATTTTCATAATTTTACTCAAGTGAATAATAAAACTTAGGTTAAAATTAATCAAGTAATTTAATAAACTTAGGTTATATATAATCAGTTCCGTTCCATTTCATTAATAATAAAACTTAGGTTAAAATTAATCAAGTTTTATAAACTTAGGTTATACATTCCATTCCATTCCATGAATAACAAAACTTTGGTTAAAATTAATCAAGTAATTTTATAAATATAGGTTATATACAATTCAATGTCATTCCATTTCATTAATAATAAAACTTAGGTTAAAATTAATCAAGTAATTTTATAAACTTAGGTTATATATAATCAATTCCATTCCATTAGAGTGAATAATAAGACTTAGGTTAAAATTAATCAAGTTTTGTAAACTTAGGTTATATATTCCATTCCATTCCATGAATAACAAAACTTTGGTTAAAATTAATCAAGTAATTTCATAAACTTAGGTTATATACCATTCAATTCAATGCCATTCCATTTCATTAATAATAAAACTTAAGTTAAAATTAATCAAGTAATTTTATAAACTTAGGTTATAATCAATTCCATTCCATTAGAGTGAATAAAAAACTTAGGTTAAAATCAATCAGTTTTATAAACTTAGGTTATAAAATACTGAGCAGTTGAGAGAATGCATTTACAGCTTGAGAAATTGAACTAGCAGTTCGAGATTTGCAAAAACAGATTTTCTTAATTTTACTCAAGTGAATAATAAAACTTAGGTTAAAATTAATCAAGTAATATTATAAACCTAGGTTATATATAATCAGTTCCGTTCCATTTGATGAATAATAAAACTTAGGTAAAATTAACCAAGTTTTATAAACTTAGGGTATGTATTCCATTCCATTCCATGAATAATAAAACTTAGGTTAAAATTAATCAAGTAATTATATAAACTTAGGTTATATACAATTCAATGCCATTCCATTTCATTAATAATAAAACTTAGGTTAAAATTAATCAACTAATTTTATAAACTTAGGTTATATATAATCAATTCCATTCTATTAGAGTGAATAATAAAACTTAGGTTAAAATTAATCAATTTTATAAACTTAGGTTATATATTCCATTCCATTCCATGAATAAAAATACATATGTTGAAATTAATCAAGTTTTATAAACTTAGGTTATATATAATCAATTCAATTCCATTCCATTCCATGAATAATAAAACAATGGTTAAAATTAATAAAGTAATTTTATAAAACTTAGGTTTGATATAATCAATTCAATTACATTCCATTCCATGAATAATAAAACGTAGGTTAAAACTAATCATGTAATTTTATAAACCTAGGTTATATATAATCAATTCAATTAAATTCCATTCCATGAATAGTAAAACTTAGGTTAAAATTAATCAAAAAATTTTATAAACATAGGTTATAAAATACTTAACAGTTGAGAAAATGCACTAACAGCTTGAGAAATTGAACTAGCAGTTCGAGATTTGCAAAAACAGATTTTCATAATTTTACTCAAGTGAATAATAAAACTTAGGTTAAAATTAATCAAGTGATTTAATAAACTTAGGTTATATATAATCAGTTCCGTTCCATTTCATTAATAATAAAACTTAGGTTAAAATTAATCAAGTTTTATAAACTTAGGTTATATATTCCATTCCATTCCATGAATAATAAAACTTAGGTTAAAATTAATCAAATAATTTTATAAAGTTAGGTTATATATAATTCAATGCCATTTCATTTCATTAATAATAAAACTTAGGTTAAAATTAATCAAGTAATTTTATAAACTTAGGTTATATATAATCAATTCCATTCCATTAGAGTGAATAATAAAACTTAGGTTAAAATTAATCAAATTTTGTAAACTTAGGTTATATATTCCATTCCATTCCATGAATAACAAAACTTTGGTTAAAATTAATCAAGTAATTTTATAAACTTAGGTTATATACAATTCAATTCAATGCCATTCCATTTCATTAATAATAAAACTTAAGTTAAAATTAATCAAGTAATTTTATATATTTAGGTTATATATAATCAATTCCATTCCATTAGAGTGAATAATAAAACTTAGGTTAAAACTAATCAATTTTATAAACTTAGGTTATAAAATACTTAACAGTTGAGAGAATGCATTTACAGCTTGAGAAATTTAACTAGCAGTTCGAGATTTGCAAAAACAGATTTTCTTAATTTTACTCAAGTGAATAATAAAACTTATGTTAAAATTAATCAAGTAATGTTATAAACTTAGGTTATATATAATCAGTTCCGTTCCATTTGATGAATAATAAAACTTAGGTAAAATTAATCAAGTTTTATAAACTTAGGTTATATATTCCATTCCATTCCATGAATAATAAAACTTAGGTTAAAATTAATCAAGTAATTTTATAAACTTAGGTTATATACAATTCAATGTCATTCCATTTCATTAATAATAAAACTTAGGTTAAAATTAATCAAGTAATTTTATAAACTTAGGTTATATATAATCAATTCCTTTCTATTAGAGTGAATAATAAAACTTAGGTTAAAATTAATCAATTTTATTGTGAAGACCACCCCTTACGGGGCAGTGCTCACGAGTCTAGGTCCCACATTATGCAATACGATATCAATCAAACTAAGATAGAGTAATTAAGTGCGGAATATTGAATTACAGTACAACATATTAGGATTTAAGATTAATACAGATTACCGATTTTAAATTAAACTTATAAAGGGCACAAGTCTAATCTAATTCATGTCATCATATAATCAAAATAAATCTACCCAGATCACCATAATATCGTCATCCAATTAGTACCAAAATGGGGTTGCTGAGTAGAGGTCTATGAAACTTCTGTCTTGATCGTGTAAGACCTAAGAACTAGGTCCGGCAGATGACTTTCCTTTGTCTTTTCCTGTAAAAATATTAATGTAGCAACCGTAAGCAATGCTTAGTGAGTAAATAGATTTTCAAATTAACATGCATGTCAACCGGATCATCAATCTAGCGTGATATGTCTTGGCTGCCGCTACAGCCCTCATGATTCAGACATAGAAGTTATAGAGTCGGATGATGCTCAGGCCACGCTCACGCTTAAATCGTGGGGATCAGCCACATACTGGGCTAGCTACCAGTAAATCAACGTGGCGGAACATCGGAGATCATTACCAAGTTCAATAGAACTGGTGAAAAAGCCAGGTCTAGAACAATAGACCAATCAGGGCTAATTAAGCTGAATCAATATGTCAAGTATATGCAATGATGAAGCATACGTAATCAAGTCATGATAGCAGAAATCTTAAAGCAATATTTGAAATGAACAGTAAAATCAATATCATATTGAATGATAAGTCAAATAGCTATCATGATCCACTGGGCAACACCCAACCATGGTGTGCACAGGTCACAATCCAGCTGATAATATGAATGTCAAATAAATCTAGCATCAACAATATGTCTCAACCGGAAATTCAAGCATGTTCAATCTGAATATCCATAACTCACAGTGTTGGGTCTTTATCAAACAGATGTAAAATCTGCCACCTGAGTTATCTCAGGATTTTATCTCAATCTGTTCTCTGTCAAATCAAATATTTGACCCACTTTATAAATCTTTAAATCTTTGTTCAGAATTTCACTGAACCTGTCCAGAATTATCATATCAAATCATGTTAATATCATCGTCTTTTATCTTTAAAATCTTTATTTTATCTGATTCTGATAACTTGTTCGTTCATAAATCATTCTTTGTTTTATTAATATTCTCAAAAGGTCGGTACATATATATATTAATATATATAATCATTTTGCTAATTATCTTGTTAATTTTATGCGTTGTCCAAGTGTTTTATTCAATATATTCGAATTTAAGGAGTGGGTTTCGAGTTTAACACATAAATTCGAATATTTAAATTCGAACCAATGTTCGAATATATTTAACAAGTTCGAATCACAAACATTAAACTCGAATCATATGTATAAATATAGGGACAAATTTGAATTTAATGCTTTGGACTTAGGAATCTTGAAATGTGTGTGTACTTCAAATTTATCATCAAATTCGACTTGATATTGCTAATTTCGAAATCATGGATTCAATTAAAGGGTTAAAGTCAAATGTGCAACATAAATTCGAATCACACACTAAATTCGAATTATACATTTTCGAATTTAGTGCCAAGCACAAACTTTAATTCGATTTTAATGGATAAATTCGAATCATATATTCGAATTTAACTACAAAATCGAGTTTGTTCATACATTTCGAGTTTGTTTTTGGCATTCTCGAATTTGTTCATATTTATAGCTTTAAAACATACATTTCTAGGCCTAAAATCACGAATATGTTACGTAATAAACCTAAGTTCGATTATATTATACAAATTCTAGTTAAACTCCTTAAAAATAGCTTTAAATTTCATAAAAATATTAAATTCGAAATTATTGTTCAAAACCGAAATATATAAAAACTTAAGAAATCGATTTTTACCTCAAATTTCGTACGAAATCGAATATGTGACAGCAGATTCGTGTAGTATTCTCCGAGATCTTTCCGATGATATATAAAACTTGATAATCGGCCGGTCGGTTTGGGAGAAAATCTAGAGAGAGAGTAGAGAGAGTAGAGAGAGAAAGTAGAGAGAGAGTAGAGAGAGTGTGGGGAGTGATTAAATGGTCTTAATTCTCGTTTATATACTTCATCTAGTTATATTTGCTAGTTAACACACTTTCATTTTTGTATATTATATCTCTTTTATTTAATTGTCTTTAATAATTATTAAATCATAACTTTAAATATTTATATAATTTAATTAAATTATAATTCAAATAATGTAATAATAATATTACATTATCGGTTCGAAAATCAGATAATTAAGTTTAGATAAAACTAGGTTGTTACAGAATGGGCTCCACCACGCACAAACTTCGTCCCCGAAGTTAGCTATGTTCGAACAGGCTTGGATATGTTGCTTTCATGACATCTCTGGATTCCCAAGACTGATGCGAACCTTTGTGGTGTTTCCACTGGACGAGCACCATCTGTATCTCTTTATTCCGAAGCTTTTTGGTCTTCGAGTCCAGAATACGTTCTGGCTCTTCAACCACGTGAAGCTTCTCATCAATCTGCAAGTTAACGTGTGGTATTTGAACTTCTCTTTCGTCTGCTAAGCTCTTTCTCGAATGACTAACATGGAATACAGGATGTATTCCAGATAAGTCCACTGGCAGTTCAAGACGATAAGATTGATTTTCTATCTTTTCCACAATCTTGAACGGACCGATAAATCTCGGAGCTAGCTTGTTTCTCTTTATGAATCTCACCACATTCTTCATTGGGGATACTTTCAACATCACCCAATCGTTAACCGCAAAGCTTATTGATCTGTGTCGATTATCATAATATGACTTCTGCCTGCTTTGAGCTTCAAGTATATTCCTTCTGACTAGCTGAATCTTCTCATGAGTCAACTGTAGAAGGGCAGGACCCGCTATAGGTGATTCACCTGTTTCGCGCCAACAGGTGGGAGTTCTGCACTTTCTTCCGTATAGAGCTTCAAAAGGAGCCATCTTGATCGTAGAATGATAACTGTTGTTATACGAAAATTCGACCAGAGGCAAATGGTCATCCCAATTACCACCCAGATCAAGAATGCAGGCACGAAGCATATCTTCAATAGTAAGGATAGTACGCTCACTCTGGCCATCTACATTAGGATGATAAGCAGTACTCATAGAGATCCGAGTACCCATCCCGTCTTGTAGAGCTTGCCAGAATCTAGATGTGAAACGACTATTACGATCAGATACGATAGATTTCGGCACACCATGTCGAGAAATTACTTCTGTGATGTGTATCTGTGCCAATCTATCAAGAGAGTATGTCTCTTTCATCGGTATGAAATGAGCTGACTTCGTTCATCTGTCCACGACTACCCAGATAGAGTCGTGCTGTCTTTTGGTTTTCGGCAGCTTCGTGATGAAATCCATAGTTATATGCTCCCACTTCCATTCAGGAACTGGCAGTGGTTGCATATCCCCGAAGGGTTTCTGATGTTCTGCCTTAACCATTTGACGTATTCTGCAGCTTTCAACATATTTACCGATGTCTTTCTTCATTCCTGGCCACCAGTAGTCAGCTTTCAGATCGAAATACATCTTTGAGCTGCCAGGATGAACAGATAATTTGGACTTGTGAGCTTCAGATAGAAGAGTGCTACGGATTGAACCATACTTAGGGATCCAGATTCGGTTTCCCTTGGACAATGAAGTCCCAAATGATTCAAAATTAGAAATTGTAGCTGCCCTTTAAGATTTTCAGAATAGAGATTTTCTTCTTTCAGTGCTTCAGCTTGAGCAACTCTGATGTCTTCAATGAGATCAGAAGAGAATATAACCGGAGTTAGGGCATAGCAGCACTTTTCTGGATAAACTTTTCTACTCAAAGCATCCGCCACAACATTAGCTTTGCCGGGATGATATAAGATCTCGCAATCATAGTCCTTGATAAGCTCCAAGGATCGTCGCTGTTTCATGTTTAGATCCTTTTGAGTAAAGAGATGCTTGAGACTCTTATGATCGGTGTAAAGCTGACACCGAGTCCCATAGATATAGTGACGCCAAATTTTCAGAGCAAAGGTAACGGCAGCCAACTCAAGATCATGAGTTGGTGCACTTTTCTCGTAATCTTTTAATTGCCTTGAAGCGTAGGCAATTACTTTTCCCCTTTGCATTAGAACACATCCTAAGCCAGTACCAGATGCGTCGCTGTAAACGGCAAAGTCATCATTGCCATCTGGTAAGGCTAGGATCGGCGCTTGAATGAGCTTTTGCTTTAGAAATTCGAATGCCTCTTGCTGTTTATCAGCCCATAGAAAGGTGTATTCTTTCGTGTTAGCATTGTAAGCGGCACAGCAATCTTTGAGAAATCCTTTGTGAATCGCCGATAATAACCGGCCAATCCAAGGAAACTTCGGATCTCAGAGGCATTGCGAGGCGTTTGCCATTTTTGAACGGCCTCGACTTTAGTAGGATCGACGGAAATCCCTTCACCAGAAACAACATGGCCAAGGAATTGAATCTGTCTGAGCCAGAATTCGCATTTAAAAAATTTTGCATAGTCTTTCTTTTCTCAGTAACTCTAGCAATTGCCGCAAATGAATAGCATGATCAGCCTCCGTTTTGGAGTAAATCAGAATATCGTCTATGAATACGATAACTGACTTATCCAGCATCGGTCTGCACACTCGATTCATGAGATCCATGAACGCCGCTGGTGCATTTGTTAAACCGAACGGCATCACGAGAAATTCGTAATGACCGTATCTTGTTCGGAAGGCTGTCTTCGGAATATCCTCATCTCTAACTTTTAATTGATGATACCCAGAACGAAGATCGATTTTCGAGAAGTAGCTGGCTCCTTGTAGCTGATCAAATAGATCATTAATTCTGGGCAGCGGATACTTATTCTTTATTGTGACTTTGTTCAACTCCCGATAATCGATGCACATTCGAAAAGTTCCGTCTTTCTTCTTAACGAATAAGACAGGTGCACCCCATGGAGATGAACTTGGTCGGATAAATCCCTTTTCTAACAGCTCTTGCAATTGTTTTGACATTTCCTGCATTTCTGCAGGTGCAAGTCTGTAGGGAGCTTTGGCAAAAGGAGCCGCACCAGGAACTAAGTCAATGCCAAATTCGACTTGACGTTTTGGTGGCACTCCAGAAATATCTTCAGGGAATACGTCTGGGAACTCGCAGACGATTGGGATATCGGATAAAGATTTCTTTTGGGCTTCAGAGTTAGATTCAGATGAGACGTAGCATAAATACGATTCGTGACCCTTAGATAGATACTTATATGCTTTATCAACAAAAATGAAGCAGTTATCACCTTTTCACTTCTCGCCTTTGATTTCCAATACTCGGCCGTCTGAAGACCTAATTCTGATGATTCGCCGATTGCAGACGATCGTAGCCTCGTTATTCATTAGCCAGACCATGCCGATGATGACATCGAACTCTTTCAACGGAATCGGGATAAGGTCGAGGTTGAATACGATGTTATCGACGAGTAAAGTGCAGTTTCGGTATACAGAATCAGCCATAACGTAACTGTTACTGGCCGTCTCAATGTCAAGTACTACGGGAAGCTTCGATGGAGATTTATATAATCTTTGTTCAAAAGATGTTGATATGAAAGAATGACTAGCACCGGAATCGAATAATACGCGAGCAGGGATTGAGTTAAGCAGGAACGTACCGGTAACCACGTCAGGTGTTTCTTTTGCTTCCTCGGCTGTTATTTGAAAAGCTCGAGTCCTTGCGGTCGGAGTAGCAGCCGAACTCTTCATCGTAGATCCTCCAGCCGACGACTGTGACTGTCCTCGTTGCCCGCTGCGACACTGATACATGAAGTGTCCTCTTTTCCCGCATTTCGCACATCCACGTCCTTGCTGTGGGCACTCTTCACTGCTATGACCAATTCGGTTACACGCAAAACAAGTAACATCATCTGGGTTACACAGCCCCATGTGTGACTTTCTGTATCGCTTGCAGAATCGTGGCTCGTTCGTTAATGAATAGGCTTGAGCTTTCGGCTGTGAACTGTATTGTTGGGATTGCTGAGGTTGTGACTTATTTGGCTTGAAGAATCTACCAAATCTCTGTTTCTTCGGAGGAGATGGACATGTCGGGTTTGCTGATGGAGCATAGAGCTGATCGCCATATTCTAGATATCCTCTCTCGATCTGCCTTGCTGCTTCGACCATTTCTAAATAAGACTTATACATTATTGCGCTCATCGGGTGCCGGTATCTTGGGTTGAGTCCTCCACAGAATCTATTCATCTTCCTTTCTTCAGTAGCTACTTGATACGAGGAGTAGCCGCATAGTCGTGAGAATTCATGTTCATATTCGTCAACTGTCTTGGTTCCTTGGGTCAGCTGCATCAGTTGAACCTCCATCTTATCTTGTTGATCAATAGGGCAATATTTCGCATTGAACATATCAAGAAACTGGTTCCACTCTAGAGTCTGAATAATTACTTCGCCATACATACTTCTCTGGGTTTTCCACCATGCACGAGCAGCTCCAACAAACAATGCAGACGCATAACTCACTTTCTTTGATTCTAAGCAATCAGAGATTCTGAAAATCTCTTCGGTATGGCTGATCCAATCCATCGCCTGAATTGGATTCACTATACCCTCAAAGTTCAGGGCACCACTCGCTTTAAAATCTTTAAATTTACAGCCTTTAGGCTGCTCGATTTGAGTTTCAGGAGTAGAGTTATCAGAATCAGATTCTTCATTCTGGACTTGCTTATCTTTTCGCTTATTTTTCTTATCATTACGTCTTTTAGCTTCGGCCTCATCTCTGGCCTGAAACTGTTCTTGCATTATTTTATTTTGTTGCTCAGAGTGTTGGGCTAACAATTGCTGCATCATTTCGAACATTTGCTGTGGGGTCATGTTGCTGGGAATGTCACCTGATCCTGATCCTGACATCTTAACTGAAAATTAAAATCATTGAACTATCAGTTTATAGACTTAGATCTATGTACCCTTTTTCCCATCCTAATAGTCTGTACATCCTATCTCTGTTCAAACCACCTAAATGATTGATACATATGTATTGCTTCAGTTTGAGACCAAGTATACTCACGTAATACTTGATTCACTCAAACTATGGGCTCTGATACCATCCTGAGAAGACCACCCCTTACGGGGCAGTGCTCACGAGTCTAGGTCCCACATTATGCAATACGATATCAATCAAACTAAGATAGAGTAATTAAGTGCGGAATATTGAATTACAGTACAACATATTAGGATTTAAGATTAATACAGATTACCGATTTTAAATTAAACTTATAAAGGGCACAAGTCAAATCTAATTCATGTCATCATATAATCAAAATAAATCTACCCAGATCACCATAATATCGTCATCCAATTAGTACCAAAATGGGGTTGCTGAGTAGAGGTCTATGAAACTTCTGTCTTGATCGTGTAAGACCTAAGAACTAGGTCCGGCAGGTGACTTTCCTTTGTCTTTTCCTGTAAAAATATTAATGTAGCAACCGTAAGCAATGCTTAGTGAGTAAATATATTTTCAAATTAACATGCATGTCAAGCGGATCATCAATCTAGCGTGATATGTCTTGGCTGCCGCTACAGCCCTCATGATTGAGACATAGAAGTTATAGAGTCGGATGATGCTCAGGCCACGCTCACGCTTAAATCGTGGGGATCAGCCACATACTGGGCTAGCTACCAGTAAATCAACGTGGCGGAACATCGGAGATCATTACCAAGTTCAATAGAACTGGTGAAAAAGCCAGGTATAGAACAATAGACCAATCAGGGCTAATCAAGCTGAATCAATATGTCAAGTATATGCAATGATGAAACATACGTAATCAAGTCATGATAGCAGAAATCTTAAAGCAATATCTGAAATGAACAGTAAAATCAATATCATATGAAATGATAAGTCAAATAGCTATCATGATCCACTGGGCAACACCCAACCATGGTGTGCACAGGTCACAATCCAGCTGATAATATGAATGTCAAATAAATCTAGCATCAACAATATGTCTCAACCGGAAATTCAAGCATGTTAAATCTGAATATCCATAACTCACAGTGTTGGGTCTTTATCAAACAGATGTAAAATCTGCCACCTGAGTTATCTCAGGATTTTATCTCAATCTGTTCTCTGTCAAATCAAATCTTTGACCCACTTTATAAATCTTTAAATCCTTGTTCAGAATTTCACTGAACCTGTCCAGAAATATCAAATCAAATCATATTAATATCATCGTCTTTTATTTTAAAATCTTTATTTTATCTGATTCTGATAACTTTTTCGTTCATAAATCATTCTTTGTTTTATTAATATTCTCAAAAGGTCGGTACATATATATATATATATATATATATATATATATATATATATATATATATATATATATATATATATATATATATATATATATATATATATATATAATCATTTTGCTAATTATCTTGTTAATTTTATGCGTTGTCCAAGTGTTTTATTCAATATATTCGAATTTAAGGAGTGGGTTTCGAGTTTAACACATAAATTCGAATATTTAAATTAGAACCAATGTTCGAATATATTTAACAAGTTCGAATCACAAACATTAAACTCGAATCATATGTATAAATATAGGGACAAATTTGAATTTAATGCTTTGGACTTAGGAATCTTGAAATGTGTGTGTACTTCAAATTTATCATCAAATTCGACTTGATATTGCTAATTTCGAAATCATGGATTCAATTAAAGGGTTAAAGTCAAATGTGCAACATAAATTCGAATCACACACTAAATTCGAATTACACATTTTCGAATTTAGTGCCAAGCACAAACTTTAATTCGATTTTAATGGATAAATTCGAATCATATATTCGAATTTAACTACAAAATCAAGTTTGTTCATACATTTCGAGTTTGTTCTTGGCAATCTCGAATTTGTTCATATTTATAGCTTTAAAACATACATTTCTAGGCCTAAAATCACGAATATGTTACGTGTGAATTCATATTTCATGCAATTCAAACATATACAACACAATTCATATGAACAATTATCAATCAAACACAATCTATTGAATGATTAAGAGAGAAAATATTACATTGGAGGTTTCGGCTTTCTTGCAAAGCAATCCTTCTTTCTCTCTAAATCAGATCCATATGTGTGTGTGTAATCTTCGATTCATCTCATTCCTATTTATACTTAATACACAAGTATTAAGTATTTACACAAACAACCCCTAAACTATTTAGAATTTACAAACATATACAATATAATTGTTTCATCTCTATTATTTATTCCCAACATTCTCCCCCTTAGAGATGAACACAATTATTAAAATAATATTCATTTCAGCTCTACAAATATTGTCCCTAACAATTTCCCCCTTAGAGATGAAATCAATTTTCTGATAAAAGATCATTTCAGGGACTTTTTCATGAATATTCTTCTTTTCTCTGATCTCTGAATCTTCTTCTTTTCTTTATTTGACTCTCTCTGATCTTCACATATCTTCTTCTCTGATCTTCTCTTTTCTTGTATTTTCTTGTAAGTACACTCCCCCTTGAATCCTGAATAGCTTTTTAATTCTCTCCCTTGATCAATTGTCTTGAGATGATGTAGCAATTGTCTTCAGTTGATTTCAAACTACTCAACAATTGTTTCTGAAATTCAGCTTTTCTCCCCCTCATGATGATCATAAAAAATTATGAACATCATGCAAAAACTTCAGAAACATTAATTCAATGAAATTACAGTAGAAGAAATACAACAACAATTACAACTCAGAAATTATTACAAATTGATTTTCTCCCCCTTAAACTGACATCTCTCCCCCTATACAAAACAGATTTATCTCACCCCCTCAAAAAGTTCACTCCCCCTCGAATTGATATTATATCTTTTTAGAACAAAACAAAGCTTTACAACTTTGGGGAAAATGAAACACATTCATTTTGTGAGAAAACAAGTCCAGGTCCACATAGGATTCCTGTTTGCACAATAGACAAAATCTATGTGACCTACTTTCAGCGCTGGCGTGATGTTAACACTGGTAGGATTTCCAAATAGTCATCGTGAAATCCTTTATCATGAAAGAATCACTCTTATTTGTTCCGGCTTAGTCACTTTGGACTAGCAGTTTATAGTCACGCAGACTGTTAGACTCGATGTGTCCTAAAAGTGTATATAATCAGCTCTAGACACAATGTGCATCAAATGAAATTGGAGACCGGAGCAACTGTCTTCCTTGTTTCAATATCAATAATATCCAAATGATATATCGATAGACTAGTGTTATATCTCCGTGATTATTGAAACAGAAATCTTTTGAGAGATAACTGAGTAGTTGGTGGGGTTAAGTGCATGCGTCACTGGGTCCATGACGTCTTTTTCAATATCAAGTCGCCTAGGGCTTGATAGATTATTTGGTTTACCCAGCAGACACAGTGTAGGATAGGATTATCTTTTCTTCAAATCCTTTCTCAACTCTCAGCTCTCAGCATTTTTTTTTTCAACCTAGCTCCCTCCGGCTCACTTTTCAGAATTAAATTCAGTCAGCTTTAAACGAAAAGCATGATCTGATGCACCACCATCGCCTTTTAATATCCCTCTCATTTACATTTTACCTCTGCTCGACCCTGTCAGTATCCCGTGATAACTGACACTTCTCAACTAATAAACCTAAAGAACCCTCACCCACACAAAATATAGATGGTTTGCTCCTTGGGTAGGTCTTCCGGATCTGGTTAGACCATAGAAGCGAAATTTATGCCTATCACTCAGATTGGTGCATAATCGAAGTCAGCAGAAAGATTTTCAGCCTTGAAGCTCAAGAGATATCAGAGAGATTATTTTCAAATAATATGGGAGATATCAGAATGAAATAGAAAATCTGATATATGATATGAAAAGAACCAGACTTTCTTGAAAGAATTAGCATTTGGGAGATAACGGGAGAATCCAGTATAAATTGGAAGAGTTATAACAAAGAGAATCTCAGAAGAAATGAGATTATGAAAATCAAAGAGATTAGATCAATTAATCTCAATGATATATTCAGAGAATCAAACAAATATTTCTTTTCAGCTCAAAACTTCTTTTTATGTGTGAATCAAATATTTTCGTGAAAAATCACACAGTTTTTGAAAAAATGTCATCGTCAAAGAATGTCTGAAACTCCCCCTGTAAATAAGCAAACACAGGTAGTCAACTCATAGAAATGAAATCAGGAGCAAAAAATTATAAAAATAAAACTCCCTCTAAATCAATGCAGCTTCAGAGTTGAATTCAGGGCAGGAATTCCAGAAATATTTGTCTTTCAGACTCGGGTTCTAATCTGAAGTGATTAGAAGCCATTTGTCGCATAAGCTTGGGTTTCAGTCTGAAGTAACTGAAAACCATTGTCTCTGGTTCATTGAAGTCCGGGTTCTAGTCTGAATTTAACTAGAAACCAATTTTGAGTTGAAGCACGGGTCTTGACCTGAAGTAATCAAGAGCCTATTGAAATGAAGAACGGGTCCTTATCTGAAATGATAAGAAACCTATAACCTGCAAAATTTAAGATGTCTTTGGTATCCAAACAGATTTGGATCCAGACTTGTTAGCGCTCTTGGGTACCCATTTCAAAACAGGTTTTGGTACCCACTTGTACTTGGGTTTAGGTACCCATTGCATGTTATAACTATCAGCTTCTCTTTCAAACGCAGAAAACAAATTTCTTTGAGTATGAGAAAATTGAATATCTGAATTTCTAAAGAAACTTGAATTTGAATGATCAGACTTTTGCGAACTCTTCTTTTTGAAAAACTGTCCGGTTCTTGCCTGTTTCTGATAATACTTGGTATTTTTCTGTGAAAATGTTTTCTGATTAGAATGACCAGTATTTTCAGAAACTTTAAGAAAATTTGACTTCGAAGATTCACCGGTGTAAATCTTGACCGGAAGTTGTTCAACAACTTTATCTTTGCCGCTGTGTATCTTTAACAGATACTTAAGTTTAAGATCTGAAGAAGAATCAAACTTAGCAGAGTTAGTTAGATTCACTTCACTTTCAGAAGACAAACCAGAGTGATCAACATTGGATTTTAAACACACCGAAGAAGGGGTCTTAACCTTTGACTCAGTTGACGAAGTAAACACATGTAATTGTTTTGTAAGATGAAGTATCTGATCTTCCAAACTTTTGATAATGACTAAATTTGAATTTCTGTCATGATCAAATGATTGGTAATCAGATTTAAAAGATTGTTCTTTGATTAAGAACATTTGTCTTTCATCTTCAAACAATTCAGATTTTGATTTAAAATCTTGTTCTTTAAGTAAGAACTCATGTCTTTCCTTCTCAATCAAATCTTTAGTTAAAGACAACTCTTGTTGAAGAGCAAAAATTTCTTCATTTTTGTTTAAAATACAATTCTGATCAGTTGGTTTTGTCTTACAAAGTGTATCTTCAAGATCCTGAACTTTCTTGTAAAGATCAGATCTTTCAGGCAAAAGATATTTCAGTTGAGTTGCATTCTGAAAATTTTCTTGTTTCAGCTCATCAAGTTCTTTAAGTAATTCAGATATTTTCAATTGATGAGCACAACTCTCAGAGTTTTGTTTTTCTTTTAAGCTTTGAATTTCTTCATTCAGTATTTGTACGTCACGTAA
The DNA here is from genome assembly GCA_020465985.1 of Centrapalus pauciflorus. Lineage (NCBI taxonomy): Eukaryota > Viridiplantae > Streptophyta > Magnoliopsida > Asterales > Asteraceae > Centrapalus > Centrapalus pauciflorus. The sequence continues at coordinate 22,774 of JAANYP010008275.1, forward strand.
CGCCAAATGTTTATCAGTATTTAACTGAACGAGAATGTCGTAATTGTTCTTACGAATCTTTTCAGATTCAGTAAGTTTGACAATCAGCTCAGACTTTGAAAATTGTTCAAACATCATTATGAATTGCAGAAAAATGAACTTCCAAGATCTTTTATGGACTTATGAAAATTTGAATGAATCTTGATTGAATAAAACTGAATCTTGAATGATTAATTTGTTAAAAATCAGCTCTGATTTGACTTTTTGACGTTGAAATTTTAGATTTTCTGCAGAAAAATGCCCATAACTTTTTTCTGGAGTGGAATTGGGCCTCGAAAATTTACCGAACCGGCTATGCCGGTTCTAGAAATGTAGATCTCTTTTCAAGCTTTGATTTGACGTATGGTAGGCCTTCTAACGATGTTCCAGTCAAAAGTTATGACCAATTTAAGCAACTAAGGTCAAATAGTCAAAAGTATGATGAAACTCGAATGAATAAGGACTCAACTCGAGTGAAGAGTAATGAAACTCGAATGATAAAGTATTAAACTCGGATGGTTAATTGTGAAACTCGAATGAAACACAATCAAACTCGATTGAAAGAGAATGAAACTCGAATAAGCTTGATGAAACTCGAATGATGAAGTATCAAACTCGAATGATGAAAGGATCAAACTCGAATGATTAAAGACTAAACTCGGATGATTCCTTATGAAACTCGATTGATACTTATGTTTTCTCGGGTGATAAGTTTATAAAACTCGAATGAAACATATCCTTTCTCGAATAAGTCTTTGATCAACTCGAATAAAACATAAACTTTCTCGAATAACTCTTTGATCAACTCGATTGACTTCTTTGTAAAACTCGATTTACACTATGACCTTAGTTTTGCCCGAGTTTCATCATTTTTCAACAAAAAACAAGTTCAGATTCAAAAAATTTAACAAAAATTCATGAATTGATCTGAAATTAACAACGAAGATTCGTTTTTCACACAGAAACAACTTTTGTGAAACAACTTTATCCAATTTTCGATTAAAAACAAAAAATTAATCAAAAACTTCAAGAACACAAACTTTTTCAATAATTCAGAAAAATCAAAATTAAAATTTATGTGTTTGGAGTTATGATTTGACACTTAAATCCTCAGATTCGTCTTTAAAGACTCTACACTCGATCCAAAAATCAAACACTTTCATCCACAACATCAAAAACCATTTTGAATTTTCTGATTTTCGAACCAAAAAAATGTAACAGTGTTTTTCAAATTTTCGAATTTCAGATTTTAATTCATTCAAAATCACTCAAAAATCAGCCACATTAGGCTCTGATACCAATTGTGAATTCATATTTCATGCAATTCAAACATATACAACACAATTCATATGAACAATTATCAATCAAACACAATCTATTGAATGATTAAGAGAGAAAATATTACATTGGAGGTTTCGGCTTTCTTGCAAAGCAATCCTTCTTTCTCTCTAAATCAGATCCATATGTGTGTGTGTAATCTTCGATTCATCTCATTCCTATTTATACTTAATACACAAGTATTAAGTATTTACACAAACAACCCCTAAACTATTTAGAATTTACAAACATATACAATATAATTGTTTCATCTCTATTATTTATTCCCAACATTACGTAATAAACCTAAGTTCGATTATATTATACAAATTCTAGTTAAACTCCATAAAAATAGCTTTAAATTTCATAAAAATATTAAATTCGAATTTATTGTTCAAAACCGAAATATATAAAAACTTAAGAAATCGATTTTTACCTCAAATTTCGTACGAAATCGAATATGTGACAGCAGATTCATGTAGTATTCTCCGAGATCTTTCCGATGATATATAAAACTTGATAATCGGCTGGTCGGTTTGGAAGAAAATCTAGAGAGAGAGTAGAGAGAGAAAGTAGAGAGAGAGTAGAGAGAGTGTGGGGAGTGATTAAATGGTCTTAATTCTCGTTTATATACTTCATCTAGTTATATTTGCTAGTTAACCCACTTTCATTTTTGTATATTATATCTCTTTTATTTAATTATCTTTAATAATTATTAAATCATAACTTTAAATATTTATATACTTTAATTAAAAATCTTATAAATTAATTAAATTATAATTCAAATAATGTAATAATAATATTACATTATCGGTTCGAAAATCAGATAATTCAGTTTAGATAAAACTAGGTTGTTACATTTATAAACTTAGGTTATATATTCCATTCCATTCCATTCCATGAATAAAAAAAACATATGTTAAAATTAATCAAGTTTTATAAACTTAGGTTATATATAATCAATTCAATTCAATTCCATTCCATGAATAATAAAACAATGGTAAAAATTAATAAAGTAATTTTATAAAACTTAGGTTTGATATAATCAATTCAATTACATTCCATTCCATGAATAATAAAACTTAGGTTAAAATTAATCATGTAATTTTATAAACTTAGGTTATATATAATCAATTCAATTAAATTCCATTCCATGAATAGTAAAACTTAGGTTAAAATTAATCAAAAAATTTTATAAACTTAGGTTATAAAATACTTAACAGTTCAGAAAATGCACTAACAGCTTGAGAAATTGAACTAGCAGTTCGAGATTTGCAAAAACAGATTTTCATAATTTTACTCAAGTGAATAATAAAACTTAGGTTAAAATTAATCAAGTAATTTTATACACTTAGGTTATATATAATCAGTTCCGTTCCATTTCATGAATAGTAAAACTTAGGTTAAAATTAATCAAGATTTATAAACTTAAGTTATATATTCCATTCCGTTCCATGAATAATAAAACTTAGGTTAAATTAATCAAGTAATTTTATAAACTTAGATTATATACAATTCAATGCCATTCCATTTCATTTATAATAAAACTTAGTTTAAAATTAATCAAGTAATTTTATAAACTTAGGCTATATATAATCAATTCCATTCCATTAGAGTGAATAATAAAACTTAGGTTAAAATTAATCAATTTTATAAACTTAGGTTATATATTCCATTCCATTCCATGAATAATAAAACATATGTTAAAATTTATCAAGTTTTATAAACTTAGGTTATATATAATCAATTCAATTCCATTCCATTCCATGATTAATAAAACTATGGTTAAAATTAATAAAGTAATTATAAAACTAAGGTTAGATATAATCAATTCAATTACATTCCATTCCATAAATAATAAAACTTAGGTTAAAATTAATCATGTAATTTTATAAACTTAGGTTATATATAATCAATTCAATTAAATTCCATTCCATGAATAGTAAAACTTAGGTTAAAATTAATCAAAAAATTGTATAAACTTAGGTTATAAAATACTTAACAGTTGAGAAAATGCACTAACAACTTGAGAAATTGAACTACCAGTTCGAGATTTGCAAAAACAGATTTTCATAATTTTACTCAAGTGAATAATAAAACTTAGGTTAAAATAAATCAAGTGATTTTATAAACTTAGGTTATATATAATCAGTTCCGTTCCATTTCATGAATAGTAAAACTTAGGTTAAAATTAATCAAGATTTATAAACTTAAGTTATATATTCCATTCCGTTCCATGAATAATAAAACTTAGGTTAAATTTAATCAAGTAATTTTATAAACTTAGATTATATACAATTCAACGCCATTCCATTTCATTTCTAATAAAACTTAGGTTAAAATGAATCAAGTAATTTTATAAACTTAGGTTATATATAATCAATTCCATTCCATTAGAGTGAATAATAAAACTTAGGTTAAAATTAATCAAGTTTTGTAAACTTGGGTTATATATCCCATTCCATTCCATGAATAACAAAACTTTGGTTAAAATTAATCAAGTAATTTTATAAACTTAGGTTATATACAATTCAATTCAATGCCATTCCATTTCATTAATAATAAAACTTAAGTTAAAATTAATCAAGTAATTTTATAAACTTAGGTTTATATATAATCAAATTAGAGTGAATAATAAAACTTAGGTTAAAAATAATCAATTTTATGAACTTAGGTTATAAAATACTTAACAGTTGAGAGAATGCATTTACAGGTTGAGAAATTGAACTAGCAGTTCGAGATTTGCAAAAACAGATTTTCTTAATTTTACTCAAGTGAATAATAAAACTTAGGTTATAGATAAACAGTTCCGTTCCATTTGATGAATAATAAAACTTAGGTAAAATTATTCAAGTTTTATAAACTTAGGTTATATATTCCATTCCATTCCATGAATAATAAAACTTAGGTTAAAATTAATCAAGTAATTTTATAAACTTAGGTTATATACAATTCAATGCCATTCCATTTCATTAATAATAAAACTTAGGTTAAAATTAATCAAGTAATTTTATAAACTTAGGTTATATATAATCAATTCCATTCTATTAGAGTGAATAATAAAACTTAGGTTAAAATTAATCAATTTTATAAACTTAGGTTATATATTCCATTCCATTCCATTCCATGAATAAAAAAACATATGTTAAAATTAATCAAGTTTTATAAACTTAGGTTATATATAATCAATTCAATTCCATTCCATTCCATGAATAATAAAACAATGGTTAAAATTAATAAAGTAATTTTAGAAAACTTAGGTTTGATATAATCAATTCAATTACATTCCATTCCATGAATAATAAAACTTAGGTTAAAATTAATCATGTAATTTTATAAACTTAGGTTATATATAATCAATTCAATTAAATTCCATTCCATGAATAGTAAAACTTAGGTTAAAATTAATCAAAAAATTTTATAAACTTAGGTTATAAAATTACTTAACAGTTGAGAAAATACACTAACAACTTGAGAAATTGAACTACCAGTTCGAGATTTGCAAAAACAGATTTTCATAATTTTACTCAAGTGAATAATAAAACATAGGTTAAAATTAACCAAGTGATTTTATAAACTTAGGTTATATATAATCAGTTCCGTTCCATTTCATAAATAGTAAAACTTAGGTTAAAATTAATCAAGATTTATAAACTTAAGTTATATATTTCATTCCGTTCCATGAATAATAAAACTTAGGTTAAAATTAATCAAGTAATTTTATAAACTTAGATTATATACAATTCAATGCCATTCCATTTCATTTATAATACAACCTAGGTTAAAATGAATCAAGTAATTTTATAAACTTAGGTTATATGTAATCAATTCCATTCCATTAGAGTGAATAATAAAACTTAGGTTAAAATTAACCAAGTTTTGTAAACTTAGGTTATATATTCCATTCCATTCCATGAATAACAAAACTTTGGTTAAAATTAATCAAGTAATTTTATAAACTTAGGTTATATACAATTCAATTCAATGCCATTCCATTTCATTAATAATAAAACTTAAGTTAAAATTAATCAAGTAATTTTATAAACTTAGGTTATATATAATCAATTCCATTCCGTTAGAGTGAATAATAAAACTTAGGTTAAAATTAATCAATCTTATAAACTTAGGTTATAAAATACTTAACAGTTGAGAGAATGCATTTACAGCTTGAGAAATCAAACTAGCAGTTCGAGATTTGCAAAAACAGATTTTCATAATTTTACTCAAGTGAATAATAAAACTTAGGTTAAAATTAATCAAGTAATGTTATAAACTTAGGTTATATATAATCTGTTCCGTTCCATTTGATGAATAATAAAACTTAGGTAAAATTAATCAAGTTTTATAAACTTAGGTTATATATTCCATTCCATTCCATGAATAATAAAACTTAGGTTAAAATTAATCAAGTAATTTTATAAACTTAGGTTATATACAATTCAATGCCATTCCATTTCATTAATAATAATACTTAGGTTAAAATTAATCAAGTAATTTTATAAACTTAGGTTATATATGATCAATTCCATTCTATTAGAGTGAATAATAAAACTTAGGTTAAAATTAATCAATTTTATAAACTTAGGATATATATTCCATTCCATTCCATTCCATGAATAAAAAAACATATGTTAAAATTAATCAAGTTTTATAAACTTAGGTTATATATAATCATTTCAATTCCATTCCATTCCATGAATAATAAAACAATGGTTAAAAATTAATAAAGTAATTTTATGAAACTTAGGTTTGATATAATCAATTCAATTACATTCCATTCCATGAATAATAAAACTTAGGTTAAAATTAATCATGTAATTTTATAAACTTAGGTTATATATAATCAATTTAATTAAATTTCATTCCATGAATAGTAAAACTTAGGTTAAAATTAATCAAAAAATTTTATAAACATAGGTTATAAAATACTTAACAGTTGAGAAAATGCACTAACAGCTTGAGAAATTGAACTAGCAGTTCGAGATTTGCAAAAACAGATTTTCATAATTTTACTCAAGTGAATAATAAAACTTAGGTTAAAATTAATCAAGTGATTTTATAAACTTAGGTTATATATAATCAGTTCTGTTCCATTTCATGAATTGTAAAACTTAGGTTAAAATTAATCAAGATTTATAAACTTAAGTTATATATTCCATTCCGTTCCATGAATAATAAAACTTAGGTTAAAATTAATCAAGTAATTTTATAAACTTAGATTATATACAATTCAATGCCATTCCATTTCATTTATAATAAAACTTAGGTTAAAATTAATCAAGTAATTTTATAAACTTAGGTTATATATAATCAATTCCATTCCATTAGAGTGAATAATAAAACTTAGGTTAAAATTAATCAAGTTTTACAAACATAGGTTATATATTCCATTCCATTCCATGAATAATAAAACTTAGGTTAAAATTAATCAAGTAATTTTATAAACATAGGTTATATACAATTCAATGTCATTCCATTTCATTTATAATAAAACTTAGGTTAAAATTAATCAAGTAATTTTATAAACTTAGGTTATATATAATTAATTCCATTCCATTAGAGTGAATAATAAAACTTAGGTTAAAATTAATCAATTTTATAAACTTAGGTTATATATTCCATTCCATTCCATTCCATGAATAATAAAACATATGTTAAAATTTATCAAGTTTTATAAACTTAGGTTATATATAATCAATTCAATTCCATTCCATTCCATGAATAATAAAACTATGGTTAATTAATAAAGTAATTATAAAACTAAGGTTTGATATAATCAATTCAATTACATTCCATTCCATAAATAATAAAACTTAGGTTAAAATTAATCATGTAATTTTATAAACTTAGGTTATATATAATCAATTCAATTAAATTCCATTCCATGAATAGTAAAACTTAGGTTAAAATTAATCAAATAATTTTATTAACTTAGGTTATAAAATACTTAACAGTTGAGAAAATGCACTAACAACTTGAGAAATTGAACTAGCAGTTCGAGGTTTGCAAAAACAGATTTTCATAATTTTACTCAAGTGAATAATAAAACTTAGGTTAAAATTAATCAAGTAATTTAATAAACTTAGGTTATATATAATCAGTTCCGTTCCATTTCTTTAATAATAAAACTTAGGTTAAAATTAATCAAGTTTTATAAACTTAGGTTATATATTTCATTCCATTCCATGAATAATAAAACTTAGGTTAAAATTAATCAAATAATTTTATAAACTTAGGTTATATACAATTCAATGCCATTTCATTTCATTAATAATAAAACTTAGGTTAAAATTAATCAAGTAATTTTATAAACTTAGGTTATATATAATCAATTCCATTCCATTAGAGTGAATAATAAAACTTAGGTTAAAATTAATCAAGTTTTGTGTTGGTACATCCTGTGTGACGATAGCAGTCTAAGTGATCCTACATTGTGATTCTAGCAAGTGTTTGTTATATATGTTTATATATGGTTGATAGTTATTATTGCTTGTGTGTTTGAACTTGATGTAACATATTACAAGAAGTTCAAACATAAAGATCAAAGATAAAATCAATCATAAGGTAAAAACATAAGTTTATAAGGGTTGACATTCGAATCTGTGATAGATTCGAATGTGGGACTAGATTCGAATGAAGGCAGATTCGAGAGTGTTAGTGAGGGCAAACTCAAATGGGCTTTGGGCCAGATTCGAGTTTGGCCCATAACAGACTCGAATTAGCCTCTATAATTAGGGATAGACTCGAAATTTTATTAGACTTTTTGCAGAATTCGTGAGTGATTAAGCAAAAGGCGATCTCGAGTTTATCATCAGTGTTAGTGTCGTTTCGGAGAGAATCAGTTCGTAGGATCGTTCGTGTGTCGTTCGTTCAGCCTCTGATAGTCTCCGTGTTTCGTGTGTGAGAGTTGTTTCCGTCTACCCGTTAACGAGGATTCCGCACTCGTTGACGGTTCCGCGTCTAGATAGATCTCGTAGTGGTAGACCTTACAAGTGGTATTAGAGCCTACAGAGTGTTCTTGGTGTTCTTCGTGTTCATTTAGATACATTCTAGGTTTCTTGACGCTTGTAGACGGTTTTTCTCTCAAAATCGTACTTTTTCGTGTTCGTCGAGCTTAGCAAATAGTAATCCGGGAAATACTTTGTGGTTTTTCACGTTTTTGATCGAAATCAATATTTTTCATTGCAAAAATATTGATTTAATCTGCAAAACGTTAAAAAAATCAAAGTGTTAGCCGTTTTTCGAGTTTGCGGCGCTCGAATCTATTAGGGGTAATTAGGGTTACACTTAGTTTCGAGTCTTCCCAAAATCCGCTCCTTTCGAGTCTGATTCAGAGGGTTTCGAATCTATTTCGAGTTTGTGCTACATTCGAATAGGGTCTCGAGTCTAATTTCGAGTTTAATTCGAGTTTAGTTTAGTTTCGAATAGGGTTTCGAATTTGCTGTGCTTTCGAGTTTGCCTGACCTTCGAATCTGAGGACTTTTCGAATCTGACATAATTTCGAGTTTAATTGAATTATAGCACTTAATCGAATTTAATCCCAAATAAATTGGAATCTGATTATATTCGAATCTACCTAGATTCGAACGAATTAATTCACATTAGTTTCGAATTAAATTAATTAAGTTCAATTCAATTGCTTTCGAAAAGATGTCAAATCTTCAAAAATTCCTGGAAATGGACCACTAGGTAGGGAAGGCAAACGCCTCGCCTAAGCTGATGAAAATCGAGGATTATTACTGGTGGAAAGATCAGTTTACCGATTTCGTGCGTTTTAATGACATGCGCATGTGGGTGTGTATCGACGAAGGATATATTCCACCAGTTTCAGAAGTTGAAGGCCGTCAGAAAGTCTTATCATATCAAATGATGAAGGAGGATGATAAGAAATTGTATGAAGCCGAAAACAAAGCTTTCTCGATAATCCGAATGGCTTTGCCTCAGGATATACTGCACACATTTAGGACTCAAAAGACGTCGAAGAAACTTTGGGAGTCTCTAGAGAAGAGGTGTGAGGGTAATCCTAGGGTTCGTAGAAAGCGTACAGAGCTGTTGAAACAACAGTTTGCGATTTTTAAGGCGTTAAAGGATGAACAAATGGATGATATCATCACCCGGTTCTATCATCTGTTGACGGAACTTGAAAGTCACGGGATTGAGTATACTGACACCGACAAGAACAACAAGCTTCTTGATGCCTTACCAGCCAAATGGGCTATGTATGTGGCAATGATCAAGCTGAATGAAGACAAGTATTATACTCAATCTCTGGATGATATTGTGGGAACGTTGCGGGCATATCACTTCGAGCTACTGAAGGCCGAAACTGATTACGAACAAGTCCAGAATCCAGCAATGTATTTTGGAAAGTCAACAAAACCTTCAGCGACCGCCGATCTGAAGACTGCTACAGCTTTTTTCACCTGAGAAACTTCGTCACCAGCAGAGACTGATGACACATTGAATCGCGCGTTCTTAGGATTAGGAAGATCGGAAGAACCGTAGCCTCAAGTACAACAGGCCTCGACATCTTAGAGTTATTCGAAGATGCCCATGAGCGCAAAATCAGCGGAAGAACATTTGAATCTGCTTGCTTCTTTTGTGGCCGCGTACGGGAATTGTGTTCAGGGGAAAATTAACGATCCTGCTCTCTGGGATGAGGACTACGATCTGGTCGACCCTGATGATCTTGAGGAAATGGATCTTAAATGGCAACTGGCCATGGTAACCCAAAGGGTTAAGAGATTCATTAAAAGAACTGGGAGGAATCTGACAATGAACAACAAGGGGATTGGATTTGATAAGTCCAAGGTAAAGTGTTACAACTGTCAAGGTCTGGGACACTTTGCCAGAGAATGCCAGAGACCGAAGGTCAAAACGTACCAAGGGCAGAGTCAGCATCAGGGACAGTTTCAGAATCAGTCTCAACAACGATACCTTCCAAGTTCATCATCTGGTCAAGCCAATCTAGCTGGTCTACTATCCAATGTCACTTCAGACAGACAGCTAGATGGTACTTATGACTGGAGCTCACATCCAGAGTCAAATGCTCGGGCTTTTATGGCTGAAGTCACGGAGACTGGGTGCGAAGAAGAAGAGCAGACCACAAGGGAAAACAGTCCGATGTGGGTGGAAAAGACGAATGATCAGACAGTTCTGGAGTTTGCTGCTCAGATGGCCAATGTGGAATCTGATAACTCAAAGGTTAGTCTGACTTACTCTCTTTTTCGTGAATTATGTGCGTTGTGTGTTAATTCTAACGATAGGTTAAATCTAGTCTTAAAAATCACATAAAACCATAACTGCTCAAAATGAGAATTTAAAAATTGAAAACGCTAGCCTGAACGATATTAAGGAAGATCTTAAAGAAAAGCTTAAGGCTGATGCTCAAGACGTAATAGTTCTAAAAGACAAACTGAGTGAGCAGTGTGTTAGGATAGAGCTTATGTATGAGCATGTAGAGGCCTTGACCAAAAACCTTAAAGACAAAGACATTGAACTAGCTGAAACAAAGGTAAAGGTAGCAGAGGCAAACAGTAAGCTAGAGAAGTTTAGGAATTCAAGCCTAAACCTAGGGAAAGTTTTAGATGCCCAAAGACAGTCTAAAAAGCCCGTAGGTCTAGGATTTCATGAAATTCCTCCACCTTTTAATGCAAACTATGTGCCTCAGCCTCAGGAGAAAACTGACAAATCAGTAGACTTAGAGGACACACCTGAACCTAAATCTGAGCCTATAGTAGAAAATACACCTAAGGTGGCTGACACAACCGTCAAGGTTAAGAATGTCAAATTTGTGACTTCCTCCAGTGAAACACCTGCAGGAAAACATAAAATTGATTGGGCTGATGAGGACGATGAGTCAGTCGCCATAGATGTACAAAAGGACCAAGACGCGAGTGAGACACCTAAGTCTAAGGGAACACATAAGAAGTCCATAGATAAGATGTCTTGCTTCAGATGTCATGAAAAGGGCATGTTGCTTCTCACTGTCCACTTAAGAAAGCCGATGTTACACCTAAGACAGTGAACCCAACACCTGTTAAGCCCTCAACCAGTGTGGCGAGCACTAGTAGTTCTCAGAGTACCGAGAAAACTGTGCAGGCCGCACCAAAACCAGTTGTGAAACAAACACCGAATCGTGTTGTTAATCAATCTAGGTCAGCACCTCAACAAGTCTATAGGAGCACAACACCTAGCAGGTCACACACTCCAGTTAGGTCTCATACTCCAGTTAGACAGTACACGCCGGTAAGAGCTCAGGGATCTCAGTCAGAAATGCAATATAATAGGAATTATTCTAGAGCTCCACAACAAATGACTACTCAAAGGCATAGAGTGAATTTAAATCACTCGGCACCACAACAAACTCATGTTCAACGACCCAAGTCACCTGAAAGGCGAGATGGGTATTTGAAAGAGTTTAAATATGTGGACGAAAATTGGTATAACCAAGTCAGTCATGGCTTGGGTTCCCCGTGATAACTAACCTATTTTCTTTCATGTGCAGGAGATTACCACAGGTCCAAACAACAAGTGGTTCGTCGACAGTGGATGCTCCAGGCACATGACAGGGGAACGAAGTCTTCTTACAGACTTCAAGGGTGGGAATCGGGGGTTTGTATCATTCGCCGGTAAAAAAGGAGGAAACATCACGGGTACCGGAGTGGTCACTAATGGGACGATCAGCTTGGACCAAGTTTATCACGTTGATAAACTGGTTCACAATCTCATTAGTGTATCTCAAATCTGTGACAAGAAGAACTCAGTGTTGTTCACGGACACTGAGGCGTTAGTGCTAAAACCGGGATTCAAGATTCCTGAAGAATGGGTATTGATGCGGGCGCCAAGGAAGAATGACTTGTACATGCTGGATATGAACAAGCCGGAGAATTCAATGGGGCTAATCTGTCTGTTATCCAAAGCTTCGGAGACGGAATCGGTACTGTGGCACAGACGCATGGCTCACTTGCACCTAAGGAAGATGAACTACATAACGAAGAATGGACTGGTGCAAGGTGTGCCTATGAAGAGCTTTCAGTTCGAGGACAAGTGTTTACCGTGCAAGAAGGGCAAACAACATAGTAAGACACACAAGTCCAAGACACAGAATTCCATAACCTCAACATTCGATTTGTTGCATATGGACCTTTTCGGACCTATCAACAAAAGGAGTATAGGAGGTAGTTGGTTTTGTTTGGTTATCACTGACGATTACTCACGCTTTTCTTGGGTTTTCTTTTTAGGTACAAAGGACGAGACGACTTCCAAGCTCATCGGGTTCTTAGACCAAGTGGAGAATTCCTACGGAACAAGGGTTAAAAGAATACGTAGTGATAATGGGACTGAATTCAAAAACACTGTAATTGGTGTATATTGCCTATCAAAGGGCATAGTGCATCAATTCAGTGCACCATATGAACCTCAACAAAATGGGGTGGCCGAACGTAAAAATAGGACATTGATTGAGGCTGCAAGGACTATGCTTTCGGATTCAAAGCTTCCTACCATGTTTTGGGGGGAGGCAGTGAATACCGCGTGCCATATTTTAAACCGAGTCCTTACAGTCAAATCTTTGAACAAAACATGTTATGAAATTTTGAATAAACGGCCACCTAATTTAACTGGCTTCGAACCGTTTGGGGTACCATGCACTCTTTTACGTACAAAACATCAACTGAAGTTTGGTGAAAAGGCTGACGAAGGATACTTCCTAGGTTATGTGCCGAACTCACCAAACAAACGGGTTTTTAACAAAACAAATGGTACAGTGGAGATTGTGTATAACATTGAAGTCACAAGTTATACACATGAACCCCAAACTGGTCCGGAATGGATATTTGACTATGAGAAATTATTTGAGTCATTTAACATTCCTTTGGATGATAATGCAGGTACAATCGAAAAGAACATGGCGACGTTGCATCTGAATGACGATGGCCATACCTTTCCGAGGACTACGTTTGAATCCACATCTGAGCCTACTGCGACAGGAGATGGATATCCAGAAGTTGCTGATCTAGAAGCACCTACCACTGAGAATCAGACTCAAGCATCAAGTTCCAACTCTGAGGAAAACGTCCATGAGGAGGAAAATGTAGAAACTAAGCCTGTTCCCCCATTAGGTGAAATAGGATCTAACTTAGGAGATAATCTAAGGGTTGATGAGATAGAGACCTCTAGGATTAACAAGAACCATTCTATAGAAAGCATCATAGGAAATCCTAACGAGGGTGTGAGGACTAGGAGTAGTTTAAATAACAACACTGTGTTGTTGTCGATGATAAATGACTCCGAGGCATATCACACATGTCTCTATTCATGTTTCATATCGCAAGTAGAGCCTAAGAATGTGCAAATGGCACTTAAGGATAACTCCTGGGTTGAAGCGATGCAGGAAGAACTCTCGCAGTTTATGAAACTAGAAGTGTGGGAGTTAGTTCCATTACCTCGAGGAGAAGTTGCTATAGGAACCAAATGGGTTTTTAAGTGCAAAAGAGACGATCAGGGTATAGTCACGCGCAACAAGGCTAGGCTAGTTGTAAAGGGTTTCAACCAAGAGGAGGGAATCGATTACAATGAGGTTTTTGCACCAGTAGCAAGGCTGGAAGCCATTAGGTTGTTTCTAGCTTTTGCCTCCTTCAAGGGCTTTAAGGTATATCAATTAGACGTTAAGAGTGCTTTCCTATATGGGAAAGTGAAGGAGTTGGTGTATGAAGAACAACCGCCCGGATTTACAGATCCAAAATATCCAGATAGAGTATATCGCTTAGATAAGGCTCTATATGGATTGCATCAGGCACCTAGGGCATGGTATGAGACTCTATCCAACCATTTATTAGAGAATGGATTTGAGAGGGGTAGGATAGATAGTACTCTGTTTGTTAAGAGGAAGGGAGAACATTTTATCTTGGTACAAGTGTACGTCGATGATATCATTTTTGGATCATCAGACGAACAGATGTGCAAAGATTACGAGAAGGTGATGAAGTCGAAATTCGAGATGAGTGCTATGGGAGAGTTAAATTTCTTTTTGGGGTTACAAGTTGACCAGAAGAAGGAAGGGATGTTTATCCATCAGACGAAGTATGTCTATGACATATTGGAACGTTTCGGGATGGAAGGCACAAAATTGACTGCCCATTTCAGCACCCCGATTCAAGTGAATCACAATCTCGGACCGGGTACTGAAAGTGATACCGATGTGGATCCGACTTTATATCGGGCCATGATTGGATCACTTATGTATTTAACTGCTTCAAGACCTGACATCATGTTTGCTGTGTGTATTTGTGCTAGGTTTCAAGCGAATCCGAAGGAGATGCATATGAAAGCTGTGAAGCGGATTCTACGATACCTCAAGTCAAAACCGAAGCTGGGACTTTGGTATCACGCGGAGGGAGATCTAGAGTTGGAGGCGTTCACGGATTCTGACTACGGAGGATGCAGCTTGATGCGCAAATCAACAACTGTAGGTTGTCAGTTCCTAGGAGGGAGATTGGTATCCTGGCAATGCAAGAAACAAACATCGGTAGCCGTGTCAACGTGCGAAGCTGAGTATGTTGCTGCTGGTAGTTGCTGCTCACAGGTTCTGTGGATACAACAACAATTGCGGGATTACGGTTTGGCTTATACTCAAACTCCAATTAGGATAGACAATCAATCTACAATTGCTATAACTAATAATCCAGTTAAACACAACAAAACAAAGCACATAGACATTAGGCATCATTTTATTCGTGATTGTGCTGAAAAGAACTTAATCAAATTGGTTAAAGTGGCAACAGAAGATAATAATGCTGATTTATTTACCAAAGCATTTGATAAGTCACGGTTTGAGTATTTAATTCAACTAAATGGAATGCGCAACCCAGAGTAATTTGGCCTTAGTAGTAGTTTATTTCCTTTTATAGTAGTAGTATTTCTTTCTTTTTATAGTAAGTCTGCTAATTTAGGATAGTTTCTATTTTTAGTAAGTTTCTATTTTTAGTAAGTTTCTATTTTCAGTAAGTTAGTAGGTTATCTTATTTTATTGCTATTTCTTTATGAAAAACAATAGAAAAAAGAGAGAAAATCATAAAAATACAAAAAAAAAAAGAATATCAGAAAAGGAGTTAAGTCTTAGAAGCATAGGTTCAAAGTGACGAAAATTAGCACAGTCGTTATAAACTCTAAGTGTTTAGGCTTTCACACATAATGCAACTAAATTCTAAGTGTTATACTTTAGTTTAGTTTGATGTGTTGGTAGGCATAATACATATAGGGAGTCTTAAGGCAAATAAAATATTCAAGAAAAAGTCAAACGTGTCACTAACTTAGATGTACGACCAATCGGTCTTAATTTTTATGTACAAGACATACAAACTTTGAGTCTAAATGAGGTATGCAAACTTTCTGGGGATGTATGGCAACATCAAATACATCTGAAAATGGAAAGAATAGAAAAATCATATAAAATTGAGAGTCGAAAACATGTAACTCTGTTGTATGTAAGTACAGACCTATTGCCTCTGTTTAGATTCGGGTTAGCAGATACGTCGCTTTGTTGTACGTCGGTACAGACCTGTCACCGCTGTCTTGCTAACTTTAAACATAAACCTTAAGTCAAACTAAGACACTTTGTTGTATGAAAATACAGACATGTGTCCGATGTTTGTCTTTTAAAGAAAGTTTGCAAATACCAACAAGTTAGAATCTTTGTCTGTGTGCCTTGATCATAAAAGTATGTCTATATCTGAGTCACGTAAGATAATTTCATGATAAATAAAAATGCCAAGGGATATTCCAAAATGTAGAATGTTTAAAGGGATAAAATACCAACAATCGACTAAATGAGTATTTCACGACAAAGAATCAAAGGAATCAAAAATTCCTAAGTGTGAATGTTTAAGTACCGAAAGTGAGTATCAGACATCGCTATCTGATTGAACCTTTCTTAGACTATACTCATCAAAAAGATTTTGTTTAGTATTTAGCTTAGGTTGTAAATTTTATAAGTATAGCTTAAGTCTAAGTTAAATTTTTGGTCAAAATTTTAATTTAATTTAATTTTATTTTACCTTAGTTTATTTTATTTTATTTTATTTTAGTTTAGTTTTTACTTAGGTAAAAGGTCAAAAAATTCTGAGGGTGCATTCACAGTTGAACTAAATAAACACTGCCTGAAAAATCATGTGCTTAGGGTAAAAGAGTTGGCATAGTTTATCTTGTTACACAATACCGTTGAAAAGGTTGAAAAAGTTGAAGTTAGTTCAAAATTTTCGAAAGTTTTCTAAGTATTTGGTGTTTTTCGAGTTTAGTACAGACTCGAAATGGTGTGGTTTCGAATCTGTCAGTAGATTCGACATTGGCCTTAGATTCGAAGGTAGGTGGTATATATAGGTTAACAGTGAAGTCATTAACTACTTATTGTTTTCGAATCTACATCCTCGAATCTACTTAGGCGATTTCGAATCTGTTTCTCGAATCTACCGTTTCTCTCATAAACGACAATTTGTCGAGATTATTGCTAAGGAGTTCGATTCTACTGTTGTATCTAGGTATAATCAACTGGATTGTACAAGATTCATGTAGTTTTATACATCATTTTAGGCAGAATCATCGATTTTTGAAGGTTTAAAGGTCGAAATCGGGTTTTTACAAAATTACCAAGTTTGGACCGATAAATAGTCAAATTAATTGCACATATATGTGATTAGAACCTAGTTGGACTAATGTATGTGATTTCCTAAGTTCAAAATGGTTAAAATCATGATTTTTGTTGAAGAGAAGGACGACGACTGTTCGAATCTGTTCATGAGTTTTTCTCGAGTCTACTGACAAACTCGAGAAGACCATGTTATTCGATTCTGTCATCAAACTCGAAAGGGGGACTTATTCGAATCTGTTAAATTCGAATCTGTCTTTTATTTGCATTATTTAATTTAAATTTTATTAAACTTGTAGAAATTTAATTGTGTTGGATTTTGTACTTAAACAAGTTCAAAATAAAACAGATTTGAATTTAAACAAGTTTATTGATTTTTAATGAATCTAATAGTTTGTTTATTGTGCAGATATGGCTGTTCGAGTGTTTAAACCGAAGCACAATATGGTCCTTCACCCCGACCATCATATCCCTGAGGCGCAGGGATTCAGACAAATGTTGGATTTCCTAGTAGAATCTAGGATTGGTTTTGCTTTGTCCCATAATGTTCAGATTGTTCTACCATATATTCGTCAATTTTATGATCATCTTCAGGTAGACTGCTCTGTCACTCCGACAGTGCTAAGGAAAAGAATAGCAGGGCAACCATTGGTGTTCTCTGCGGATATGCTGCGTCAGGTGTTGCAGCTAGGTTCTCAAGAAGAAGAATCTGGGCTAATCGAGTTTCCTCTGAATATTAGGCAAGCGGCCTTTCAGAGAATGGGTTATAGTCTAGACGTGACAAAGGTTTCGTATATGAAGAGCGGGCTAATCGGCCAATGGAGATTTCTGGCTCATGTCTTTACGGTCTGCTTTGCACCAAAGAAAGCTGGTTTTGACTATATGGTCTCGAAGATCCAGTCTGGGATTATCGCGATAGTGTATAATCGACCATACAGTTTCTCGGAAATGTTTTTCTCTGAATTTGTTCATCAGATCACCGCTCCAGAAAATCAACAATTCCTGCTGTATCCACGGTTCATTATGATGCTTATCAGGCATTTCTTGCAAAATCTGCCTCAATCAAATGAGATTCAAAGCGTAGCTGTAATGGATAAGAGGATCTTTGCTGATTGTTCCTCGCACAGAGGAAGATTGGCTGTTCCAGTTGATCGTCCGTTGTTTGGAGCCATCTTGGATAGGAATTTTGAAGCCCCAGAGATTGCCAACTAGGCAGGGGAAGTTGAAGTTCGAGCCAAGCAGCCTCCACAACAACAACAACAACCACAGCCACCGCGTGCACAAAGGCGAAGACAAAGAACCTCTGCGAGTCAAACTCAGGCGTCTAGGCCTTCTACGAGTCAGCAGCCAGAGGTACAGGAAGCCGGGCCGTCGAATGTCCCAAATGAAGCTGATCAATTGTGCCAAACTTTATATGAAATTTGGGAAGCAGGACCTAACGCCAATGAAGATATATCTGTAGCGTTAGTGGGTGAGTTACTTGAGCCTCCAGAGGGAGAAGAAGATGTGTTGAGAGATGTGGACGAATATGTGCCAGAACAGACTGGTATTGATGAGTCATCATCTGCAACCGAATCAGAGGAAATGGAGGAAATTGAAGTAGAAGCTCCAGAATCAGTGTCTACTGAACCTCATGTTCAAATAGGAACATATGGATCAAGGTTGGTAGTTCACGAAGAAGCTTCAAGGAGGCGAGTAATAAGAGAGGCTGATGAATCAGATTTTGAAGAAGAAGAGATTGCTCCTTTAGTGACGAGGCAACGGGCCAAGCGTCATCGATTCATGCAAGGATCATCTTCTGCATCAACAGATCAACCAGAAATTCAGCAAACTCAAAACCCTCAACCTCAAGAACCTCAAACAACCATTCCTCCACCACCACCTCAAGATGAACCATATATCCCATCACCAATCATTCCAACTCCTCTACAATCCATCCCATCCACCTCATCTACATATGCCGATAATCAAAGGTTTTTGCGCTTAAAAGATCGAGTTGACTTCCAGGAAATCCAAATCCTTGGGCTAACAACAGCAATCGGTGAGCTTTATAAGCATAACGCAGATATTGATAAGGAGAATACCGATTTGAAAAAGATTGTGGAGAAAGTCCAGGAAGAGAACACAGAGCTAAAATCATTTGTAGCAGATCAGGCCGCAGAGATAAGGACGATGCGCTCCCTAATAGAGCAGTTAATGAAAAATTTACAGGCTCAGGGGGAGACGTCGTGCCGTGATCAGGAAGTACAGAGGCCGAGAGACGATGATGATGAAGACAACCAAGGCAATGATCCCAGCCCTAAAAGTCAGAATGAGCCAGTAGATTTTTCTGCTGCTCAGACTGCTCAATCTCAAGGGAGCCTAGTCTAGAAGGAGGAGAAGTAGGAGAAGCAAGTTCATCTAAGCCTACAGATTTTGAGATTAGTGAGATGATCGATGCTCTCATGGATCTTGATGATGATCCGATGGATTTAGGTTTTGATTGTGAAGATGAAGAGCTAGAAGAGGGTGAGTTTGTACCAGAGGAGATAGTTGACTGGAAATCAGATGACGAGATATGTGCTGATGACGATGATGAAGCTGATGAGATCGTCGTACAGCAAAATCCTATCACTGATACATACGTGATAGATGGGAATGATATTGTTAACGTAGAAGTAGTGAATGCTGCGTTAAATGTTCAGCCATCAGTAGAGGAACCAGCCAGAGAACTAACAAATGAAGAGAAGAGAAACTTGTGGTTCAGAGCTGAAAAGAAGGAGTTAGAGCTTAAAACGAAAATGAGGGTGCCGGGTACTGGGAAGTTGTCTGCACGCATATTAAGCTGGTTCTTTGATCGAGAACTGCAGCTATTCATAATTAAGAGGAAAAACGGGCTCCAGTACCTAAGACGAACACTGAAAGCTTTCAATTCACTGCCAAAGATCGAGATCACAGCGTTAGCATGGAAAGATCTGATTAATATTAGCAATGATCCCTACGCAGACGTAATTGCAAGAATCATAAGAAAAGAGGGAAGATCAAGGTAGTTTGAGCGACTGAATCCAAGAGTTGGAAAAAGAGTAGAAGATCCTTCACGTATTGATCCTCTAACTGGGCGACCTTTGATGAGGATCCATTACAAACCAGTAATATGTCTTAGGAAGGTGCCTCTCAAGCCTATGCCACAGAATGTCTTGAAGAATCTGCATTGGTGGTATGCTGAGACTGAGACTGGAGAAGCGGTCATGGAGGACTTTGAAGAAAAAGTTATTCTTAGAGTTTACGATCCTCTTCACCTGGTAAACCTTTCTAGAGATGATCTTCATATTTTGCATGCTTGTAAGATTTCTAGTGATGCTCATATGGATAGCGAAGCTAGGAAATATGAGAATGTAGTCAAAGTATGTGTTGAAAAAGGCTTGTATGCTGGAAGTAGTTTGAATAAATAATAAACAAAGTTCTTAATCAAATGTGTGAATTATTAGAAGCTATCGTCAATGGGGAGTCTGTTGGTACATCCTTTGTGACGATAGCAGTCTAAGTGATCCTACATTGTGATTCTAGCAAGTGTTTGTTATATATGTTTATATATGGTTGATAGTTATTATTGCTTGTGTGTTTGAACTTGATGTAACATATTACAAGAACTTCAAACATAAAGATCAAAGATAAAATCAATCATAAGGTAAAAACATAAGTTTCAATAATAAGTTAAGTATGTGAAATACTAGATTCGAATTATATAAGGGTTGACATTCGAATCTGTGATAGATTCGAATGTGGGACTAGATTCGAATGAAGGCAGATTCAAGAGTGTTAGTGAGGGCAAACTCGAATGGGCCTTGGGCCAGATTCGAGTTTGGCCCATAACAGACTCGAATTAGCCTCTATAATTAGGGATAGACTCAAAATTTTATTAGACTTTTTGCAGAATTCGTGAGTGATTAAGCAAAAGGCGATCACGAGTTTATCATCAGTGTTAGTGCCATTTCGGAGAGAATCAGTTCGTAGGATCGTTCGTGTGTCGTTCGTTCAGCCTCTGATAGTCTCCGTGTTTCGTGTGTGAGAGTTGTTTCCGTCTACCCGTTAACTAGGATTCCGCACTCGTTGACGGTTCCGCGTCCAGATAGATCTCGTAGTGGTAGACCTTAAATTTTGTAAACTTAGGTTATATATTCCATTCCATTCCATGAATAACAAGACTTTGGTTAAAATTAATCAAGTAATTTTATAAACTTAGGTTATATACAATTCAATTCAATGCCATTCCATTTCATTAATAATAAAACTTAAGTTAAAATTAATAAAGTAATTTTATAAACTTAGGTTATATATAATCAATTCCATTCCATTAGAGTGAATAATAAAACTTAGGTTAAAATTAATCAATTTTATAAACTTAGGTTATAAAATACTTAACAGTTGAGAGAATGCATTTACAGCTTGAGAAATTGAACTAGCAGTTCGAGATTTGCAAAAACAGATTTTCTTAATTTTACTCAAGTGAATAATAAAACTTAGGTTAAAATTAATCAAGTAATGTTATAAACTTAGGTTACATATAATCAGTTCCGTTCCATTTGATGAATAATAAAACTTAGGTAAAATTAATCAAGTTTTATAATCTTAGGTTATATATTCCATTCCTGTGACACCCTTGCCACAACAACCACCATTAACAAGACACCCATGATTAATCACCAATTCGTAATTTATATAATGATCTGATTTCTTAATTAGATGCGGAAGCAAATGGAGTACAAAATAAGGTATTACAACAATTTCAAATCACTCTACGGTGCTACAAAGGTTACATGTCTATATCTAAAAACTTCCATTACATTACATTATCCCAAATTTATTACAACAATAATCTCAACAATAAGTTACCAAATAAGCAACTGAGTTTTCAATTCACTTCAAACAACAACCTAGCTAGATGGTCCCGCAGTTGATTTTCCTTTTCCTGTAAAAATTAAAACAACTAAAACGTAAGCGAATGCTTAGTGAATACATAGATTACGCACATTATAAATATTTTTGAAGCCCAAGAGTAACCCCGACGACAAACGTCGTATACTCTCTTCGTACACCAAGTACGGACCAGAGCCGCAGCCCCTTCGAGCCCAAAGCTCGGCATTTACACATACCATCTGAGACAAACGTACGATCGGAGATGACATACTGCCTACCGGACCTGGAGGGATCAGCTCCAGCGTCATATAGCACAGTAACATCAGAGTTATCGATGCGACCCACCGGTCCATCACTAGATGCACAACAATCGAACGGACATGCAACAAGTAAGAATGTGCATCTAAATCTACGCAAGTTAGTAGAATTCCAACCAAACAAATGAAATAACAGGTCTCAGCAGGCAAAGCTAAACATAAAACAGATATAATCATGCGAAATCTACTGTACTCACAGTGGGTGCGTTATTAATCTTTAATCAATTTTATTTCTCCTCGGGCTTTCAACCGGATCCACAAAGTACCCCACTGTGGGTTAAACAACACCACAAGGGACCTGTTAAATCAGTTGTAACAACACATTGTGATAATAACTTGTTTAATTTCATAAAACTTAATTTTATAATTCTTGCAAAATTTGGTCCCCATTTCGGATCTATGTCCGAATTCGGACCCCACCCGAATTCGGACCCCCAGTTCGGATCCCACATACATCCTAATTCGGATCTCACAAAAATCCAAATTGGACCATTGCAATTTCGGACCTCATGTTAAGTTCGGACCATATCCGAATTCGGTTCCCAACCGAATTCGGACCTCATCCGAAATTCCAACACTTAAAATATTTTGCCATTTTTAATTACCACATTTCGGACCAAAATCAATTTAGGATCACATGCCAAATTCGAACTAAGCCTAAATTCGAATGGTGCCAAATTCGAAACATCTTAAGTTCGAACATCCGAATTTCGGACCATTCGAACCTGTTCTTGATTCAAATATTTTCCATATTTAAATCTAAGTCATTTCCATATTTATTCAATGTTCGAAATAATTCTTGCCAACATAAATATACTTATCTCAAACCATTTCTAACACTAGTTTAACACATTTACATTCCAAATTAAACCCATTTTTGTTCATTTTGTTCCATCCGTCGAACACACACACTAAGAAAACACACAAAATCCTCAAATCCATACTTTTAGTTCGAATCAGGAGCTGAAATTTAATACGTAGCTTCATATACACTAGATTTAGACTAATCCACAATAATATCATACATGCATGAACATTTGAATCCCCAAATTTTCAGTTTCGGTTCTTATAAAAACCGCCCCAAAACTCTAAATTTCGAAGAGTTGAAGTAATATTTACCTTAAATCGATTCTTGCAGATGTTTTAGTTCCTTGATTCAAATTTTCAGACTTCAAATCTGACTTTTTGATGAGTTTAGATTGTAGAGAGAGAGAGAGAGCCGAGAGGTGAGATTTCTAGAGAGAGAGAGTGTTTGATGAAAATGAAAGACAAATTGGTCTTTCATCCCCTTTTATATTTAATTTCCAATTTTGGCACCTTTAGTCCCTCAACTTATCCGGTTCCATTAAATACTGATTTTTATGAAATAAAAGAATTCTATCTTTTATTTATTATCCTTAATAATTTAATAATTATTTTCACTTAATAATTTAGAATTCTAAATTTCCTTAACATGCATCTAACTTTATAATCAGTCCAAATTTCGTACCAACTTTAATAATTCAACTTAAATTACAAATTTAAACTTAATAACATCAAATACAATAATTTAAATCCGAGGATGTTACAGCATGGGCTCCACCACGCTCAACTTCGTCCTCGAAGTTACTCGGATTCGAACAGTTTCGGATACTTCTTCAACATCTCTGACTTAGTCTCCCAAGTATGATTGGATCCCTTGTGATGCTTCCAACGTACAAGCACCATTTCGATCTCTTTGCTCCTTAGCTTTTTTCATCTTGGTATCCAACACACATTCCGGCTCTTCCACGTATCGGAGCCTTTCATCGACTTGCAGTTCAGTATGATCTGCCCAGTCCTCATTTCCAGTAGTGAAAGATTTCCTGAGATTACCAACATGAAATACCGGGTGTATGCCTGACATTTCTTCAGGCAATTCCAGGCGATATGATTGATTCCCAACTTTTTCTACTATCTTGAATGGCCCAACAAATCTTGGAGCCAACTTGCCTCTTTTCACAAAACGAGTAACACCTCTCATAGGTGATACTTTCAAGTAAACCCAGTCATTCACTTCAAAGCTAATAGGTTTGTGCCTTCGGTCATAATAGCTCTTCTGTCGATCTTGAGCCGCTTTCATATTCTGCCTGATCAGTTGTATTTTCTCGTTTGTCTCTTGCAACAATGCCGGCCCAGCAATCGGCGTTTCTCCAGTTTCCCTCCAACAAGTAGGAGTCCTACACCTCCTCCCATACAGTGCCTCAAAAGGTGCCTTCTTAATTGTCGCGTGATAGCTGTTATTGTACGAGAACTCTATTAGTGGCAAGTGATCATCCCAATTGCCACCGAGATCAGTACACATGATCTCATCATATCCTCCAAATTGAGGATTGTTCGCTCACTCTGGCCATCGGTTTGCGGACGATAGGCCGTACTCATAGAAATTCTCGTTCCCAACCCTTCTTGTAATGCCGACCAGAAATTTGAAGTAAACCGGCTGTCCCGATCCGACACTATAGACTTCGGCACTCCATGTCTAGAAACAATTTCATCCATGTAAATCTGAGCCAATCTCTCAAGTGAGTAATTTTCTCTAATCGGTATAAAATGAGCCGACTTAGTCAATCTATCAACTATTACCCACACTGCATCATGCTGTCGCCTAGTCTTTGGCAGTTTTGTAACAAAATCCATAGTAATGTGCTCCCACTTCCATTCCGGAATGGGAAGTGGTTGCAGACTACCGTATGGTTGCTGGTGTTCGGCTTTCACTAGCCGACAAGTCCTGCAGCGTTCTACGTACTGACCGATATCCTTCTTCAGTCCTGGCCACCAGAAATCTGCCTTCAAGTCATTGTACATCTTAGTGCTCCCGGGATGTACTAGATATTTTTATTGATGCGCTTCCTCGATGATCACATTCCTCATTCCCCCATACTTCGGCACCCAAATCCTTCCATAAATTCCTTTCAACCCCGACTCACTAGTTTCCATAACATTTTTCTGTACTCTAATATCCTCAGCACCAATATTCTCTTCCCTCAAAGCTTCCACTTGAGCGGCTTTAACATCGTCAATAATTGAGGAGGTTAACATCGTGGATGTCAACATATTACAACAATCCTTAGCATATGCTTTGCGACTCAAAGCATCGGCTACCACGTTAGCCTTTCCGGGATGGTAAAGGATTTCACAATCGTAACCCTTTATAAGTTCCATCGAACGTCTTTGCCTCATATTGAGCTCCTTCTGACTAAATATGTATTTTAAACTCTTATGGTCAGTGTATAACTGACACTTAGTTCCATACAGATAGTGTCTCCACAATTTCAGTGCAAAAGTGACAGCTGTCAACTCAAGATCATGAGTTGAGTAGTTCTTTTCATGCTGCTTAAGTTGTCTCGAAGCATAAGCAATTACTTTCCCGCGCTGCATTAGTACAGCGCCTAACCCTAACCTTGAAGCATCCGTGTACACCACAAAATCCTCATTGCCCTCCGGTAG
This sequence comes from Centrapalus pauciflorus, assembly GCA_020465985.1. Classification (NCBI taxonomy): domain Eukaryota; kingdom Viridiplantae; phylum Streptophyta; class Magnoliopsida; order Asterales; family Asteraceae; genus Centrapalus; species Centrapalus pauciflorus. The sequence goes on from JAANYP010008275.1 coordinate 48,430, forward strand.
AGCAAGTATCGGTGCTTCACTTAGTGTTTTCTTCAAGATCTCAAATGCTTCTTGCTGTACAGTTTCCCAAATAAATGGGGCATTCTTCTTCGTTAATGCCGTCAACGGAACTGCAATATTTGAGAAGTCCTTTATAAACCTCCTATAATATCCCGCCAATCCAAGAAAACTCCTGATTTCTGTAGCTGATTGCGGCGGTTCCCAATTCTTTATCGCTTCAACTTTGGCTGGATCTACAGAAATCCCAGCCCCTGAAATCACGTGCCCTAGAAACTGTATCTGTTGCAGCCAAAACTCGCACTTCGAAAATTTGGCGTACAACTTTTCTTTTCTTAACAATTCTAACAGCTCCCTCAAATGTTCAGCATGCTCAGCTTCAGTCTTAGAATACACCAAAATATCGTCAATGAACACAATCACTGACTTATCTAACATTGGTCTACAAACTCGGTTCATTAGATCCATAAAGACAGTTGGGGCAATGGTTAACCCGAATGGCATCACAAGAAACTCGTAATGCCCATACCGAGTTCTGAAAGCTGTCTTCGGCACATCCTCTTCTCGTACCTTTAATTGATGGTACCCAGACCTCAAATCAATCTTAGAAAACACGCTCGCCCCATGTAGTTGATCGAACAAATCGTCTATCCTCGACAACGGATACTTGTTCTTAATAGTCAACTTATTCAGCTCCCGGTAATCTATGCACATCCTCATCGTGCCATCTTTCTTCTTTACAAACAATACCGGAGCTCCCCATGGCGATGAACTCGGCCGAATGAAGCCCTTGTCCAACAATTCTTGCAGCTGTGTCATCATTTCCTTCATCTCGGTTGGGGCGAGGCGATAAGGAGAACGAGCTACCGGTGCAGCTCCCGGGATCAGGTCAATTCGGAATTCAACTTGTCTCTCAGGCGGCACGCCAGACAAGTCTTCCGGAAACACGTCCGGAAATTGTGAAACAACAGGCACGTCGGCCATCGTCCTCTTTTCAGCCCTGGCATCAACAACATATGCCAGATAGGCGTCACACCCCTTTGCAACAAGCTTTCGAGCTTTTGCAATGGTCAGTAAGCACAGATCCCCATTTCTCCTATCCCCATATATACAGATCTCACGCCCCTCCGGAGTAGTTATCTTGATCATACGATTCTTACAAACTATGTGAGCTTCATTCTCGATCAACCAGTCCATCCCGATAATTACATCAAACTCGCTGAACTCTATCGGAATCAGATCTAAATTGAAGACTACATCTTCAATTACTAACGTGCAATTACGGTATACATGATCTACCTTGACTAAAGTGTTGCTAGCAGTTTCAATATCAAGTATAGCAGACAACTTAGACAGTGGCATAGCAAGTTGTTGTGCAAAAGCAGTAGACACGAAAGAACGGTTGGCACCCGAATCAAAAAGAACTCATGCAGGCATGGAATTTACAATAAACATACCCGTGACCACCTCTGGGTTTTCCCTAGCTTCCTCTGCAGTGATTTGAAAGGCACGAGCCGGTGCCCTTTGTGACTGACCCCGACCTCGGTTAACTGAACCACCGCTTGAACCTCCCGAAGATCGTGTTGATGTTGGAGCAGCAGCTGCTGGAGCATTCTTCCTACAGTTTCTGCTATAGTGTCCCCACACTCCACACTTATAGCAAGCATCTCCTTTCCTTGGGCATTCACTCTGATAAGGGCCCAGCTCTCCACAGTAAAAACAAGCACGCCGTTAGTGCACTTGCCAAAATGTTCCAAGTGACACTTGTTGCAGTATTGTGGCTCGGTGTTGATTGAGTATGCACGAGCACGACCACGATCAGATGTACCAGACGGTCGGCGATACGACTGCTGAGATGAGTACTGTGAAGATCGGGAAGATCCCGAGTATCCTCCCTCCCGTTGGCACTTCGGCGGTGACGGCTGTGTTCGGTTGGTGGAAGCTGCAGCGGACCCAATGGAATAACCCGACATGATCAGAATCTGTTCTACATTTCTGGCAGCCTCAAGTAAGCCAGCAAATGTAGGGTATCGGACGTTGCTCATAACCCTTCTTATCTCAATATCCAGACAAGCCTCAAACCTGGTCACCTTCCTTTCTTCAGTATCAACTTGATGAGGCGCAAACAGACTCAGCCCCGTGAACTCCACAGCATACTGGGACACAGTCTTAGTCCCCTGATTCAAGGCCATAAACTTTGCCTCCAGTCTTCGACGCTCATCAACTGGGCAGTATTGCTGAGTGAATAACTCTGTAAAGTTAGCCCAAGTCATAACAGAAACCTTCTCCAATGTCAACGCATTCACCATTGCGTTCCACCACATGATTGCATCATTCGTGAACATAGCAGTTGCATAACGAACCATGTCCTTTTCAGCACAATCGCTGATTCGGAATGTTCGTTCAGTTGCTGTTATCCATTCAAGTGCGGCAACATCATCCCCTAAACCGTTAAACTCCACCGCCCCGTTTCCTTTAAAATCTTTAAACCGACAACCCCTGGGCTTATTAGATGACCCAGTGTTGTCATCTTGTTCCTCATTATTTCCCTCCCTTTCTTTTTCTTTGTTCTTTCTTTTATCTTCTCTTCTCTTAGCATCGACCTCATCTCGAGCCCGAAACTGATCCTGAATCATTTTGTTCTGTTCAGCCATCAAGGCTAACATCATCTCTCTGGCTTCTTTAGGTGTCATTCCTCCTCCATACATGTTCTGAAATAATAAACATCTAACTTGTTTAGTAACATGTCATTAATTTAAAGACACCACTCATTTGTCCCGTATGATAGTCAATCTCTTATAATTACTAGATCGTAACCTATCTTAGTTTAGATCATTACTTAAACCACTACATATCATTACCTAATGTTTGAGATCAAGACCTCACGGACACTTGAATCTCAAACTACTGCTCTGATACCATCTCGTGTGACACCCTTGCCACAACAACCACCATTAACAAGACACCCAGGATTAGTCACCAATTCGTAATTTATATAATGATCTGATTTCTTAATTAAATGCGGAAGCAAATGGAGTACAAAATAAGGTATTACAACAATTTCAAATCACTCTACGGTGCTACAAAGGTTACATGTCTATATCTAATAACTTCCATTACATTACATTATCCCAAATTTATTACAACAATAATCTCAACAATAAGTTACCAAATAAGCAACTGAGTTTTCAATTCACTTCAAACAACAACCTAGCTAGATGGTCCCGCAGTTGATTTTCCTTTTCCTGTAAAAATTAAAACAACTAAAACGTAAGCGAATGCTTAGTGAATACATAGATTACGCACATTATAAATATTTATGAAGCCCAAGAGTAACCCCGACGACAAACGTCGTATACTCTCTTCGTACACCAAGTACGGACCAGAGCCGCAGCCCCTTCGAGCCCAAAGCTCGGCATTTACACATACCATCTGAGACAAACGTACGATCGGAGATGACATACTGCCTACCGGACCTGGAGGGATCAGCTCCAGCGTCATATAGCACAGTAACATCAGAGTTATCGATGCGACCCACCGGTCCATCACTAGATGCACAACAATCGAACGGACATGCAACAAGTAAGAATGTCCATCTAAATCTACGCAAGTTAGTAGAATTCCAACCAAACAAATGAAAAAACAGGTCTCAGCAGGCAAAGCTTAACATAAAACAGATATAATCATGCGAAATCTACTGTACTCACAGTGGGTGCGTTATTAATCTTTAATCAATTTTATTTCTCCTCGGGCTTTCAACCGGATCCACAAAGTACCCCACTGTGGGTTAAACAACACCACAAGGGACCTGTTAAATCAGTTGTAACAACACATTGGGTCAATAACTTGTTTAATTTCATAAAACTTAATTTTATAATTCTTGCAAAATTTGGTCCCCATTTCGGATCTATGTCCGAATTCGGACCCCACCCGAATTCGGACCCCCAGTTCGGATCCCACATACATCCTAATTCGGATCTCACAAAAATCCAAATTGGACCATTGCAATTTCGGACCTCATGTTAAGTTCGGACCATATCCGAATTCGGTTCCCAACCGAATTCGGACCTCATCCGAAATTCCAACACTTAAAATATTTTGCCATTTTTAATTACCACATTTCGGACCAAAATCAATTTCGGATCACATGCCAAATTCGAACTAAGCCTAAATTCGAATGGTGCCAAATTCGAAACATCTTAAGTTCGAACATCCGAATTTCGGACCATTCGAACCTGTTCTTGATTCAAATATTTTCCATATTTAAATCTAAGTCATTTCCATATTTATTCAATGTTCGAAATAATTCTTGCCAACATAAATATACTTATCTCAAACCATTTCTAACACTAATTTAACACATTTACATTCCAAATTAAACCCATTTTTGTTCATTTTGTTCCATCCGTCGAACACACACACTAAGAACACACACAAAATCCTCAAATCCATACTTTTAGTTCGAATCAGGAGCTGGAATTTAATACGTAGCTTCATATACACTAGATTTAGACTAATCCACAATAATATCATACATGCATGAACATTTGAATCCCCAAATTTTCAGTTTTGGTTCTTATAAAAACCGCCCCAAAACTCTAAATTTCGAAGAGTTGAAGTAATATTTACCTTAAATCGATTCTTGCAGATGTTTTAGTTCCTTGATTGCAACCTTGATTTCAATTTTCAGACTTCAAATCTGACTTTTTGATGAGTTTAGATTTTAGATAGAGAGAGAGAGCCGAGAGGTGAGATTTCTAGAGAGAGAGAGAGTGTTTGATGAAAATGAAAGACAAATTGGTCTTTCATCCCTTTTTATATTTAATTTCCAATTTTGGCACCTTTAGTCCCTCAACTTATCCGGTTCCATTAAATACTGATTTTTATGAAATAAAAGAATTCTATCTTTTATTTATTATCCTTAATAATTTAATAATTATTTTCACTTAATAATTTAGAATTCTAAATTTCCTTAACATGCATCCAACTTTATAATCAGTCCAAATTTCGTACCAACTTTAATAATTCAACTTAAATTACAAATTTAAACTTAATAACATCAAATACAATAATTTAAATCCGAGGATGTTACAATTCCATTCCATGAATAATAAAACTTAGGTTAAAATTAATCAAGTAATTTTATAAACTTAGGTTATATACAATTCAATGTCATTCCATTTCATAAATAATAAAACTTAGGTTAAAATTAATCAAGTAATTTTATAAACTTAGGTTATATATAATCAATTCCGTTCTATTAGAGTGAATAATAAAACTTAGGTTAAAATTAATCAATTTTATAAACTTAGGTTATATATTCCATTCCATTCCATTCCATGAATAAAAAAACATATGTTAAAATTAATAAGGTTTTATAAACTTAGGTTATATATAATCAATTCAATTCCATTCTATTCCATGAATAATAAAACAATGGTTAAAATTAATAAAGTAATTTTATAAACTTAGGTTATATATAATCAATTCAATTAAATTCTATTCCATGAATAGTAAAACTTAGGTTAAAATTAATCAAAAAATTTTATAAACTTAGGTTATAAAATACTTAACAGTTGAGAAAATGCACTAACAGCTTGAGAAATTGAACTAGCAGTTCGAGATTTGCAAAAACGGATTTTCATAATTTTACTCAAGTGAATAATAAAACTTAGATTAAAATTAATCAAGTAATTTTATAAACTTAGGTTATATATAATCAGTTCCGTTCCATTTCATGAATAGTAAAACTTAGGTTAAAATTAATCAAGATTTATAAACTTAAGTTATATATTCCATTCCGTTCCATGAATAATAAAACTTAGGTTAAAATTAGTCAAGTAATTTTATAAACTTAGATTATATACAATTCAATGCCATTCCATTTCATTTATAATAAAACTTAGGTTAAAATTAATCAAGTAATTTTATAAACTTAGGTTATATATAATCAATTCCATTCCATTAGAGTGAATAATAAAACTTAGGTTAAAATTAATCAATTTTATAAACTTAGGTTATATATTCCATTCCATGAATAGTAAAACATATGTTAAAATTTATCAAGTTTTATAAACTTAGGTTATATATAATCAATTCAATTCAATTCCATTCCATTCCATGAATAATAAAATTATGGTTAAAATTAATAAAGTAATTATAAAACTAAGGTTAGATATAATCAATTCAATTACATTCCATTCCATAAATAACAAAACTTAGGTTAAAAATAATCATGTAATTTTATAAACTTAGGTTATATATAATCAATTCAATTAAATTCCATTCCATGAATAGTAAAACTTAGGTTAAAAATAATCAAATAATTTTATTAACTTAGGTTATAAAATACTTAACAGTTGAGAAAATGGACTAACAATTTGAGAAATTGAACTAGCAGTTCGAGATTTGCAAAAACAGATTTTCATAATTTTACTCAAGTGAATAATAAAACTTAGGTTAAAATTAATCAAGTAATTTAATAAACTTAGGTTATATATAATCAGTTCCGTTCCATTTCATTAATAATAAAACTTAGGTTAAAATTAATCAAGTTTTATAAAGTTAGGTTATATATTCCATTCCATTCCATGAATAATAAAACTTAGGTTAAAATTAATCAAATAATTTTATAAACTTAGGTTATATACAATTCAATGCCATTTCATTTCATTAATAATAAAACTTAGGTTAAAATTAATCAAGTAATTTTATAAACTTAGGTTATGTATAATCAATTCCATTCCATTAGAGTGAATAATAAAACTTAGGTTAAAATTAATCAAGGTTTGTAAACTTAGGTTATATATTCCATTCCATTCCATGAATAACAAAACTTTGGTTAAAATTAATCAAGTAATTTTATAAACTTAGGTTATATACAATTCAATTCAATGCCATTCCATTTCATTAATAATAAAACTTAAGTTAAAATTAATCAAGTAATTTTATAAACTTAGGTTATATATAATCAATTCCATTCCATTAGAGTGAATAATAAAACTTAGGTTAAAATTAATCAATTTTATAGACTTAGGTTATAAAATACTTAACAGTTGAGAGAATGCATTTACAGCTTGAGAAATTGAACTAGCAGTTCGAGATTTGCAAAAACAGTTAATTTTACTCAAGTGAATAATAAAACTTAGGTTAAAATTAATCAAGTAAATGTTATAAACTTTGGTTACATATAATCAGTTCCGTTCCATTTGATGAATAATAAAACTTAGGTAAAACTAATCAAGTTTTATAAACTTAGGTTATATATTCCATTCCATTCCATGAATAATAAAACTTAGGTTAAAATTAATCAAGTAATTTTATAAACTTAAGTTATATATAATCAATTCCGTTCTATTAGAGTGAATAATAAATCCTAGGTTAAAATTAATCAAGTAATTTTATAAACTTAGGTTATATATAATCAATTCCGTTCTATTAGAGTGAATAATAAAACTTAGGTTAAAATTAATCAATTTTATAAACTTAGGTTATATATTCCATTCCATTCCATTCCATGAATAAAAAAACATATGTTAAAATTAATCAAGTTTTATAAACTTAGGTTATATATAATCAATTCAATTCCATTCCATTCCATGAATAATAAAACAATGGTTAAAATTAATAAAATAATTTTATAAAACTTAGGTTTGATGTAATCAATTCAATTACATTCCATTCCATGAATAATAAAACTTAGGTTAAAATTAATCATGTAATTTTATAAACTTAGGTTATATATAATCAATTCAATTAAATTCCATTCCATGAATAGTAAAACTTAGGTTAAAATTAATCAAAAAATTTTATAAACATAGGTTATAAAATACTTAACAGTTGAGAAAATACACTAACAGCTTGAGAAATTGAACTAGCAGTTCGAGATTTGCAAAAATAGATTTTCATATTTTACTCAAGTGAATAATAAAACTTAGGTTAAAATTAATCAAGTGATTTTATAAACTTAGGTTATATATAATCAGTTCCGTTCCATTTCATGAATAGTAAAACTTAGGTTAAAATTAATCAAGATTTATAAACTTAAGTTATATATTCCATTCCGTTCCATGAATAATAAAACTTAGGTTAAAATTAATCAAGTAATTTTATAAACTTAGATTATATACAATTCAATGTCATTCCATTTCATTTATAATAAAACTTAGGTTAAAATTAATCAAGTAATTTTATAAACTTAGGTTATATATAATCAATTCCATTCCATTAGAGTGAATAATAAAAGTTAGGTTAAAATTAATCAATTTTATAAACTTAGGTTATATATTCCATTCCATTCCATGAATAATAAAACATATGTTAAAATTTATCAAGTTTTATAAACTTTGGTTATATATAATCAATTCAATTCCATTCCATTCCATGAATAATAAAACTATGGTTAAAATTAATAAAGTAATTATAAAACTAAGGTTAGATATAATCAATTCAATTACATTCCATTCCATAAATAATAAAACTTAGGTTAAAATTAATCATGTAATTTTATAAACTTAGGTTATATATAATCTGTAAGGTCTACCGGACACAGATCTATCTAGACGCAGAACCGTCAACGAGTGCGGAATCCTCGTTAACGGGTAGACGGTAACAACTCTCACTAGGAACACGGAGACTATCAATGAGCTGTACGAACTACACAAGAACGCACCTACGAATTGATTCTCTCCGAAACAACACTAACACTGATGATAAACTCGAAATCGCCTTTTGCTTAATCTCTCACGAATTCTGCAAAAAGTCTGATAATTATTCGAGTCTATCCCTAATTATAGAGGCTAATTCGAGTCTGCCATGGGCCAAACTCGAATCAGTCCCAAGGCCCATTCGAGTTTGTCCCATCTGACACTCTCGAATCTGCCTACATTCGAATCTGCTAACAGATTCGAATCTGACTAACTTGTGAATTCGAATTTAACCTAAATTCAACTTTCACATATTAAACTTAGACTGCTATCGTCACACAGGGTGTACCAACAGATTCCCCCTTGATGATAGCTTCTAACAATTCACACATTTGATTAAGAACTTTGTTTATTATTTATTCAAACTGCTGCCACCATACAAACCCTTTTCAATACACACTCTAACTACATTTTCATACTTTCTAGCCTCACTATCCATATGAGTGTCGCTTGAGATCTTATGAGTATGCAACACTTGAAGGTCATCTTTAGAAAGGTTTACTAGGTGAAGGGGATCATAGACTCTAAGAATCACCTTTTCTTCAAAATCTTCCATCACCGCTTCTCCCGTTTCACTCTCCACATACCACCAGTTTAGGTTTTTCATGACGTCCTGTGGCATTGGCTTGAGTAGTACCTTTCTCAGACATCTCACTGGTCTGTACTGTATCTTCATCCATGGACGCCCAGTCAGAGGATCAATTCGAGAATGATCCATTACTCGTTTTCCTATCCTCGGATTAAGACGTTCAAACTTCCTCGACCTTCCTTCTTTTCTTATGATTTTGGCAATTATTTCAGCGTAAGGATCGTTGCCGATATTGATTAGCTCTTTCCAAGCTAATGCCTTTATCTCAATCTTCGGCAATGAGTTGAATACTTTCAGAGTTTTTCTGAGGTACTGGAGACCATCTTTTCTTTTAATAATGAATAGCTGCAAATCTCGATCAAAAAACCAGCTCAATATGCTTCCCGATAGCTCTCCAGTACCCGACACGTTCATCTTCTTCTTCAACTCTAACTCCTTCTGCTCTGCCCTGAACCATAGCTTTCTTTTCTCTTCATTTGTAAGCTCTCTGGCAGGCTCTTCTCTTGATGAATCAACGTTTAAAGTAGCATTGACTACTTCTATGTTAACCACATCATTTACTTCTATCACATACGTATCTGTGATTGGATTTTGCTGAACGATGTGTGAAGACCACCCCTTACGGGGCAGTTCTCACGAGTCTAGGTCCCACTTCATGCAATACGATATCAATCATACTAAGATAGGGTAATTAATTGCGAAATTAAAAATTACATGTACAAGCATATTAGGATTTAAGTTAAATATTGAGTACATATTTCAAATTAAAGTTATAAAAAGGGTAACATCTAATCTAGTCATAACATCATAAGTCACATCAAGTCTACCCAAAACCACCACATTTGCTGTCTTCCAATCAGTACCAGAAAGTTTGTTGAGTAGTGGTCTAAGAAAGCTTCAAAACTTGGATCTTGAATGACCTAAGTACTGGTTCCTGCAGGTGATTTTCCTTTGGCTTTTCCTGTAAAATCATAATGTAGCAACTGTAAGCAACGCTTAGTGAGTTTATAGATTTTCAATATTAACATGCGTGTCAAGCGGATCATCAGTCTTAGCGTGATATGTCTTGGCTGCCGCTACAGCCCTCATGATTGAGATATAGAATTCATAGAATTGGATGATGTTCAGGCCACACTCACGCTTAAATCGTGGGGATCAGCCACATACTGGGCTAGCTACCAGTAAGTCAATATGGCGGAACATCGGAGGTCATTACCAAGTTCATAAGAACTGGTGAAATAGCCAGGTCTAGAACAATAGACCATCAAGGCTAGTCAAGCTGAATCAATATATATGTCAAATGTCTGATCAATAGTGAAAGCTTAAGTCATAGAAGTCATGATAGTAATGAATCAATAAGCAATATCTGAAGAAGTCTTAAATGCAATATGAAATGATAATCAAATAGCTATCATGATCCTCTAGGCAACACCGAACCATGGTATGCATAGGTCTCAATCCAGCTGATGAAATGAATGTCAATAAATCGGTCATCAACAATATATCTCAACCGGAATTTAAACATGTTCAATCTGAATATCTATAACTCATTGGTCTGGGTCTTTATCATACAGATATAAAATCTGTCTCCTGAGTTATCTCAGGATTTTTATCTTGTCAATTCTGTTCCTTGTCAAATCAAGTCTTTGACCTGCTTTATCTTGTCAATCCGGATTGAGGACCCGGATCCGGACCAATCCGAATTGATCCATCCGAATTAGGACATTTAGGTCCGAAAATGGGATCATCCGAATTTGAGCATAGGTCCGAATTAGGATCATATTCGAAATAGGCACCGAATTTCAGATCATTAAAAAAACGAAATAGTGTTGTCCAAATTTGTGAAGCATCCGAATTGGACCCATCATCCGAATTCGGTTCCAACCGAATTCGGACTCAAGATTTTTAATTTCCAGAAAATTGTTCTTCATGTTCTTGAGTATTTATTTATTCGGATTTTTCATAACAATTCCCAAAACTTATTTATATTAACATGCAATGTTTTATATTGTTGTAATATCATTATTTGAGTGTTTTTATATAATTTCTTTGATCAAAAACGTCTTAATTTAGTCAAGATCATCCAAAAATATGAAATTTTGTCAAGAACATCTTTTCCTTCAAATTTCCGATTTCATGAATAATTTGAAGGATCTAACCCAAAATCTTTGTTTCTTTAACATCTATTATCTTAAATTCATCATAAACTACTAAAATCTTGAACATGCAACAACAAATTCATAATTTAATTCTTGTATTTTCGGTTTTCTTGTAAAAACCGAACCAAACACATAATTTCAACATTTCTAAGAAATTGTTACCTCTAAATCTTGCTAATTGATGATGATTGTTGCTTCTTGTAACCTTCAATTGTATTGATTCTTCAATTACTTGCAATTTATGATAACTTTCTTGTGGATTTGTTGAAATGGCCGTATGCTTAGAGAGAGAGTAGAGAGAGAAATGAGTTGGTGTTAAATGACAATTTAAAGTCATTAATTTTAGTTTTATATGTTTCATTTGTTCATTTAAAATTTTAACCCACTTTTATTTTTTTGTATTTTATATCTCTTTTATTTTAATCATGAAAATTACTTAAAAATTTTCATTCTTAATTAATATTTGCAATCATAAATAATATAACAAAATTATATTATTATCTCAAAATCAAGCGTTACATGATTGATAAAAAGTTAGGTTGTTACAGAATGGGCTCCACCACGCACAAACTTCGTCCCCGAAGTTAGCTATGTTCAAACAGACTTGGATATGTAGCTTTTATAACATCTCTCGATTCCCAAGACTGATGCGAACCTTTGTGGTGTTTCCACTGGACGAGCACCATCTGTATATCTTTATTTCTAAGCTTCTTGGTCTTCGAGTCCAAAATACGTTCTGGCTCTTCAACCACTCGAAGCTTTTCATCAATTTGCAGGTTAACGTGTGGTATTTGAACTTCTCTTTCATCGGCTAAACTCTTTCTCAAGTGACTAACATGGAATACAGGATGTATTCCAGCTAAGTCAGCTGGTAAGTAAAGACGATAAGATTGGTTTCCAATCTTTTCGACAATCTTGAACGGGCCGATGAATCTCAGAGCTAGCTTGTTTCGCTTAATGAACCGAACCACATTCTTCATTGGGGATACTTTCAGCATCACCCAATCGTTAACCGCAAAGCTGATAGATCTGTGTCGATTGTCATAATATGACTTCTGCCTACTCTGAGCTTCAAGAATATTTCTTCTAACAAGTTGAATCTTCTCGTGAGTCAACTGTAGAAGAGCAGGTCCTGCTATTGGCGATTCACCTGTTTCGCGCCAACAGGTGGGAGTTCTGCACTTTCTTCCATATAAAGCTTCAAAAGGAGCCATCTTGATCGTTGAATGATAACTGTTATTATACGAGAATTCGACCAAAGGCAAGTGGTCATCCCAGTTACCACCTAGATCAAGAATGCAGGCACGAAGCATATCTTCCAGAGTTAGGATAGTACGCTCACTCTGGCCATCTGCTCTTGGATGATAAGCAGTACTCATAGAAATCCGAGTACCCATCCCGTCTTGTAGAGCTTGCCAGAATCTAGATGTGAAACGACTATCACGATCAGATACGATAGATTTCGGCACACCATGTCGAGAAATTACTTCTGTGATGTATATCTGTGCCAATCTATCGAGGGACTATGTTTCTTTCATCGGTATGAAGTGAGCTGAGTTCGTTAATCGGTCCACGACTACCCAGATGGAGTCGTGTTGTCTTTTGGTTTTCGGCAGTTTTGTGACGAAGTCCATTGTTATATGCTCCCACTTCCACTCAGGAACTGGCAGTGGTTGCATATCCCCGAAGGGCTTCTGATGTTCTGCCTTTACCATCTGACAGACTCTGCAGCTTTCAACACATTTACCGATGTCTTTCTTCATTCCTGGCCACCAGTAGTCAGCTTTCAGATCAAAGTACATCTTTGAGCTGCCAGGATGAACAGATAATTTGGACTGATGAGCTTCAGACAGAAGAGTGCTGCGAATTGAACCATACTTAGGAACCCAAATTCGGTTTCCCTTGAGACAGTGAAGTCCCAAATGATTCAGAGTTAGAAATTGTAATTGCCCTTTAAGATTTTCAGAAAATCAATATTCTTTTCTTTCAGTGCTTCAGTTTGAGCAACTCTTATATCTTCAATAAGATCAGAAGAGAATATGACAGGAGTTAAGGCATAGCAACACTTTTCTGGATAGACTTTCCTACTCAAAGCATCCGCGACAACATTAGCTTTGCCGGGATGATATAGGATCTCGCAATCATAGTCCTTGATAAGCTCCAAGGACCGTCGCTGTTTCATGTTTAGATCCTTTTGAGTAAAAAGATGTTTGAGACTCTTATGATCGGTGTAAAGCTGACACCGAGTCCCATAAAGATAATGCCGCCAGATTTTCAGAGCAAAGGTAACTGCAACCAACTCAAGATCATGAGTTGGTGCAGTTTTCTCGTAGTCTTTCAATTGCCTTGAAGCGTAGGCAATAACCTTTCCTCTTTGCATGAGAACACATCCTAAGCCAGTACCAGATGCGTCGCTGTAAACAACGAAATCGTCATTTCCTTCTGGCAAGGCTAAGATCGGCGCTTAGATAAGCTTCTGTTTCAGAATGTCAAATGCCTCTTGCTGTTTATCCGCCCATACGAAAGGTGTATTCTTTCGGGTTAGCATCGTAAGTGGCACAGCAATCTTTGAGAAGTCCTTTATGAATCGCCGATATTAACCGGCCAATCCAAGGAAACTTCTTATTTCGGAGGCATTGCGAGGCGTTTTCCATTTTTGAACGGCCTCGACTTTAGACGGATCAACGGAAATCCCTTCGCCAGATACAACATGGCCAAGGAATTGAATCTATAAGAGTCAAAGTAGAATGTCAAGTTTTTGTTTAATCAAAGAACGCTTAAGAAGTAGCTCAAGACAATGTAAAGTTATACCTGTCTGAGCGAGAATTCACACTTAGAGAATTTTGCGTAGAGTCTTTCTTTTCTCAGTAAATCTAGCAATTGCCGCAGATGAATAGCATAATCAGCCTCCATTTTGGAGTAAATCAGAATATCGTCTATGAATACGATAACTGATTTATCCAACATTGGTCTGCACACACGGTTCATGAGATCCATGAACGTCGCTGGTGCATTTGTCAAGCCAAACGGCATCACGAGAAATTCGTAATGACCGTATCTTGTACGGAAGGCTGTCTTTGGAATATCTTCATCTCTGACTTTTAATTGATGATACCCAGAACGAAGATCGATTTTCGAGAAGTAGCTGGCTCCTTGTAGCTGATCAAACAGATCATCGATCCTGGGTAGAGGATATTTATTCTTTATTATGACTTTGTTCAACTCGCGGTAGTCGATGCACATACGGAAGGTTCCGTCTTTCTTTTTAACAAATAGAACAGGTGCACCCCACGGAGAAGAACTCGGTCGGATAAACCCTTTCCCTAACAGTTCTTGCAGTTGCTTTGACATTTCCTGCATTTCTGCAGGTGCAAGTCTGTAAGGAGCTTTTGCAATAGGAGCCGCACCAGGAACTAAGTCAATACTGAACTCAACTTGACGTTCCGGTGGCACTCCGAAAATGTCATCAGGAAAGACGTCTGGGAACTCGCAGACAATCGGAATATTAGACAGAGATTTCTTTTCATAGTTGGATTCGGATAGAACATAACACAGATAGGATTCATGACCCTTAGATACATATTTATGAGCTTTCTCTATAGAAATAAAGCAGTGAGCACCTTTACACTTCTCGCCCTTGATCTCCAATACTCGGCCGTCTGAGGACTTGATTCTGATGATTCGACGATTGCATATAATTGTTGCCTCGTTGTTCATTAACCAGTCCATGCCGATGATGACGTCGAATTCTTTTAACGGAATAGGAATGAGGTCGAGATTAAATACGATGTTGCCAACAAGTAGTGTGCAATTACGGTAAACGGAATCAGCCATAACGAAATTGTTACTAGCTGTCTCAATGTCTAGTATCACGGAAAGGTTTGATGGAAACTTATGTAATCTTTGTGCAAAAGATGTTGATATGAAAGAACGACTTGCGCCGGAATCAAATAATACTCGGGCAGGAATGGAGTTAAGCAGGAACATACCGGTAACTACGTCAGGTGTTTCTTTTGCTTCCTCGGCTGTTATTTGAAAAGCTCGAGTCTTTGCAGTCGGCGTTGCAGCGGAACTCTTAACTGTAGACCCTCCAGCTGATGACTGAGACTGATAACGCGACCCGCTACGACACTGATACATAAAGTTTCCCCTTTTTCCACATTTTGCGCATCCACGTCCTTGCTGTGGACATTCTTCACTACTGTGACCGATCATGTTGCACGCAAAGCAAGTAACATCATCTGGATTGCACAATCCCATGTGTGATCTTCTGCATCGCTTGCAGAATCGTGGTTCGTTCGTGAGGGAGTAAACTTGTGCTTTCTGCTGTGAACTATGCTCATGGGATTGCTGAGATTGCGACTTATTTGGCTTGAAAAATCTGCCAAATCTTTGTTTCTTTGGAGGAGACGGATTTATTGGGTTAGTCGTTGGAGCGTATAGTTGATCGTCGTACTCTAGATATCCTCTCTCAATCTGTCTGGCTGCTTCTACCATTTCCAGATAACTCTTGTATTTGATAGCGCTCATCGGATGCCGGTATCTAGGATTGAGTCCTACACGGAATCTATTCATCTTTTTTCTTCGGTAGCTACTTGATATGAGGAGTAACCACATAGTCGTGAAAACTCGTGTTCGTATTCGTCAACTGTCTTCGTTTCCTGAGTCAGCTGCATCAGTTGTACTTCCATCTTATCTTGTTGGTCGATCGGGCAGTACTTCGCATTGAACATATCAAGAAACTGGTTCCACTCTATAGTCTCAATTATTTCTTCACCATAGATACTCCTCTGAGTTTTCCACCAGGCACGGGCAGCTCCCACAAATAGTGCAGACGCATAACTCACTTTCTTAGAATCTAAACAGTCAGAGATTCTAAAGATTTCTTCTGTATGACTGATCCAATCCATCGCCTGAATTGGATTCACTGTACCCTCGAAGTTCAGGGCACCGCTCGCTTTGAAATCTTTGAATTTACAACCTTTAGGCTGCTCAATTTGGGTTTCTAGGGTAGAGTTATCAGAATCAGAGTCATTATTCTGGACTTGCTTTTCTTTTCTCTTATTTTTCTTATCATTACGTCTTTTAGCTTCAGCCTCATCTCTGGCCTGAAATTGTTCTTGCATTGTCTTATTTAGTTGTTCAGAATGTTGGGCTAAAAGTTGTTGCATCATTTCAAACATCTGTTGAGGGGTCATGTTGTTGGGAATGTCACCTGATCCTGATCCGGACATCTTAACTGAAAATTAAAATCATTTAACTATTAGTTTATAGACTTAGATCTATGTACCCTTTTTCCCATCCTAACAGTCTGTACATCCTATCTCAGTTCAAACCACCTGAATGATTGATACATATGTATTGCTTCAGTTTGAGACCAAGTATACTCACGTAATACTTGATTCACTCAAACTATGGGCTCTGATACCATCCTGTGAAGACCACCCCTTACGGGGCAGTTCTCACGAGTCTAGGTCCCACTTCATGCAATACGATATCAATCATACTAAGATAGGGTAATTAATTGCGGAATTAAAAATTACATGTACAAGCATATTAGGATTTAAGTTAATGAAAGACCCTCTGATTTCTCAAAGGTCTCAAGTCAAGGCCCAGTAGGAACGCAATATCAATCATGAAACTAAGATAAAATTAACAATTGCGGAAATAAAGTTAATTACAAACAGAGACAGAATTTTAAGTATTTAGGTACAGACTTCTAAACTATTTCATCAAAGCACAAATATAAACTAAACCCGAACCCCAAAGCTCTATTATCATCCAAATACCAAGATGTTGAAACAGGTTCTAATGCACTTCAAGCTCTTTCAAAGTCCTGATCTATGAACTAGGTCCAGCCAATCCTTTGCCTTTACCTGAAAAATAATGCAACAACGGGTAAGCTTATTTGCTTAGTGAGAATGTAGAATTTCACATTTAACATGCAATTATGAACGCGGAAGCACATGCACTGCACTCGGCTCATGCACGGCTCAGCTCTATATGCACTGCACTAGGCTCATGCACAGCTCAATCTCGAAGGGACATTGGCCAATTATGCTCTTTTGATGCGCGACTTTGCTCAGCTCCCAGTTATAAAACTGTTGTTGCTCTTGAGACTTTTTGACAAATTCATAAGGAATGCTCGGATGATGATAAATCCATACACACGCATCATTAGTGGGGATCAGGCACGTACTGGGCTAGCTACCAGTAAAAGCTCTATATGGATATCATCGGAATGCTCTGCTCTAGCTACCCTCTGTGCTTTCATCACGTAAATCAGCACATCATAAGCCTAACATTAACCCAACACTGAGCAATAGTAATGGAGTTAAGCTTAACAATCAAATGACTCGTCAAAGAATCGAATCTAGAGGAAGGAATACTCAGCTCAACAAATCATAGTAAATATACTATGACAATATATCAATAAGCTCAAGATCAGAATATCAAATAAATCAGAATCATGCAACAAAAGTCTCAATTCACATAATATGCAGTTAAAGTGAAATCTACAACTCACAGTTACTGGTTATTTGTGCTCTTTTACTTTCTGGATCTGGCTCTGTTGCTCACAATCTGTAGTGGATTAAAACCACAATCTGACTTATGTCAGACTTTCAGTTGCTCATCATCTTGCTCGTTGCTCAATCTGTTATTAATATCATTTCTGATATTTATTAGCTCTTATATCATCTGAATAATATATACTCAGTGTTCATCATTTATGCTCAAGATTCATTCGTTGGTCTTTGATCTCACAATCTTATATTTTGATCATATTAGCATCAATCTCATAAATCTTATCAGAATCTTTCTATTCTTTGTCAGTAATAATCTCAAAGTCTTATAAAGTTACATTTCTGAAATCTGATCATTCATATTTATATAAGGAATTCTGTTGTTATATTTTGAATCATAAAAACCACATCCGGATTAGGACCATCCGAATTCGGACCATCCGAATTCGGATCATCCGGATTCGGTTCTAGGTCATCCGAAATGGCACATCCGAAGTTGGTCCAAATGATTCATTCGAACTAACACCATCTGAAATGGGCCATCCGAACTCGGGTCATCCGAGTTCGGACCACCTTCCGTCCGAAATGGTATTTCATACGAAATGATACAGGATCCGAAATTAGAATATCTGAATTATGTTTGAGTTGAGATCCGAACTGGGCATTTCATCCGAAATGGGTGCTTCATCCGAATTCGGGAATTATCCAAATTCGGATCCCGAGTCTTCATAATTTTCCAGAAATTGTTCTTCGTGTTCTATCTTATATACCTACGGATTTTTCATAAAAATTCCCAAAAGTCCATTTTATCAACATGCAACTTAGAATAATGTTATATTATCATTATTTGGTTGATTTTATACTATTTTCCTTATCATTAACACCATAATCTGATCAAGATTGTCCAAAATAGGCACTTTTTGCCAAGAACACAATTTTATCAAGAAATTCCGATTTGTTGCTATTTTGGACAATCCAACCCACAAATTTTGTTTCTGATTCATTTAGTAACTTTAATTCATCATAAACTAGTAAAATTTTATTCATGCAACAATTAAATCTCATACTTTAATTCTTTGGTTTCGGTTTCTCATAAAACCGAGCCAAACAATCAATATATGTAAATTTTTAAGTAAATTTACCTCAAATTTTGCAGATTCTTGTTGATTGTTGCTAATTGTATCTCCTTCTGTCTTTAATTCTTCAATTGATTGCAAATTGATGGATTTTCTTGATGAATTTTGATGTTAGCCGTATGGTTTAGAGAGAGATTAGAGAGAGAGAGAGAGTTAATTGTATTTAATGATCCAAATGATCATTTTCAAGGTTTATATATAAACTTTGGTTAAATTTGCTATTTAACCCATTAAACTTTTGTATTTTACATATCTTTTAATTTTAATCATCTCTAATAATTTATAGCAAAATATAATTCAATTAAATAATCTTTGTACTTAATTAATTACACAACTAATAATGTAGTTAAATTTACATTATTTGGATCAAAAACTAAATAAAAGACTGAGATAAAAGCTGGGTTGTTACAGAATGGGCTCCACCACGCACAAACTTCGTCCTCGAAGTTAGATATGTTCGAACAGACTTGGGCAGATAGCTTTTATGTTATCCATTCCCAAGACTGATGCGAACCTTTGTGGTGTTTCCACTGAACGAGCACCATCTGTGTTTCACATCTTATGTTTCTTTGAGATTCTCAAGTACAAAAACTTAAATTTCTCTTTTCAGAGTTCATATTTGATTCCATGTTCCGCTGTTTGATCATTTTAGAAATTCTGACTTATCATTCATATCTTTAATATGTGAGCTTCTTGCTTTATGCCATAATCAATTCAGATATTAACTCAATACATGAGTTAGCTCATATATCTCTTTCTTTTGCTCTTGAGCCAATTATGGCTTTTTAAATCTTTCATCTGTATTATTGCAAAATTTTCATTTATATATTCACTTTATGGATTTTTGAGATTTAACTATATATCTCATTCCATTCAGCTAATATCTCTATATATTAGTGGGTTCATATCTCTTTTTCATTTGCTCTTGAATTAACTATAGAGCTTTCCGGGAGTCTGATATCTGTACTTTATGCTTTTTTTTTTTTCATTGATGATGTTTCACTCATCAATCGCTTAGCTGATTTTCTGACTTGTGCTGACTTGCTATGCAGACTTATGATTTTCTTAGCTCTGACAACAAATGGAATCAATCTTCCGGCGCAATATCTGGAGCCAACTCTTCATGTAACGACTTCATCTCACCTACCTTGGTCTCAATTTGCGCTGTCATATCCGCCAAATCTTTTATGTATGCAATCTCTCGAGAAGTAAAATCCTCCAAGAAGATCGAATGTTAGAAGACAAGAATGAGAGTTTGAGGCAAAATGTTTGAAATGTTGTATTCAGAACTTGTCGAACAAAACAGAAGTTATAATCGATCACATTTTCTTCGCAACGATTTCAACAGTTGATGAATATTTCAGGCAATTCAAAATATGATCAAGAACTTGAAGTGATCATACACTTTCAAATCTTGCAGCAAATAGGAACATTTAATGACATGGAAAACAAATGCGATACAGAATCGAATTCCAAGGAACAAGTGGATAGAAATCGACAATTTACTTAGGTTTTCTTGATTTGATTCGTGAGACATAACGACAGATTCTTATTATTGAAGTCAGATCTCGAGTTACCAGGGTTCCAAAACCGTCTCCACGACTATTTAAATCATCTTCTACTTCATCGTCATCGCCTTCCTCTATTAGTTCACTGTGCAAGCTTCGACAAAGCAATAGCTTTTGGTTCTGTTTAATTATATGTAAAGACTTATGTTTGACTTTTCATTGGTGAATTTCTGAACTTAAAATCACTTTATTCTTTTAACAGAAGCTTTTGTTTTATGTGCAGTTAGGTGGAATAGGAATTCCATATTAAATATCTCACTAGTCTCGCGTCAACATCATGAGAATCCATTCTTACATTTATTTTGGCTTTTGACGGCTTTTCATTAGCCATTCATGGCTAATCGCTTGGCTTAACAAAGTTCTCAATCTGTTTCTTTATCACTCTCGCTTTGTGTCTCTGACTTCTTTGATTTCACTTCAAGTTGTCATTCGGTGCTTGACAATTTGGTTCAAATACTTTTCTCATTAATATTTATTGGATCAACTACTTCTACCTCTGTCTCATTATAAGACACGCTGTAATCATTTAGATTACAAGGATTTACGAAGTAGCTTGTGTTTAGGATTAAATTTCAATTTCTCTCGGGTTTTGAATCATACATGATTCAGATTACAATACCTATATTGTCTATAGGTATAATTTCTTATTTGAAATGTATTTATATCGTAACTTCAACTGATACAACCCATATGTCATCCGCATTATTCATTATCGATGACAGGGTTGCACAGTTAACTCGATACTTACTTTGGATTTGGAATTCATATGGTAACAGAATTAAATCATTTTATCATATAAGAAAATTATGGTTAGTTACCATTGGGGTCTTTTGGCGTTTCTGGCGTCTCCTCGGCATCCTCAGCAGTAATATGGAAAGCTCGCGCCTTTGCTGTAGGTATCATTGTAGTACTCTGTTGGATTGTTCTGCCAACTGGTTGCTCCTGATTAGTAAGCACTCGTGCATTTGGGCAATATTTGGCATAATGTCCACGCTCACCACAGTTGTAACATACGTCGTTTCTTTCTGGGCACTCATCGCTTCCATGTCCAATCTGTTTACAAGTGTAACAGGTCACATCTCTAGGGTTGCAGCGTCCGCTATGAAATTTGTTACAACGTTTACACGGTCGCGCTCCTGACTGTATGGAATAAACTCTAGTCTTCTGAGGCGTAGAGGATGCTTGTGATTGCTGCTGACTGAACTTTGATGAACCAAAGAATCTACTGGATTTCCGTTTCTTAGGTGGATATGGACATGTAGGATTTATAGCCATCATAACAGGTTCACAACTCGAATCTGTGAATTCCCGCTCCACCATTCTTGCTGCTTCCACTATACTAAGATACGTCGTGAACTTTATGCTGCTCATTTGTCTTCTATATATTGGATTCAGACCCAGTCTGAATCGGTTTATCTTACGCTCTTCTGTTGCTACTTGATACGACGAGTAGCCGCAAAGTCTCGAGAACTCATGCTCGTACTCATCAACGGTCTTGGTTCCTTGTTTCAATTGCATCAACTGCATCTCGAGTTCGTCTTGTTTGTCTGTTGGACAGTATTTGGCGTTGAACATCTCCAAGAACTGCTCCCAGTCCAATGTCATAATCGCTTCTTCACCATAGATGCTCCTTTGTGTTTTCCACCAGGCTCTAGCAGCTCCAACGAACAGTGTTGTAGCAAACTTAACTCTATTGCTGTCCAAACATTCTGAGATACTGAAGATCTCTTCTGTATGACTTACCCAATCTAACGCTTTTATTGGGTCTACTGTGCCTTCAAACGTTAAGGCACCACTCGCTTTGAAATCTTTGAATCTACAGCCTTTTGGCTGCACAGCTCGTTTATTGACGTGCTCATCATCAGAATCGGATTCGCTTGACTGTTCAGTTTGCTTCTTTTTATGTTTATTTCTCTTTTCAGTTTTCTTTATTGATTCAATTTGCTCTAGCATAAACTTGTTTTGTTGCTCATTATTCTGAGTAATTAGTTGTTGCATCATTTCCAGGACTTGCTCTGGGGTCATGCCACCTGATGGTCCACCTTCTCCTGACATAGCTCTGAAATTCAAATCACTAAACATTTAGATCATTAGCCTAGCACATTGTACCCTTTCATACCCCGTCCTACTAGTCTCTGAAACCTATCTTAGTTCAAGCCATCCTGTCATGATTGATACTACAGCATTGCACAAGTTTGAGATCATTGTATTACACGTAATACAATGATTCACTCAAACTATTTCTCTGATACCATCCTGAAAGACCCTCTGATTTCTCAAAGGTCTCAAGTCAAGGCCCAGTAGCAACGCAATATCAATCATGAAACTAAGATAAAATTAACAATTGCGGAAATAAAGTTAATTACAAACAGAGACAGAATTTTAAGTATTTAGGTACAGACTTCTAAACTATTTCATCAAAGCACAAATATAAACTAAACCCGAACCCCAAAGCTCTATTATCATCCAAATACCAAGATGTTGAAACAGGTTCTAATGCACTTCAAGCTCTTTCAAAGTCCTGACCTATGAACTAGGTCCAGCCAATCCTTTGCCTTTACCTGAAAGATAATGCAACAACGGGTAAGCTTATTTGCTTAGTGAGAATGTAGAATTTCACATTTAACATGCAATTATGAACGCGGAAGCACATGCACTGCACTCGGCTCATGCACGGCTCAACTCTATATGCACTGCACTAGGCTCATGCACAGCTCAATCTCGAAGGGACATTGGCCAATTATGCTCTTTTGATGCGCGACTTTGCTCAGCTCCCAGTTATAAAACTGTTGTTGCTCTTGAGACTTTTTGACAAATTCATAAGGAATGCTCGGATGATGATAAATCCATACACACGCATCATTAGTGGGGATCAGCCACCTACTGGGCTAGCTACCAGTAAAAGCTCTATATGGATATCATCGGAATGCTCTGCTCTAGCTACCCTCTGTGCTTTCATCACGTAAATCAGCACATCATAAGCCTAACATTAACCCAACACTGAGCAATAATGATGGAGTTAAGCTTAACAATCAAATGACTCGTCAAAGAATCGAATCTAGAGGAAGGAATACTCAGCTCAACAAATCATAGTAAATATACTATGACAATATATCAATAAGCTCAAGATCAGAATATCAAATAAATCAGAATCATGCAACAAAAGTCTCAATTCACATAATATGCAGTTAAAGTGAAATCTACAACTCACAGTTACTGGTTATTTGTGCTCTTTTACTTTCTGGATCTGGCTCTGTTGCTCACAATCTGTAGTGGATTAAAACCACAATCTAACTTATGTCAGACTTTCAGTTGCTCATCATCTTGCTCGTTGCTCAATCTGTTATTAATATCATTTCTGATATTTATTAGCTCTTATATCATCTGAATAATATATACTCAGTGTTCATCATTTATGCTCAAGATTCATTCGTTGGTCTTTGATCTCACAATCTTATATTTTGATCATATTAGCATCAATCTCATAAATCTTATCAGAATCTTTCTATTCTTTGTCAGTAATAATCTCAAAGTCTTATAAAGTTACATTTCTGAAATCTGATCATTCATATTTATATAAGGAATTCTGTTGTTATATTTTGAATCATAAAAACCACATCCGGATTAGGACCATCCGAATTCGGACCATCCGAATTCGGATCATCCGGATTCGGTTCTAGGTCATCCGAAATGGCACATCCGAAGTTGGTCCAAATGATTCATTCGAACTAGCACCATCTGAAATGGGCCATCCGAACTCGGGTCATCCGAGTTCGGACCACCTTCCGTCCGAAATGGTATTTCATACGAAATGATACAAGATCCGAAATTAGAATATCTGAATTATGTTTGAGTTGAGATCCGAACTAGGCATTTCATCCGAAATGGGTGCTTCATCCGAATTCGGGAATTATCCGAATTCGGATCCCGAGTCTTCATAATTTTCCAGAAATTGTTCTTCGTGTTCTATCTTATATACCTACGGATTTTTCATAAAAATTCCCAAAAGTCCATTTTATCAACATGCAACTTAGAATAATGTTATATTATCATTATTTGGTTGATTTTATACTATTTTCCTTATCATTAACACCATAATCTGATCAAGATTGTCCAAAATAGGCACTTTTTGCCAAGAACACAATTTTATCAAGAAATTCCGATTTGTTGCTATTTTGGACAATCCAACCCACAAATTTTGTTTCTGATTCATTTAGTAACTTTAATTCATCATAAACTAGTAAAATTTTATTCATGCAACAATTAAATCTCATACTTTAATTCTTTGGTTTCGGTTTCTTATAAAACCGAGCCAAACATTCAATATATGTAAATTTTTAAGTAAATTTACCTCAAATTTTGCAGATTCTTGTTGATTGTTGCTAATTGTATCTTCTTTTGTCTTTAATTCTTCAATTGATTGCAAATTGATGGATTTTCTTGATGAATTTTGATGTTAGCCGAATGGTTTAGAGAGAGATTAGAGAGAGAGAGTTAATTGTATTTAATGATCTTAAATGATCATTTTCAAGGTTTATATATAAACTTTGGTTAAATTTGCTATTTAACCCATTAAACTTTTGTATTTTACATATCTTTTAATTTTAATCATCTCTAATAATTTATAACAAAATATAATTCAATTAAATAATCTTTGTACTTAATTAATTACACAACTAATAATGTAGTTAAATTTACATTATTTGGATCAAAAACTAAATAAAAGACTGAGATAAAAGCTGGGTTGTTACAGTTAAATATTGATTACATATTTCAAATTAAAGTTATAAAAAGGGTAACATCTAATCTAGTCATAACATCATAAGTCACATCAAGTCTACCCAAAACCACCACATTTGCTGTCTTCCAATCAGTACCAGAAAGTTTGTTGAGTAGTGGTCTAAGAAAGCTTCAAAACTTGGATCTTGTGATTTTCCTTTTGCTTTTCCTGTAAAATCATAATGTAGCAACTGTAAGCAATGCTTAGTGAGTTTATAGATTTTCAATATTAACATGCGTGTCAAGCGGATCATCAGTCTTAGCGTGATATGTCTTGGCTGCCGCTACAGCCCTCATGATTGAGATATAGAATTCATAGAATTGGATGATGTTCAGGCCACACTCACGCTTAAATCATGGGGATCAGCCACATACTGGGCTAGCTACCAGTAAGTCAATGTGGCGGAACATCGGAGGTCATTACCAAGTTCATAAGAACTGGTGAAATAGCCAGGTCTAGAACAATAGACCATCAAGGCTAGTCAAGCTGAATCAATATATATGTCAAATGTCTGATCAATAGTGAAAGCTTAAGTCATAGAAGTCATGATAGTAATGAATCAATAAGCAATATCTGAAGAAGTCTTAAATGCAATATGAAATGATAATCAAATAGCTATCATTATCCTCTGGGCAACACCGAACCATGGTATGCACAGGTCTCAATCCAGCTGATGAAATGAATGTCAATAAATCTGTCATCAACAATATATCTCAACCGGAATTTAAACATGTTCAATCTGAATATCTATAACTCACTGGTCTGGGTCTTTATCATACAGATATAAAATCTGCCACCTGAATTATCTCAGGATTTTTATCTTGTCAATTCTGTTCCTTGTCAAATCAAGTCTTTGACCTGCTTTAAATCTTTGTCTTTATGTTCAGAATTTTACTGAACCTGTTTAAATTCATTCATGATAATATCATGTCAATTTCATCATTTAGTCTTTTGAATTCTTGAATTTTATCTGATTCTGATAACTGATAATCTTATCAATCTTTCATTATATTCTCTTGTTTCATTAATTCCTCAAAAGATTTTATATATATATATATATATATATATATATATATCATATATATATAACTAAAAGCATGTGTTTAAAATCATTTATTTAATGGAAATATTAAAATATATAAAATTGGGCTTCGGATCATCAATTTCGGATCCACCCGGATTGAGGACCCGGATCCGGACCAATCCGAATTGATCCATCCGAATTAGGACATTTAGGTCCGAAAATGGGATCATCCGAATTTGAGCATAGGTCCGAATTAGGATCAAATTCGAAATAGGCACCGAATTTCGGATCATTAAAAAAACGAAATAGTGTTGTCCGAATTTGTGAAGCATCCGAATTGGACCCATCATCCGAATTCTGTTCCAACCGAATTCGAACTCAAGATTTTGAATTTCCAGAAAATTGTTCTTCATGTTCTTGAGTATTTATTTATTCGGATTTTTCATAACAATTCCCAAAACTTATTTATATTAACATGCAATGTTTTATATTGTTGTAATATCATTATTTGAGTGTTTTTATATAATTTCTTTGATCAAAAACGTCTTAATTTAGTCAAGATCATCCAAAAATATGAAATTTTGTCAAGAACATCTTTTCCTTCAAATTTCCGATTTCATGAATAATTTGAAGGATCTAACCCAAAATCTTTGTTTCTTTAACATCTATTATCTTAAATTCATCATAAACTACTAAAATCTTGAACATGCAACAACAAATTCATAATTTAATTCTTGTATTTTCGGTTTTCTTGTAAAAACCGAACCAAACACATAATTTCAACATTTCTAAGAAATTGTTACCTCTAAATCTTGCTAATTGATGATGATTGTTGCTTCTTGTAACCTTCAATTGTATTGATTCTTCAATTACTTGCAATTTATGATAACTTTCTTTTGGATTTGTTGAAATGGCCGTATGCTTTGAGAGATAGTAGAGAGAGAAATGAGTTGGTGTTAAATGACAATTTAAAGTCATTAATTTTAGTTTTATATGTTTCATTTGTTCATTTAAAATTTTAACCCACTTTTATTTTTTTGTATTTTATATCTCTTTTATTTTAATCATAAAAATTACTTAAAAATTTTCATTCTTAATTAATATTTGCAATCATAAATAATATAACAAAATTATATTATTATCTCAAAATTAAGGGTTACATGATTGATAAAAAGTTAGGTTGTTACACGATGATCTCATTGGCTTCATCATCTTCATCAGCACAAACCTCATCATCGGACTTCCAATCCGTTATATCTTCAGGAACAAATTCTCCTTCTTTTAATTCCTCCATATCATCCTCAAAATCAAAGCCAAGGTCCATCAGGTCATCATCGAGATCCATAAGTGCTTCAATCATCTCATTTATCTCAGACTCTGTAGCTTTGGATGAACTGGCCTCTCCTTCTTTAGCTCCTGATTGACTCGGCTCCCCCTGAGTTTGAGCATCCTGAGCAGCAGAAAAATCTACTGGCTCATTCTGTCTTTGCGTGCTGGGATCATTGCCGTGGTCATCATCATTATTAACATCATCATCCCAGCGCACTTCTACTTGATCACGGCAGGATGTCTCCCCCTGAGCCTTTATATTTTTCAGTAATTGCTCATTTAGGGAGCGCATCGATCTTATTTCACCTGCTTGATCAGCGGCAAAAGTTTTCAGCTCCAAGTTCTCTTCCTGTACTTTGTCTACAATCTTTTTCAGGTCGGCATTTTCATCATCTAGATTTGCGTTATGCTTCTGAATTTCACCGATAGCCGTTGTCAGGCCAAGAATTTGGATCTGTTGGAAGTCAACTCTATCTTTTAGCTGCAAAAACCTTTGATTGTCTGCGTAGGTGGATGAGGTGGATGGAATGGATTGTATTGGAGTCGGAATGATGGGTGATGGGATGTACGGTTCAGCATGTGGTGGTGATGGTGGTATGGTGGATTGAGTAGGTGGAGGTTGAACTGTTTCAGGCTGTGCTACTGAAGCGGAGGTAGCTCCTTGCATAAAATGATGACGCTTAGCCCTTTGCCTCGTCACTAATGGAGCGACCTCTTCTTCTTCAAAATCAGAGTCATCAGACTCTCGTGATGCTCGCCGCCTTGAAGCTTCTTCATTCACTACCAATCTCGACCCATAAGTTCCTATCTGAACGGTTGGTTCTGCTGTAACCGACTCTGGAACTGCAACCTCTATCTCCTCCATATCTTCAGACTCAGTAGTTGACGATGACATGTCATTACCGGTTTGATCAGGTTGATATTCATCTACATCCCGAAGAACATCATCTTCTCCTTCCGGAGGCTCTAGCAATTCTCCAACTAACGCTGCTGATATTTCTTCATTTGCATTAGGACCAGCTTCCTTAATCTCATGCAGTGTTTGACACAACTGATCAGATTCAACTGGTACATTTGATGGCCCTGCCTCTTGTGCGTCTTGGGATTGACTAGTAGAAGGCCTACTTGCCTGAATTTGACTCGCAGATGGTCTTTGGCGTATCCTCTGTTGCTGAGCACGCGGTTGTTGCTGCTGTTGTTGTGGCTGTCGAAGCTGAACTTCTACTTCACCTGCCCAATTGGCATTATATGGTGCCACAAAGTTCCTGTCTATAACTGCCCCAAACAAAGGTCGCTCGACCGGGACTGCTAGCCTTCCTCTGTGCGCAGAGCAGTCAGCGAAAATCTTTTTATCAATGACCGCTACACTTTGAATCTCATTTAGCTGCGGCAAATTTGGCAAAAAGTGCCAGATGAGCATCATTATAAAACGAGGATATAGAAGAAATCTTTGCTGCTCCGGAGGCGTTATTTGATGAACGAACTCCGAGAAAAACATCTCAGAAAAGCTGAATTTCCGATTATAAACCAATGCAATTATCCCAGATTGGATCTTTGATACGATATAATCAAATCCCGCTTTCTTGGCCGCAAAGCACACCATGAATACGTGCGCCAAAAATCTCCATTGCCCTATAAGTCCACTCTTCATATAAGATGTCTTCGTAACATCTAAACTATATCCCATCCTCAGAAAAGCAGCCTGCCTAATACTTAAAGGAAAGTCTATAGGCCCATTTTCTTCTTCCTGAGTTCCCAGCTGTAGAACCTGACGCAGCATATCGGCAGAAAATACCAACGACTGTCCTGCTATTCTTGTTCTAAGAACTGTTGGGGTGACGGTACAATCAACTTGCAAATGCTCGTAAAACTGCCGCACATATGGAATAACGATCAGAATGTTATGGGATAATGCGAACGAAATCCTAGACTCCACTAGGAAATCCACCATTTGACGAAAACCCTGCGCTTCAGGGATATTATGGTCGGGGGGAATGACCATATTATGCTTAGGCACGAACACTCTATCTGGCATGTCTGCACAATAGATAAAATATTAGAAATATTAAAAATGAATAAACTTGTTTAAATTCATATTTGTTTTATTTTGAACTTGTGTAAGTACAAAATCCAACACATATGAATTACTACAAGTTTAATTAAATTTAAATTGAATAATTCAAATAAATTGACAGATTCGAACAAACAGATTCGAAGATACTCTATTTCGAGTTTGATGACATATTCGAATGTAATGACCTTCTCGAGTTAGAGTGGTCTTGAATAGATTCGAAATTTTCGTCCCACATCATCACCAAATTCCATGATTTTAACCATTTTGGACTCAGAAAATCACATTCATTAGCCCTACTAGGTTCTAATCTCAGACATTTGCATTTAATTTGACTCTTTATCGGTCCAAACTTTGTAATTTTGAAAAACAAGATTTCGACCCATAAACCTTCAAAAATCGGTGATTTTGGCTTAAATGGTGAATAAGACCACTTAAATCTTGTACAAACCAGTTGTTTATACCTAGATCTAGAAGTAGAATCGAACACACAAGCAAGAAACTCGACAAACAGTTGTCTTTAGTGAAATCGGCAAACTCGAGCAGATAGATTCGAAATCGCTGGATAGATTCGAAGGCACAGATTCGAAAACAGATAGAGTAATGACGATTACTGTTAACCTATTTATAACACCTACCTTCGAGTCTATGGCCACTTTCGAATCTACTGACAGATTCGAGATCACCCAATTTCGAGTTTAACCTAAACTCGAATTATCCCTGAAACTTTGAAAATTTCGAAAATTTTTGAAGTAAAAACAACTTTTTCAACTTTTTCAATCTTAAGGTGTAACGGAATAAACTATGCCAAATCTTTTACCCTAAGCACAAGATTTTCACGCAATGTTTATTTTATTCAACTATGAATGCACCCTCAGTTATTTTTGACCTTTTTCCTAAGTAAAATAAAATAAAATAAAATAAAAATAAAAATAAAAATAGAAATAGAAAGAAAAATAATAATAATAATAAGTAAAGATAAAAATAAAATCTTAAAATTTTGAACAAAAATTTAACTTGAACTTAAACTACACTTATTAAAATTTACAACTTATACTAAACAGTTGACAAAATATTTTTGATGAGTTGTGACACCCTTGCCACGATAACCACCATTTATAACTCACCCATGATTAATCACCAACAAACAATTACATAATGATCTGATATCTTAATTAAAGTGCGGAAGCATAAAGTACAAAATAAAATAAAACAAATTTGTGTCCAACACCCTACGGTGCTACATAGGTTACACATCTAAGTCTACAAACTCAAAAGTATTACATCATCCCCAAATTTATTACAACAGCAATTCCATAAACCAAATACCAAGTAAATCAGCGGAAATCTTCAAATACTTCAACAAACGTCCAAGCAAGATGGTCCCGCAGCAGATTTCCCTTTTTCCTGTAAAAATTGAAGCAACTGAGGGGTAAGCGAATTCTTAGTGAATACCAAATGATTTTACACATTCTGCAAATCCTTATGATGCCCCTAAGGAGTAACCGCGGTACCGCATACCGTATACTCCACACGTACTCCAAGTACGCAAACTCGAGCCGCAGCTCCTTCGAGATGACGCTCGGCATAAGAAAACCAACCATCTGAGGCAGACATAACAACGGGGATGACCTACTGTCTATCCTGACCACAGAGGTGTCAAACTCTTGGTCATATAGCACAGTAACATCAGAGTACAGATGCGACCCTCAGGTCCATCGATAAGATGCACAACAAACGAACGGACATGCAACAAGTATGAATGTGCATCAACATATACGCAAGTTAGTAGAGTGCCAAACGAAAGTGAAACAACATGCCTCAGCGGGCAATAGCAAACATAAAGCAGATGCAGACATGTTTAAAATCAAAGGTACTCACAGTGGGTGCGTTTTTAAGCTTCAAGTTATCTTATTTCTCTTCGGAATTTCAACCGGACTCAAAAGTACCCCACTGTGGGTTAAACAACACCACAAGGGACCTGTTACATTTCCATAATAAAATTATATCATACATATGTTCCTCAACAAATGTACATCAAGTTGTACAATTTAAAAGTGTTACAACATTTGGATCCGTCATCCGAAACTCACATTTAAATCTCAACACTCGAGGTGTTATTATTCTCAATTAACCCTCCTTTATATGCCTTATTATAGTACAAAAGATATCCCACAAGTGTGTTTATTTGACCATAATTTCAGATCCTTTTAAACTCATCCGAATTACCCAATGAAATAAAAGAACTCGCTGAGTAGGACAGGAACTCGCCGAGTTCCTATCCGAATTTCGGACCCTTTACTGAATTTCGGACTCATCCGAATTGGGTTGACCCATCCGAATTCGGGTCCATCCGAGTTCGGTTCTTAATTGAGTTCGATTCCATTCTAAGTTCGGGTCATATCCGAATTCGGGTCCCAACCGAATTCGGATCCAACACTTATGAATTTTTGAAGATTTGTTCATATGTTCTTGAGAACTCGCCGAGTTCCCATAGAACTCCCCGAGTTCATATGCAGAAATGCAGGTCGCAATTTACGGATTTTACTCCAAAATTCCCATATTCGATTTCTAGCCACATGCAACTTAATCAAAGGTTAATTTAACATTATTGAAGTGTTTTTATATCTTTTTCCCCATTTATAACACACTAATTTGTCCAGATTCAACCAAATATGATGAAAAACCTCAAGAACACAAAAACTTTATAAAAAGTCAGATTTCTAACCTTTTTGGACGAATTAAACGTTGATTCTCGTTTCAAATGCTCCAGTAGTCTTCAAGGGATGATTTCCAACTAATATTACAAACATGCAACCACATTTTTCTCAGATTTTAAATCCGATTTTTATGCATTTTATCCTCAAAATGAAAACCCCAAGTTGATAGATCATATTCTTACCTTAATTCCTTTTGATTCTTGAAGATTTCCAGATTTGATTCACGAATTAGTCTCCAATTACTTGATTTTCAACATAGATTCTAGAGAGAGAGAGATTGAGAGTTTAGTGAGAGAAGTGTTTAGTTGAAATGAAAGACTTTGAGGTCTTTTATTTCCACTTTTGGCTATTAACACAACTAGCCCCTCAACTTATCTGGTTCCATTAAATACTGATTTCCATCATAATTTTCATAATCGCTCACTTTTAACAATCATACTAAATAACTAAAATTGAAATTCTCAAATTTCTTAATTTCTTAAAATAGCAACCAACTTTTAAATATCCAGATACATAATCATTTTTGATAATCCAACTTAATTATATTCATTACGAAATTTAAACTAAATATCCTCAAATTACGATAATAAAATTTTAGGATGTTACATGAGTATAGTCAAAGAAAGGTTCAATCAGATAGCGGTGTCAGATACTCGCTTTTAGTACTTAAACATTCACACTTAGGAATTTTTGATTCCTTTGATTGTTTGTCGTGAAATACCCATTTAGCCGATTGTTGGTATTTACCCCTTTAAGCATGCTACATTTCGGAATATCCCTTGGCATTTTTATTTATCATGAAATTATCTTACTTGACTCAGACATAGACATACTTTTATGATCAAGGCATACAGATAAAGATTCTAACTTGTTGGTATGTGCAAACTTTCTTTAAAAGACAAACATCGGACACAGGTCTATATTTTCATACAACAAAGTGTCTTAGTTTGACTTAAGGTTTATTTTAAAGCTAGCAAGACAGCGGTGACAGGTCATCAATCAGACTTAGTTTGACTTAGTTTGACTTAAGGTTTATTTCATATCACAGACTCATCAATCAGAGTTCTTTCAATTTCTTTCCAACATTTAGGGGTTTTACATTTTCTCCCGTACAAAGCTTTAAACGGTGTTTTCTTGATTTTAATTATGATAGATAGCGCTATACAAAAATTCCATCTAAGCAATTTATCCTTTCAGTTGATACTTAGATCTACCATACCTGATCTCACCATATATTCCGATGTGAAAATAGTCCATTCATTCTGATCTTCTATCAGTTGTCAGTAAGCTGTACTTATAGCTATATGTGTGTTTAATCCCACCTACAACACAAACCAAGAGTTGAAAACGAAACAACTCTTCTATTCTGACATAATCAAGTCTAGAATACTAGAACAATATTAATAACCTTACCCACGCACATCTGTGCAAAATCTTTCCAACAATAACCTTCTTGAGTCCGTATATAAAATATACCGACTAATCAAGTTGTCTACAATCTACCAATCGTAGAAAAAGTTCTTAAATCTGTAATACTGCGAGACAGATTCCAAATTCTCAGTCATTCCACTTTTAACAGAATCCTCCGAGATCCAATTCCAGAAATCACATACCACAAATTATAATCTATTGTAATCAAAACTCACGATTTGACATATCCAACTTAAAACTTATACCCGAATATCATCGATAATTACAATTACCGATTCCCCCATCATTGATATACAAATCTCTATTCATCATGTCCATAAAACAGTTGGGGTGTTAATCAATCAACATGTCGTGACTAATTACTCGTAGTGCTCATAACTATCCCTGAAAATTGTTTTCAGTATTTTCTCCTTTCGGATTTTATACTTGTGATACCCCGAACATAAATCAGTCTTTGAATAATAACCAAACCCATGCAACTGATCAATAACCATCAGTTCCCGGCAGCAGATACTTATAGTCAATTTGTTTAAATCACTTTAATCTATGCACATTCTCATTGTGACATCTTTTGATTTATAAACAATATCAGGTTTCCCCATGGTAAAGAACTCAATCTACCGAAGCCCTTAATCAACAGTTCCAGAAGTTGCTTCATCATCTCTTACATTTTTTTTTTATTATAAGTGCAAGACAGTGCAAATAACAAGCTATTGGAGAAGCTCCAGGGATCAAGTCAACACCGAATTTTCACTTGTCTTTCAGGTGGCACACCAGACAAGTCTTCCAAAAACACATATGGAAACATTTGGGACAACAGGCGCATCGGCCACAGTTTACTCTTCAGTCTTGGTATCAATAGCATATACCATACAAGACTCACGACCCTAAGCAATCAGCTTTCGGGACCTAACAATCATCAATAGACATTGATACCCGCTTCTCCTTTCCCATATATACGGATCGTCTCATTCTTCCGGTGTAATTGTCATTATCGTTTCCTTTATTGTATCTACATGGATCCCATTCTCGATCAACCAGTTTATTCCAATTATCATATCAAATCACCAATCTCTATTGGAATCAAGTCAAGATTGAAGACTACCTCTTCAATCACTATAGTACATTCGGGATACACATGATCTACTTTAACTATGGTGTTATTTAGCAGTTTCAATCTTAATCTCAACGGACAACTTAGACCACATCATTAACATTTGTTAAGCAGAAGCAGTAGGTACAAATAATTTGATCGGCACCAGAGTCAAACAGAAGTCATGACTACCTCCGAATCTTCCTTAGATTCTGAATCGTAGCACTAGGCTTTTTCCTTGCTTTATAAGCATATTTCAAAATTCTCCTTTAAAATTAACGTGTAATTTTTCCATGTATTATCATACTCTCGTATGCTTTCCCAATAATTTCTAGATTTGTTTTCCTCATATAATATTCATATATATCAATATGGAAACAGTCTATTCAAATCCGATTATATCGTAAATCTCACAGCAGATCGTATCATTCTGTTTTTAACTACAACCTTTTTAAGTTAAAATAATCAACACAATGTATCTTACAGTTTTCCTTTAATAAAAGTTGATACTATTTGCTTTATGATAACCATCACAAGTTGTTATCAATCCTTCAAACATATCATATATGAGACTAATAGAATTAGTTTCAATTCTTTAACCTATTATGGTCAAACTTGAACTTTATTACAACTTCTATACTCGTTCATAAATTCCATGGTATCTATAGCATCTTGTCCAATTCAAAGCTTCAACCATCTTGGCTATTCATCTAATGCCCACTTATATATATTCGAGTGTTCTCATTCATGAACATAATTATACTTATATTAGTAATAAAATTTCATATTACTCAAGTTCATGTTAACTTCAGAATCATAAAACTTCAATGTAATATTACATATAAAAACGTAAAGTACTCTTCTAATCTCGTAAAGTAATGTTTAAAAGTTATAACCATAATCTCAGAGATCTCATCTCATTTGTTGAACTTTTCATTCATAGTTTCATCATCTAATGTTAGTACATGTTAATTCTTTGTTCGAAATCTGCAAGCTCTGCTAAAATGACCCACTTTTCCACAATTATAACAAGCATCAGCCTTCCTTGGACATTTGTCAGCCTTATGCCCAAATTGGTTACAATGTCGACATCTTTTACATCTATCACGTTTCTTTTTTCTTGACCTCAAATACGGTCCATTTAGTTCATCTCCTCCAGACTTTGAAATTCTTCCAATAGCTTCTTCTTCATGATCAGCATGAGGTACAATATCAGGCTCACCATATCGCCTACCAAACAACAACTTGAATTGTTCCCAACTAAAGGAAGTAATCAATTCTAATCCCAATTCTTTTTCCCAACAGTTCCACCATTTCTTGGCTTGTCCAATCAATTGATCCTTAGCCAAAAATACCTTGTACTCATCCTTACAATTCATTTCCGTAAAAATTTGTTCCATAATTGTAATCCACATTTCTGATTCCTCAATTCTCAGAGATCCAGAGAATGTTGGTGGTTGCCAGTTTTTGAATGATTTAATCACATAGTTCATGTAATTCTCATTAATTCTGGTTTCATACTCAATCTTTTCCTTGCCCTTGTCTTTACGTTTCGCTTTATTCCTAAGGTTTACGTCATCCACAACATAATTCCTTTCATGTTCCATCTTTTCTTTTCTCTTGTCTTCTTTTCTTTTAACTTTGGCCTCATCTCGTGCCCGAAATTGATCTTGAATCATTCTGTTTTGTTCTGCCATCATTGATAGTATCATTTCCCTCGTTTCTCGTGGCGTCATTCCTCCTCCAGACATGTTCTGAAATATAAAACATATAAATCATTTAGTGATCCCATCACATTGTTAACTACAACACATGTTGTCCCGTATGAAAGTCAGCTTCCTAAAAGCACTAGATCATATCCTATCTTAGTTCAGATCATTACTTACAATCACTACATATCATCACTTAATGTTTGAGACCAAGACCTCACGGACACTTGAATCTGAAACTACTGCTCTGATACCATCTCGATGTGACACCCTTGCCACGATAACCACCATTTATAACTCACCCAGGATTAATCACCAACAAACAATTACATAATGATCTGATATCTTAATTAAAGTGCGAAAGCATAAAGTACAAAATAAAATAAAACAAATTTGTGTCCAACACCCTACGGTGCTACATAGGTTACACATCTAAGTCTACAAACTCAAAAGTATTACATCATCCCCAAATTTATTACAACAGCAATTCCATAAACCAAATACCAAGTAAATCAGCGAAAATCTTCAAATACTTCAACAAACGTCCTAGCAAGATGGTCCCGCAGCAGATTTCCCTTTTTCCTGTAAAAATTGCAGCAACTGAGGGGTAAGCGAATGCTTAGTGAACACCAAATGATTTTACACATTCTGCAAATCCTTATGATGCCCCTAAGGAGTAACCGCGGTACCGCATACCGTATACTCCACACGTACTCCAAGTACGCAAACTCGAGCCGCAGCTCCTTCGAGATGACGCTCGGCATAAGAAAACCAACCATCTGAGGCAGACATAACAACGGGGATGACCTACTGTCTATCCTGACCACAGAGGTGTCAAACTCTTGGTCATATAGCACAGTAACATCAGAGTACAGATGCGACCCTCAGGTCCATCGATAAGATGCACAACAAATGAACGGACATGCAACAAGTATGAATGTGCATCAACATATACGCAAGTTAGTAGAGTGCCAAACGAAAGTGAAACAACATGCCTCAGCAGGCAATAGCAAACATAAAGCAGATGCAGACATGTTTAAAATCAAAGGTACTCACAGTGGGTGCGTTTTTAAGCTTCAAGTTATCTTATTTCTCTTCGGAATTTCAACCGGACTCAAAAGTACCCCACTGTGGGTTAAACAACACCACAAGGGACCTGTTACATTTCCATAATAAAATTATATCATACATATGTTCCTCAACAAATGTACATCAAGTTGTACAATTTAAAAGTGTTACAACATTTGGATCCGTCATCCGAAACTCACATTTAAATCTCAACACTCGAGGTGTTATTATTCTCAATTAACCCTCCTTTATATGCCTTATTATAGTACAAAAGATATCCCACAAGTGTGTTTATTTGACCATAATTTCAGATCCTTTTAAACTCATCCGAATTACCCAATGAAATAAAAGAACTCGCCGAGTAGGACAGGAACTCGCCGAGTTCCTATCCGAATTTCGGACCCTTTACTGAATTTCGGACTCATCCGAATTGGGTTGACCCATCCGAATTCGGGTCCATCCGAGTTCGGTTCTTAATTGTGTTCGGTTCCGTTCTAAGTTCGGGTCATATCCGAATTTGGGTCCCAACCGAATTCGGATCCAACACTTTTGAATTTTTGAAGATTTGTTCATATGTTCTTGAGAACTCGCCGAGTTCCCATAGAACTCCCCGAGTTCATATGCAGAAATGCAGGTCGCAATTTACGGATTTTACTCCAAAATTCCCATATTCGATTTCTAGCCACATGCAACTTAATCAAAGGTTAATTTAACATTATTGAAGTGTTTTTATATCTTTTTCCCCATTTATAACACACTAATTTGTCCAGATTCAACCAAATATGATGAAAAACCTCAAGAACACAAAAACTTTATAAAAAGTCAGATTTCTAACCTTTTTGGATGAATTAAACGTTGATTCTCGTTTCAAATGCTCCAGTAGTCTTCAAGGGATGATTTCCAACTAATATTACAAACATGCAACCACATTTTTCTCAGATTTTAAATCCGATTTTTATGCATTTTATCCTCAAAATGAAAACCCCAAGTTGATAGATCATATTCTTACCTTAATTCCTTTTGATTCTTGAAGATTTCCAGATTTGATTCACGAATTAGTCTCCAATTACTTGATTTTCAACATAGATTCTAGAGAGAGAGAGAGATTGAGAGTTTAGTGAGAGAAGTGTTTAGTTGAAATGAAAGACTTTGAGGTCTTTTATTTCCACTTTTGGCTATTAACACAACTAGCCCCTCAACTTATCTGGTTCCATTAAATACTGATTTCCATCATAATTTTCATCATCACTCACTTTTAACAATCATACTAAATAACTAAAATTGAAATTCTCAAATTTCTTAATTTCTTAAAATAGCAACCAACTTTTAAATATCCAGATACATAATCATTTTTGATAATCCAACTTAATTATATTCATTACGAAATTTAAACTAAATATCCTCAAATTACGATAATAAAATTTTAGGATGTTACATGAGTATAGTCAAAGAAAGGTTCAATCAGATAGCGGTGTCAGATACTCGCTTTCAGTACTTAAACATTCACACTTAGGAATTTTTGATTCCTTTGATTGTTTGTCGTGAAATACCCATTTAGCCGATTGTTGGTATTTACCCCTTTAAGCATGCTACATTTCGGAATATCCCTTGGCATTTTTATTTATCATGAAATTATCTTACTTGACTCAGACATAGACATACTTTTATGATCAAGGCATACAGATAAAGATTCTAACTTGTTGGTATGTGCAAACTTTCTTTAAAAGACAAACATCGGACACATGTCTGTATTTTCATACAACAAAGTGTCTTAGTTTGACTTAAGGTTTATTTTAAAGCTAGCAAGACAGCGGTGACAGGTCTGTACTGACGTACAACAAAGCGACTTATCTTGCTAACCCGAATCAAAACAGAGGCAACAGGTCTGTACTTACGTACAACAGAGTTACATGTTTTTGACTCTCGATTCCTTATGATTTTTCTATGCTTTCCATTTTTTAGACGTATTTGATGTTGCTATACATCCCCAGAAAGTTTGCATACCTCATTTAGACTCAAAATTTGTATGTCTTGTACATAAAAATTAAGACCGATTGGTCATACATCTAAGTTAGTGACACGTTTGACTTTTTCTTGAATATTTTATTAGCCTTGAGACTCCCTATATGTATTATGCCTACCAACAGATCAAACTAAAATTAAGTATACCACTTAGAATTTTAGGTGCATTATGTGTGAAAGCCTAAACACGTAGAGTTTGTAACGACTGTGCTAATTTTCGTCACTTTGAACCTATGCATCTAAGACTTAACTCTTTTTCTGATATTCTCTTTTTTTTGAATTTTTTTATGGTTTTCTCTCTTTTTTCTTTTGTTTCTCATAAGAAATAGCAATAAAAGAAGATAACCTACTAACTTACTAAAAATAGCAACTATCCTAATTTAGCAGACTAATTATAAAAAGAAAGAAATACTACAGCTATAAAAGGAAATAAAACTTCTACTAAGGTCAAATTACTCTGGGTTGCGCATTCCATTTAGTTGAATTAAATATTCAAACTGTGACTTATCAAAGGCTTTGGTAAATAAGTCAGCATTATTATTGTCCGTTGCCACTTTTACCAATTTGATTAAGTTCCTTTTCAGCACAATCACGACTAAAATGATGCCTTATGTGTTTGTGCTTTGTTTTACTGTGTTTAACTGGATTATTTGTTATAGCAATTGTAGATTGGTTATCTATCCTAATAGGAGTTTGAGTGTAAGCCAAACCGTAATCCCGCAATTGTTGTTGTATCCACAGAACCTGTGAGCAGCAACTACCAGCAGCAACATTCTCGACCTCGCATGTTGACACGGCTACCGACGTCTGTTTCTTGCATTGCCAGGATACCAGTCTCCCTCCTAGGAATTGACAACCTCCAGTTGTTGATTTGCGCGTCAAGCTGCATCCTCCGTAGTCAGAATCCGTGAACGCCTCCAACTCTAGATCTCCCTCCGCGTGATACCAAAGTCCCAGCTTCGGTTTCGACTTGAGGTATCGTAGAATCCGCTTCACAGCTTTCATGTGCATCTCCTTCGGATTAGCTTGAAACCTAGCACAAATACACACAGCAAACATGATGTCAGGTCTTGAAGCAGTTAAATACATAAGTGATCCAATCATGGCCCGATATAGCGTCGGATCCACATCGGTATCACTTTCAGTACCCGGTCCGAGATTGTGATTCACTTGAATCGGCGTGCTGAAATGGGAAGTCAGTTTCGTTCCTTCCATCCCGAAGCGTTCCAATATGTCATAGACATACTTCGTCTGATGGATAAACATACCATCCTTCTTCTGGTCAACTTGTAACCCCAAAAAGAAATTTAACTCTCCCATTGCACTCATCTCGAATTTCGACTTCATCACCTTCTCGAAATCCTTGCACATTTGTTCGTCTGATGATCCAAAAATGATATCATCTACGTACACTTGTACCAAGATGAAGTGTTCTCCCTTTCTTTTAACGAACAGCGTACTATCTATCCTACCCCTTTCAAACCCGTTCTCTAACAGATGGTTGGATAAAGTCTCGTACCACGCCCTTGGTGCTTGATCCAATCCATATAGAGCCTTATCTAAGCGATATACTCTATCAGGATATTTTGGATCTGTAAATCCGCGCGGCTGTTCTACATACACCAGCTCCTTCACTTTTCCGTAGAGGAAAGCACTCTTAACATCTAGTTGATATACCTTAAAGCCCTTGAAGGAAGCAAAAGCCAGAAACAACCTAATGGCTTCCAGCCTAGCTACTGGTGCAAACACCTCATTGTAATCGATTCCCTCCTCTTGGTTGAAACCCTTTACAACTAACCTAGCCTTGTTGCGAGTGACTATACCCCGATAGTCTCTTTTGCACTTAAAAACCCATTTGGTTCCTATGGCAACTTCCCCTCTAGGTAATGGAACTAACTCCCACACTTCTAGTTTCCTAAACTGAGAGAGGTTTTCCTGCATCGTTTCAACCCAGGAGTTATCCTTTAGTGCCATTTGCACATTCTTAGGCTCTACTTGCGAGACGAAACAAGAATAGAGACAGGTATGATATGCCTCGGAGTCGTTTATTATCGACAACAACACAGTGTTGTTATTTAAACTACTCCTAGTCCTTACACCCTCG
Source organism: Centrapalus pauciflorus (assembly GCA_020465985.1). Classification (NCBI taxonomy): domain Eukaryota; kingdom Viridiplantae; phylum Streptophyta; class Magnoliopsida; order Asterales; family Asteraceae; genus Centrapalus; species Centrapalus pauciflorus. Next base: position 90,459 of record JAANYP010008275.1, read on the forward strand.
TTAGGATTTCCTATGATGCTTTCTATAGGATGGTTTTTGTTGATCCTAGAGGTCTCTATCTCGTCAACTCTCAGATTATCTCCTAAGTTAGATCCTATTTCACCTAATGGGGGAATATCCTCAGATTCCACATTCTCCTCCTCGTGGACATTTTCCTCAGAGATGGAATTTGGTGCCTGAGTCTGATTCTCAGTTGAAGGTGCCTCTGGATCAGTAACTTCTGGAGATCCATCTTCAGTCGAAGTAGGCCCGGATGTGGATTGAAATGTAGTCCTCGGAAAGGTATGACCTTCGTCATTCAGATGCAATGTCGCCATGTCCTTTTCGATTGTACCTGCATTTTCATCTGAAGGAATGTTAAATGACTCAAACAATTTGTCATAGTCAAATATCCATTCCGGACCTGTTTGGGGTTCATGTGTATAACTTGTGACTTCAATGTTATACACAATCTCTACTGTATCATTTGTTTTATTAAAAACCCGTTTGTTTGGTGAGTTCGGCACATAACCTAGGAAGTATCCTTCGTCAGCCTTTTTACCAAACTTAGGTTGATGTTTTGTTCGCAATAGAGTGCATGGTACCCCAAACAGTTCAAAGCCAGTTAAATTAGGTGGCCGTTTATTCAAAATTTCATAACAGGTTTTGTTCAAAGATTTGACAGTTAGGACTCGGTTTAAAATATGACATGCGGTATTCACTGCCTCCCCCCAAAACATGGTAGGAAGCTTTGAATCCGAAAGCATAGTCCTAGCTGCCTCAATCAATGTCCTGTTTTTACGTTCAGCCACCCCATTTTGTTGAGGCTCATATGGTGCACTAAATTGATGCACTATGCCCTTTGAGAGGCAATATACACCAATTACAGTGTTTTTGAACTCAGTTCCATTATCACTACGAAGCCTTTTAACCCGTGTTCCATAGGAATTCTCCACTTGTTCTAAGAACCCGATGAGCTTGGATGCCGTCTCGTCCTTTGTACCTAGAAAGAAGACCCAAGAAAATCGTGAGTAGTCATCAGTGATAACCAAACAATACCAACTACCTCCTATACTCCTTTTGTTGATTGGTCCGAAGAGATCCATATGCAACAAATCGAATGTAGAGGTTATGGAATTCTGAGTCTTGGACTTGTGTGCTTTCTTATGTTGTTTGCCCTTCTTGCATGGTAGACACTTGTCCTCGAACTGAAAGCTCTTCATAGGCACACCTTGCACCAACCCATTTTTCGTTATATAATTCATTTTCCTTAGGTGCAAATGTGCCATGCGTCTGTGCCACAACACTGATTCCGTCTCCGAAGCTTTGGATAACAAATAGATTGGCCCCATCGAAGTCTCTGGCTTGTTCATATCAAGCATGTACAAGTCATTCTTCCTTGGTGCCCGCATCAATATCCACTCTTCAGGAATTTTGAAACCCGGTTTTAGCACTAACGCCTCAGTGTCAGTGAACAACACTGAATTCTTCTTGTCACAGATTTGAGATACACTAATGAGATTGTGAACCAGTTTATAAACATGATAAACTTGATCCAACTTGATCGTCCCATTAGTGACCACTCCGGTACCCGTGATGTTTCCTCATTTGTTTCCCGCGAATGATACAAATCCCCGATTCCCACCCTTGAAGTCTGTAAGGAGACTTCTTTCCCCTGTCATGTGCCTGGAGCATCCACTGTCGACGAACCATTTGTTGTTTGGACCTGTGGTACTCTCCTGCACATGAAAGAAAATAGGTTAGTTATCATGGGGAACCCAAGCCATAACTGACTTGGTTATACCATTCTCGTCCACATACTTGAACTCTTTCAAATACCCATCTCGCCTTTCAGGTGACTTGGGTCGTTGAATAGGAGTTTGTTGTGGTGCCGAGTGATGTAAATTCACTCTCTGCCTTTGAGTAGGCATTTGTTGTGGAGCTCTTGAATAATTCCGATTATATTGCATTTCAGATTGTGATCCCTGAGCTCTTACCGGTGTGTGATGCCTAATAGGAGTGTGTGACCTAACCGGAGTGTATGCTCTGCTAGGTGTTGTGCTCCTATATTGTTGTTGAGGTCCAGACCTAGATTGATTTACGACTCTATTCGGTGAATTAGTCCTAACCACTTCCTTTGGTCCAACCTTTACCGGTATTTGTTTCACAACTTGTTTTGGTGTAGCCTGCACAGTTTTCTCGGTACTCTGAGAACTACTAGTGCTCGCCACACTTGTTGAGGGCTTAACTGGTGTTGGCTTCCCTGTCTTAGGTGTAACTTCAGTTTTCCTAAGCGGACAGTTAAAAGCAACATGCCCCTTTTCATGACATCTAAAGCAGGACATCTTGTCAATGGACTTCTTGTGTGTGTGCCCTTAGTTTTAGGTGTCTCATTTGAGTCCTGGTCTTTTTGAACATCTATTGTGACTGGTTCATCGTCCTGATCATTAAAATCAATTTTATGTTTTCCAGCAGGTGTTTCACTGGAGGAAGACACAAATTTGACTTTCTTAACCTTGACGGTTGTATCGGTCACCTTAGGTGTATTTTCTTTTACAGGCTCAGATATAGGTGCACGTATGTCCTCTAAGTCTACTGATTTGTCAGTTTTCTCCTGAGGTTGAGGCACGTAGTTTGCATTAAAAGGAGGAGGAATCTCATGAAATCCTAGACCTACAGGCTTTTTAGATTGGCGTTGAGCATCTAAAACTTTCCCTAGGTTCAGACTTGAATTCCTAAACTTTTCTAGCTTACTATTGGCCTCTGCTACCTTCACCTTAGTTTCAGCTAATTCTACTTCTTTGGTCTTTAGATCTTTGGTCAAAGCCTCCACATGCTCATACATCAGTTCTAATCTAACAACCTGCTCACTCAGCTTGTCTTTTAGAACTATGACATCTTGTGCATCAGCTTTAAGCTTATCCTTAAGATCTTGCTTAATGTCATTTAGGCTAGCATTATCAGATTTTAATGACTCATTTTGAGCAGATATGTTCTTATGTGATTCTAATACTAGATTTAATCTATCGTTAGAAGTAACACATAACACACATAATTCATGAAAAAGAGAGTAATTCAGACTAACCTTTGTGTTATCGGATTCCACGTTGGCCATTTGAGCGGCAAACTCCAGAAGCGTCTGATCATTCGTCTTCTCCACCCACATCGGACTGCTGTCCCTTGTGGTCTGCTCTTCCCCTTCACATCCATTCTCCGTGACTTCAGCCATGAAGGCTCTAGCATTAGATTCCGGATGTGAGCTCCAGTCGTATGTACCATCCAGCTGTCTGTCTGATGTGACGTTCGATAATAGACCAGCTAGATTGGCTTGACCAGAAGATGAACTCGGAAGGTATCTCTGTTGAGACTGATTCTGAAACTGTCCGTGATGCTGATTCTGTCCTTGGTAAGTATCTACCTTCGGACTCTGACATTCTCTGGCGAAGTGTCCCAGACCTTGACAATTGTAGCATTTGACTTTGGTCTTATCAAAGCCAATCCCCTTATTATTCATAGTCAGATTCCTCCCAGTTCGTTTGATGAATCTTTTAACTCGTTGGGTTACCATGGGCAGTTGCCATTTTAGATCCATTTCCTCAAGATCGTCAGGGTCTACCTGAGCATAGTCTTCATCCCAGAGAGCAGGATCGTTTATCTTCCCCTGAACGCAGTTTCCATACGCGGCAAGAAATGACGCAAGCAAGTTCAAATGTTCTTCGGCCGATTTAGCGCTCATGGGCATCTTCGAGTAGCCCTGAGATGTTGATGCCTGTGCTGCTTGAGGTTGCTGTTCTTCCGATCTTCCCAACCCTAAGAACGCTCTATTCAGTGTGTCATCAGTCTCCGCTGGTGACGACGTTTCTCCGGTGAAAAACGCTGTAGCAGTCTTCAGATCAGCTGCGGCTGAAGGTTTTGTTAATTTTCCAAAATACATGGCTATATTTTGGACTTGTTCGTAATCCGTTTCGGCCTTCAGTAGCTCGAAATGATATGCCCGCAACGTTCCCACTATATCCTCCAATGATTGAGTATAATACTTGTCTTCATTAAGCTTAATCATTGCCACATACATCGCCCATTTGGCTGGTAAGGCATCAAGAAGCTTATTGTTCTTTTCGGTGTCACTATACTCAATCCCATGACTTTCAAGCTCCGTCAACAGATGATAAAAGCGAGTGATGGTATCATCCAGCTGTTCATCCTTCAACGCCTTGAAAATCGCAAACTGTTGTTTCAACAACTCCATGCACTTCCTTCGTACCCTCGGATTACCCTCACACCTCTTTCCAGTGACTCCAAAGTTCCTTAGATGTCTTTTGAGTCTGGAATGTGTGTAGTATATCTTGAGGCAAAGCCATTCGAATAATCGAGAAAGCTCTGTTCTCGGCTTCATACAGTTTCGTATCATCCTCCTTCATCATCTGATATGATAAGACTCTCTGACGGCCTTCAACTTCAGAAATAGGTGGAATGTATCCTTCGTCAATACATACCCACATGCGCATGTCATTGAAACGCACAAAATCGGCAAACCGATCTTTCCACTAATAGTAATCTTCGAGTTTCATCAGCTTAGGCGGAGTATTTGCCTTCCCGACCTCATGATCCATTTCTAGAAACTTTTGAAGATTTGACATCGTTTCAAAAGTAATTGAATTGTAACTTAATTAATTTAATTCGAAACTAAGTTAAGCTAATTCTTTTGAATCTAGGTAGATTCGAATATAATTTAGTTTAAATCTTTTTGGGATTAAATTCGATTAAGTTTTGAAATTCAATTAAATTCGAAATTGATGACAGATTCGAAAGTCCCCAAACTCGAAGGTCAAGTCAAACTCGAATACTCAGTAGATTCGAAGCCCTATTCGACTATAGTCCAAACTCGAATCAAACTCGAATGACAGCAAACTCGAGACCCTAATCGACTTTAGCACAAACTCGAATTAGATTCGAAACACTCTGTATTAAACTCGAAAGGAGCGGATTTGGTTAGACTCGAGACTAAGTAAAACCCTAATTACTCCTAACAGATTCGCGCGCCGCAAACTCGAAAAACGGCTAATACTTCGATTTCTTTACGTTTTACAGATTAAATCAATAATTTTACAACGAAAAATATTGATTTCGATCAAAAACGTGAAAAACACGAAGTATTTCCCGGATGACAATTTGCTAAGCTCGAAAAACACGAAAAAACACGAACACGAGAGAAAAACCATCCAAAGAGCGTCAAGAAACCTAGGATGTATCTCTATGAACACGAAGAACACAAAGAACACCCCGTAGGCTCTGATACCACTTGTAAGGTCTATCTGACACAGATCTATCTAGACGCAGAACCGTCAACGAGTGCGGAATCCTCGTTAACGGGTAGACGGTAACAACTCTCACTAGGAACACGCAACGAGCTGTACGAACTACACAAGAACGCACCTACGAATTGATTCTCTCCGAAACAACACTAACACTGATGATAAACTCGAAATCGCCTTTTGCTTAATCTCTCTCGAATTCTGCAAAAAGTCTGATAATTATTCGAGTCTATCCCTAATTATAGAGGCTAACTCGAGTCTGCCATGAGCCAAACTCGAATCAGGCCCAAGGCCCATTCGAGTTTGTCCCATCTGACACTCTCGAATCTGCCTACATTCGAATCTGCTAATAGATTCGAATCTGACTAACTTGTGAATTCGAATTTAACCTAAATTCGACTTTCACATATTAAACTTAGACTGCTATCGTCACACAGGGTGTACCAACATAATCAATTCAATTAAATTCCATTCCATGAATAGTAAAACTTAGGTTAAAATTAATCAAATAATTTTATAAACTTAGTTTAAAATACTTAACAGTTGAGAAAATGCACTAACAATTTGAGAAATTGAACTAGCAGTTCGAGATTTGCAAAAACAGATTTTCATAATTTTACTCAAGTGAATAATAAAACTTAGGTTAAAATTAATCCAGTAATTTAATAAACTTAGGTTATATATAATCAGTTCCGTTCCATTTCATTAATAATAAAACTTAGGTTAAAATTAATCAAGTTTTATAAACTTAGGTTATATATTCCATTCCATTCCATGAATAATAAAACTTAGGTTAAAATTAATCAAATAATTTTATAAACTTAGGTTATATACAATACAATGCCATTTCATTTCATTAATAATAAAACTTAGGTTAAAATTAATCAAGTAATTTTATAAACATAGGTTATATATAATCAATTCCATTCCATTAGAGTGAATAATAAAACTTAGGTTAAAATTAATCAAGTTTTGTAAACTTAGGTTATATATTCCATTCAATTCCATGAATAACAAAACTTTGGTTAAAATTAATCAAGTAATTTTATAAACTTAGGTTATATACAATTCAATTCAATGTCATTCCATTTCATTAATAATAAAACTTAAGTTTTAATTAATCAAGTAATTTTATAAACTTAGGTTATATATAATCAATTCCATTCCATTAGAGTGAATAATAAAACTTAGGTTAAAATTAATCAATTTTATAAACTTAGGTTATAAAATACTTAACATATGAGAGAATGCATTTACAGCTTGAGAAATTGAACTAGCAGTTCGAGATTTGCAAAAACAGATTTTCTTAATTTTACTCAAGTGAATAATAAAACTTAGGTTAAAATTAATCAAGTAATGTTATAAACTTAGGTTATATATAATCAGTTCTGTTCCATTTGATGAATAATAAAACTTAGGTAAAATTAATCAAGTTTTATAAACTTAGGTTATATACTCCATTCCATTCCATGAATAATAAAACTTAGGTTAAAATTAATCAAGTAATTTTATAAACTTAGGTTATATACAATTCAATGCCATTCCATTTCATTAATAATAAAACTTAGGTTAAAATTAATCAAGTAATTTTATAAACTTAGGTTATATATAATCAATTCCATTCTATTAGAGTGAATAATAAAACTTAGGTTAAAATTAATCAATTTTATAAACTTAGGTTATATATTCCATTCCATTCCATTCCATGAATAAAGAAACATATGTTAAAATGAATCAAGTTTTATAAACTTAGGTTATATATAATCAATTCAATTCCATTCCATTCCATGAATAATAAAACAATGGTTAAAATTAATAAAGTAATTTTATAAAACTTAGGTTTGATATAATCAATTCAATTACATACCATTCCATGAATAATAAAACTTAGGTTAAAATTAATCATGTAATTTTATAAACTTAGGTTATATATAATCAATTCAATTAAATTCCATTCCATGAATAGTAAAACTTAGGTTAAAATTAATCAAATAATTTTATAAACTTAGGTTATAAAATACTTAACAGTTGAGAAAATGCACTAACAACTTGAGAAATTGAACTAGCAGTTCGAGATTTGCAAAAACAGATTTTCATAATTTTTACTCAAGTGAATAATAAAACTTAGGTTAAAATTAATCAAGTAATTTAATAAACTTAGGTTATATATAATCAGTTCCGTTCCATTTCATTAATAATAAAACTTAGGTTAAAATTAATCAAGTTTTATAAACTTAGGTTATATATTCCATTCCATTCCATGAATAATAAAACTTAGGTTAAAATTAATCAAATAATTTTATAAACTTAGGTTATATACAATTCAATGCCATTTCATTTCATTAATAATAAAACTTAGGTTAAAATTAATCAAGTAATTTTATAAACTTAGGTTATATATAATCAATTCCATTCCATTAGAGTGAATAATAAAACTTAGGTTAAAATTAATCAAGTTTTGTAAACTTAGGTTATTTATTCCAGTCCATTCCATGAATAACAAAACTTTGGTCAAAATTAATCAAGTAATTTTATAAACTTAGGTTATATACAATTCTATTCAATGCCATTCCATTTCATTAATAATAAAACTTAAGTTAAAATTAATCAAGTAATTTTATAAACTTAGGTTATGTATAATCAATTCTATTCCATTAGAGTGAATAATAAAACTTAGGTTAAAATTAATCAATTTTATAAACTTAGGTTATAAAATACTTAACCGTTGAGAGAACGCATTTACAGCTTGAGAAATTGAACTAGCAGTTCGAGATTTGCAAAAACAGATTTTCATAATTTTACTCTAGTGAATAATAAAACTTAGGTTAAAATTAATCAAGTAATTTAATAAACTTAGGTTATATATAATCAGTTCCGTTCCATTTCATTAATAATAAAACTTAGGTTAAAATTAATCAAGTTTTATAAACTTAGGTTATATATTCCATTCCATTCCATGAATAATAAAACTTAGGTTAAAATTAATCAAGTAATTTTATAAACTTAGGTTATATAAAATTCAATGCCATTCCATTTCATTAATAATAAAACTTAGGTTAAAATTAATCAAGTAATTTTATAAACTTAGGTTATATATAATCAATTTCGTTCCATTAGAGTGAATAATAAAACTTTGGTTAAAATTAATCAAGTTTTGTAAACTTAGGTTATATATTCCATTCCATTCCATGAATAACAAAACTTTGGTTAAAATTAATCAAATAATTTTATAAACTTAGGTTATATACAATTCAATTCAATGTCATTCCATTTCATTAATAATAAAACTTAAGTTAAAATTAATCAAGTAATTTTATAAACTTAGGTTATATATACTCAATTCCATTCCATTAGAGTGAATAATAAAACGTAGGTTAAAATTAATCAATTGTAAAAACTTAGGTTATAAAATACTTAACAGTTGAGAGAATGCATTCACAGCTTGAGAAATTGAACTAGCAGTTCGAGATTTGCAAAAACAGATTTTCTTAATTTTACTCAAGTGAATAATAAAACTTAGGTTAAAATTAATCAAGTAATGTTATAAACTTAGGTTATATATAATCAGTTCTGTTCCATTTGATGAATAATAAGACTTAGGTAAAATTAATCAAGTTTTATAAACTTAGGTTATATACTCCATTCCATTCCATGAATAATAAAACTTAGGTTAAAATTAATCAAGTAATTTTATAAACTTAGGTTATATACAATTCAATGCCATTCCATTTCATTAATAATAAAACTTAGGTTAAAATTAATCAAGTAATTTTATAAACTTAGGTTATATATAATCAATTCCATTCTATTAGAGTGAATAATAAAACTTAGGTTAAAATTAATCAATTTTATAAACTTAGGTTATATATTCCATTCCATTCCATTCCATGAATAAAGAAACATATGTTAAAATGAATCAAGTTTTATAAATTTAGGTTATATATAATCAATTCAATTCCATTCCATTCCATGAATAATAAAACAATGGTTAAAATTAATAAAGTAATTTTATAAAACTTAGGTTTGATATAATCAATTCAATTACATTCCATTCCATGAATAATAAAACTTAGGTTAAAATTAATCATGTACTTTTATAAACTTAGGTTATATATAATCAATTCAATTAAATTCCATTCCATGAATAGTAAAACTTAGGTTAAAATTAATCAAATAATTTTATTAACTTAGGTTATAAAATACTTAACAGTTGAGAAAATTCACTAACAACTTGAGAAATTGAACTAGCAGTTCGAGATTTGCAAAAACAGATTTTCATAATTTTTACTCAAGTGAATAATAAAACTTAGGTTAAAATTAATCAAGTAATTTAATAAACTTAGGTTATATATAATCAGTTCCGTTCCATTTCATTAATAATAAAACTTAGGTTAAAATTATTCAAGTTTTATAAACTTAGGTTATATATTCCATTCCATTTCATGAATAATAAAACTTAGGTTAAAATTAATCAAATAATTTTATAAACTTAGGTTATATACAATTCAATGCCATTTCATTTCATTAATAATAAAACTTAGGTTAAAATTAATCAAGTAATTTTATAAACTTAGGTTATATATAATCAATTCCATTCCATTAGAGTGAATAATAAAACTTAGGTTAAAATTAATCAAGTTTTGTAAACTTAGGTTATATATTCCAGTCCATTCCATGAATAACAAAACTTTGGTCAAAATTAATCAAGTAATTTTATAAACTTAGGTTATACACAATTCTATTCAATGCCATTCCATTTCATTAATAATAAAACTTAAGTTAAAATTAATCAAGTAATTTTATAAACTTAGGTTATGTATAATCAATTCTATTCCATTAGAGTGAATAATAAAACTTAGGTTAAAATTAATCAATTTTATAAACTTAGGTTATAAAATACTTAACAGTTGAGAGAACGCATTTACAGCTTGAGAAATTGAACTAGCAGTTCGAGATTTGCAAAAACAGATTTTCATAATTTTACTCTAGTGAATAATAAAACTTAGGTTAAAATTAATCAAGTAATTTAATAAACTTAGGTTATATATAATCAGTTCCGTTCCATTTCATTAATAATAAAACTTAGGTTAAAATTAATCAAGTTTTATAAACTTAGGTTATATATTCCATTCCATTCCATGAATAATAAAACTTAGGTTAAAATTAATCAAATAATTTTATAAACTTAGGTTATATACAATTCAATGCCATTTCATTTCATTAATAATAAAACTTAGGTTAAAATTAATCAAGTAATTTTATAAACTTAGGTTATATATAATCAATTCCATTCCATTAGAGTGAATAATAAAACTTAGGTTAAAATTAATCAAGTTTTGTAAACTTAGGTTATATATTCCAGTCCATTCCATGAATAACAAAACTTTGGTCAAAATTAATCAAGTAATTTTATAAACTTAGGTTATATACAATTCTATTCAATGCCATTCCATTTCATCAATAATAAAACTTAAGTTAAAATTAATCAAGTAATTTTATAAACTTAGGTTATGTATAATCAATTCTATTCCATTAGAGTGAATAATAAAACTTAGGTTAAAATTAATCAATTTTATAAACTTAGGTTATAAAATACTTAACCGTTGAGAGAACGCATTTACAGCTTGAGAAATTGAACTAGCAGTTCGAGATTTGCAAAAACAGATTTTCATAATTTTACTCTAGTGAATAATAAAACTTAGGTTAAAATTAATCAAGTAATTTAATAAACTTAGGTTATATATAATCAGTTCCGTTCCATTTCATTAATAATAAAACTTAGGTTAAAATTAATCAAGTTTTATAAACTTAGGTTATATATTCCATTCCATTCCATGAATAATAAAACTTAGGTTAAAATTAATCAAGTAATTTTATAAACTTAGGTTATATACAATTCAATGCCATTCCATTTCATTAATAATAAAACTTAGGTTAAAATTAATCAAGTAATTTTATAAACTTAGGTTATATATAATCAATTCCGTTCCATTAGAGTGAATAATAAAACTTTGGTTAAAATTAATCAAGTTTTGTAAACTTAGGTTATATATTCCATTCCATTCCATGAATAACAAAACTTTGGTTAAAATTAATCAAATAATTTTATAAACTTAGGTTATATACAATTCAATTCAATGCCATTCCATTTCATTAATAATAAAACTTAAGTTAAAATTAATCAAGTAATTTTATAAACTTAGGTTATATATACTCAATTCCATTCCATTAGAGTGAATAATAAAACGTAGGTTAAAATTAATCAATTGTAAAAACTTAGGTTATAAAATACTTAACAGTTGAGAGAATGCATTCACAGCTTGAGAAATTGAACTAGCAGTTCGAGATTTGCAAAAACAGATTTTCTTAATTTTACTCAAGTGAATAATAAAACTTAGGTTAAAATTAATCAAGTAATGTTATAAACTTAGGTTATATATAATCAGTTCTGTTCCATTTGATGAATAATAAGACTTAGGTAAAATTAATCAAGTTTTATAAACTTAGGTTATATACTCCATTCCATTCCATGAATAATAAAACTTAGGTTAAAATTAATCAAGTAATTTTATAAACTTAGGTTATATACAATTCAATGCCATTCCATTTCATTAATAATAAAACTTAGGTTAAAATTAATCAAGTAATTTTATAAACTTAGGTTATATATAATCAATTCCATTCTATTAGAGTGAATAATAAAACTTAGGTTAAAATTAATCAATTTTATAAACTTAGGTTATATATTCCATTCCATTCCATTCCATGAATAAAGAAACATATGTTAAAATGAACTTAGCAAATTTCACATTGTCTCCTTCCGCGCATCCGCTGACACGATATACGGATTCTAGCTTTTCAAACCAACGGATCAAACCGACTGCTCCTTCGGTTCCATTAAAATACCGGGGTTTGCAACTTAAAAACCCTTTGATCCCACAACCTTTCGTGTGAGTTTCAGTTCCTCCTGTGGTGCGACTGGCACCACCATCCCCATTGGTTGTGCTATTTCGGTTTGCCTCGTAAGTAGCTATGGCGGCAGCCACCCTTTGGGCAACGAGCTCTTCAATGTCAGCTGCATTCATGGCTCGTTTTGGCGGCATTATCTTGAAGTTTAAAGAAAATCATAGTGTAAGAAGTTGAATCTTAAAGATGTGGCACAATACTATAATCATCAAGCACAATCACATAAATATCTGGGAATTTTCATTAATCGTTCGAAATTTTTCTTACATGCGGGGCGGGTTATTACCCGAAAATTTTATCCTATGCTATTACATAATATTTTCCTACTAATACAAAGGAAATGGAAAAGTACTAGGTGTGGGAGTGATCAGGGGTCTCTCCCTTTTCCATCGTACTGAGGCGCTGCGTCAACTCCTCGATCCGGGCTTGGCTCTCGGCTAGTTGCTGCCGGAGCTCATTCAGTCCGTCCTACTGTATAGCAAGGGCGTGCTGATTGGCCCAATATATGTTGGAGTTTTGCAACTCCTCCCGCTCTAAACGAGCGGTCATCTCCCCGATATCCAGGTTAAGTGACCGGATCTGGTGGTCATGCCTGGTAGATCTTGCGATCAAAAGTGGTATGGTCTGATCGGCAGGCTCTTGAGTGATCGATGGGACAGGTGCGGAAGATGGTCCTCCGATCTCGAAGTTTGGAGGAACTCCCTCCATTTGCCTCCATTCGCGGAGGGTCTCCGGTATCCAAGTCCATCTTCGGGCGTCTACCCGTCGGTGTGGTGTCGGGGGATTGGGTTGGGGAGTCGGAACAGGAATAGACTCCCTTCTCGGTATGATTACCCGTTTCCGGGGTGTGTACAACATCTTTGGGCCGTTAGGATAAGGCCTATACGGCTTATAGGATGGTTCGGCCGGGTGATACGGGACGCGAGCAGGGGCCGTCGGTGGTGAAGGATCCTCTTCCTCCATCGATTCTTCTTCGGATTCCTCCATCGGATCTTCCGACGGGTCCTCCTCCTCCGAGGTTTCTTCTTCTAGGAAGACTTCCGTGGCCGTGGGACTTGCGGGAGTGTATTCCTCCTCTGAGTCCGACAGGATGATAATTTCTGGATGGTTCATGGTTTCTGCTAACAAGGTTCATTTGTAATCTTTTAGTTAGTTACAAAAATATTCTTAAAATCAGAAATTTTTACGTGCAGTTATAGTCTAGGATACTAATGCAACCTAGTTCACTATAACTATGTCTCTGATACCAATCTGTCACACCCTGCTACCCCGGTTGGCAGCGAGGCGTGACGATTGCGGAAGCGTAACCATAATTATAACGAACGACCACTATATGGACGTTTTCGAAAATATTACATCAAATAAATTTAAACTGTAATAATGTTTTACAAAATGAAAGAAATGAAGTTCGCGTAATACAGAGATTTTAATACATAATTAATGCGTCCAAAAATAATGCAGTCAAATCTCCGTTAGTTTCGAAATATGCATGCGACTCCATGAAATGCGGAAGCTTGAAGTTGGTGTTTTCGAAGGCGCACTTGCCTTAATTACCTGAAAATACATGCTAAAATACGTCAACAAAAATTGTTGGTGAGTTCATAGGTTTACACGAAAAGACCAGTTGTATGGACATTATCAGATGCGTTGAATTTATAAAAATCATAAATTCCATGAGATGTATTACGTAAACCATCATGTCACCGAAGCTTAATTAGAATAAGTTTTGCCCCGAGCAGTATTCCCAAAATACCGTGTGTTGAATATATATGCACCCGCTGTTAGCTAAACCACTAACCCGAGTGGGGGACATGACTCCCAATAGATCTATTCACAATATATTCGCGCTTGCAAACAAATGCAACTAACGATTTCATGATATAAGGGCGGAGATTCTCATACGTAATACACAATAGAATCGAGAAGTTTTCGTGTCCATATATAAAAAAAAAAAACGAAACATGTATTTCATCCCAAAACATAATAATGTAAAAATGGGACTATGAAGACTCACCTTGTTGATTTTTGATGATGTTTTTGGATCTGAGTTAAGCACTTGTTCGGATGGTCGAGACTTGTCCTAATATTTTTATGAGTTCGGGTCAATATCATGATAATACATGTTTGAGTACTTCGTAATCGTTTGTATATATCTGTGATATATGAATAATTTTGTTGGGGTTTTACACCTGAATATTGATTTATGGATATTTATTTTCTAAAAAAAAATGTTTGCATGCATGCATACTTACGTATATATGTATAAATGCGTATTATATATATATATATATATATATATATATATATATATATATATATATATATATATATATATATATATATATATATATTCACGAAATGCATACGTATATATGTGAGCATGTGCATGAAGATAAAGTGTATATATAAAATTTTTGGCATGATGATTTTACGAGTATTATGAAAAGTATCATATTTTAGTAAATGTATTTAATTTCTCATGTTTTTATAAATTTCTAAGGTGGAAAAATAAAGTGAATAAGTAAAACTTACAAAAATTGAAGAACACTTGAAATCTTTTAAAGTTGGCCGATTTTCTTTCTTGAGAGAATATGTATGTTGGTGTGATTTTTGAGAATGGTTTTGTCTTCTATTTATAGAAGAAAAAGGTTATTTAAAAATAATGATAAAGTAATTAGATTTTTCAATGAAATGATGAAAAGAAAAAGTAATCGGTGGAGTGTTGGACAAAAAAGGTGTGGCCGATTTAATGAGTGTATGTTGCATGGTGTTTAATATTAAAATAATACCAAAGTACAAGCTAGTTGTCCTTTAAAGGACAACTTACTTTTTAGAGTGATAAGTAGTATGGCTTTTCATGTATTTTATTAATACAGTACAAAAAGCGTGCATGACAAAGGTGGCAGCATTTATTATTACTGCATATGTATATACGTACTTAGAAAAATTTTCTGGATTGTTAAACTCGATTCAAGTGTGAATCGAGTTTGTTGCAATGTCAATCGAGATTTATATAATTATATTCGAGTTTCATGCCTTTGACATTCGAGTTTCAAGCCTTTGTTATCCGAGTTTCATGTCTTTGTTATCCGAGTTTTATGCCTTTGTTATCCGAGTTTTATGCCTTTGTTATCCGAGTTTTATGCCTTTGTTATCCGAGTTTTATGCCTCTTTAATCGAGTTTCTTTGTTTAATCATTCGAGTTTACTACTATATGATTCGAGATTCATATAACTTCATTCGAGTTTTATTACTTCATCATTCGAGTTTTACATTGTTTTAACTTTCGAATTTCGTACCTTGTATTTTTAGGCCAGTTGTTACAGTCTCCCCCCGTTGAAGGAATTTCGTCCCGAAATTAGCTCGTGTTCTCCTCTGCTTGGACTTTTGAGAACAGCTGAGGGTACTTCTCTCGGAATTGATCTTCGCGTTCCCAAGTAAACTCAGGACCTCGTTTAGAATTCCACCGGACCTTTATTATTGGAATTCGACTGTGCTTGAGCTTCTTGACTTCTCGGTCCATTATTTCCACCGGTTGCTCAATGAAATTTAATTTATCGTCTATCTCCAGCTCGTCCATGGGTATCACGAGTGATTCATCAGCCAGACATTTCTTAAGATTAGATATGTGGAAGGTATTATGAACGTTACTAAGCTCTGGGGGTAGATCGAGTCGGTAAGCTACCGGGCCAATTCTTTTGGTGATTTTGAATGGTCCGATATAACGAGGATTGAGTTTTCCTCGTTTTCCAAAACGAATTACGCCTTTCCAAGGCGAGACTTTCAGCATTACTTGGTCTCCCTCTTGGAATTCCAAATCCTTCCGTCGGATGTCTGCATAACTCTTTTGTCGATCCCGCGCAATCTTCAATCGGTTCCGAATCTGGGCTATTTTCTCTGTAGTTTCCTGGATGATCTCAGGTCCAGTAATCTGACTATCCCCTACTTCAGCCCAACAAAGAGGTGATCGACACTTTCGTCCATAGAGTGCTTCGAATGGGGCGGTCTTAATGCTCGAGTGATAACTGTTGTTATAAGAAAACTCAACTAATGGCAGGTGTCTGTCCCAACTTTTTCCAAAGTCGATGACACATGCCCTTAGCATATCTTCCAATGTCTGAATCGTTCTTTCACTCTGACCGTCCGTTTGCGGGTGATAGGCTGTACTCATATCCAGACGCGTTCCTAGAGCTTCTTGCAATGATTGCCAAAACCGTGACGTAAATCTGCTGTCTCTGTCTGATATAATGGATACTGGCACCCCATGCCTTGAGACGACCTCCTTAAGATAGATTAGTGTCAGCTTATCCATCTTGTCAGTCTCCTTGATTGGCAGGAAGTGCGCGGTCTTGGTCAGCCGATCCACGATCACCCAGATGGTGTCATAACCTCCAGAAGTCTTTGGCAACTTAGTGATAAAATCCATGGTGATATTTTCCCACTTCCATTGGGGTATCTCTGGCTGGACTAGCAATCCTGATGGCCTTTGATGCTCAGCCTTAACTTTTAAACATGTTAAGCACTTGCTGACGTAAGTAGCAATGTCAGCCTTCATGTTTGGCCACCAGTATGAACCCTTCAAATCGTGATACATCTTGTCCGACCCTGGATGAACAGCATATCTTGTTTTGTGCCCTTCATCCATGACCAGTTTCCTTATGCCTCCAAACTTTGGTAACCAAATCCTGCCCATGAAGTATCGGCATCCGTCTGACTTAATTTCAAACTGCTTATCCATGCCTCTCAATGCTTCATTCAGGAGATTATCCTCCTTGACTGCCTCTTCCTGTGCCTCTCGGACTTGAGAGTTTAGGTTTGACTGTATGGTCATTACCAAAGCTCGGACTCTCAATGGCTTAACCCGTTCCTTTCGGCTTAGGGCGTCAGCTACGACATTTGCTTTTCCTGGATGGTAGCGAATCTCGCAGTCATAATCGCTAAGAAGTTCCACCCAACGTCGTTGCCTCATATTTAATTCTTTCTGATTCAGAATATGCTGGAGGCTTTTATGGTCCGTGAACACCGTGCACTTGGTTCCATACAAATAGTGCCTCCATATTTTGAGAGCAAACACCACTGCTCCCAGTTCCAAGTCATGAGTCGTATAGTTTACCTCGTGAATCTTGAGCTGTCGGGATGCATAAGCGATGACTTTGTCCCTTTGCATGAGCACACAACCTAATCCATTGTGTGAGGCATCACAGTAGACTACAAAATTTTCAGTCCCTTCGGGTAGGGACAGAATTGGTGCACTACACAACCTCAGCTTAAGCAGCTGAAACGCCTTTTCCTACTCTTCACCCCAGACGTATTTCACATCCTTACGGGTCAACTCCGTTAAGGAACCTGCTATCTTTGAGAAGTTCTCAATGAATCGCCTATAATACCCGGCAAGTCCTAGGAATTGGCGGACTTCTGTGGGGGTTCTAGGGATTGCCCAGTTCTTTATGGCTTCGATCTTTGATGGGTCGACCTGAATTCCCTGACTGTTGATCACATGTCCAAGGAATTTTACTTCTCGCAACCAAAATTCACATTTTGAAAATTTGGCGTATAGCTGCTCTTTCTCTAACAACTCCAAGATCAACTTGAGATGTTGTTCATGCTCTTCTTTACTTCGGGAATAGATGAGGATGTCGTCTATGAACACTATAACAAATTTATCCAGATATGGTTTACACACCCAATTCATGAGGTCCATAAATACGGCTGGTGCGTTGGTCAAACCGAATGGCATCACCTGGAATTCGTAATGTCCATAACGAGTTCTAAATGCCGTCTTGGGGATATCTTCTTCCCGAACTTTCACTTGATGGTAACCGGAGCGCAGATCAATCTTTGAGTAGAAGCTAGATCCCTGTAGCTGGTCGAACAGGTCATCAATCTTAGGGAGGGGGTAGCGGTTCTTTACCGTTAACTTGTTTAGTTCTCGGTAGTCTATGCACATTCGGAAGGATCCGTCTTTCTTTTTAACGAACAAAACAGGAGCTCCCCAAGGTGAGGAACTTGGTCGAATGAATCCTTTATCCATCAATTCTTGTAATTGACTGGATAATTCTTGCATCTCAGAAGGTGCGAGTCTATATGGGGCTCTTGCGATCGGTGCAGCTCCTGGCACTAAGTCGATTTGAAATTCTACTTGCCTAGCCGGGGGAAGCCCAGGCAAGTCTTCCGGAAATACCTTCGGGTAGTCCCGTACTACTGGAATATCCTCAAGTCGTTTTTCCTTCGACTCTTTTTCTACGATCTGGACCAACACTGCATGGCAACCCTTCCTAAGACATTTTAATGTTCTTAGGCCGGATATGACATTCAATTGTCGGTTCTTCTTTTCCCCTTGGACCGTGAGGACTTTCTTCTTACTGAGTGGTATTCGCACCACTTTCTTTCCACACAAAATCTCAGCCTGGTTATGCGACAACCAGTCCATACCAATCACCACATCGAAACTTCCAAGTTCTATAGGCAATAAGTCTATCTTAAAGGAGTGATCTGCTAGCTTTAATGTGCATTCCTTAATGATACTACTTGCCTTTATTATTTTACCATCTGCAAGTTCTATTGTATAGGAGTTGTCTAAGGGAATAGTAGAAACATTCAACTGCTGGCTAAACTTATCAGATATAAAGCTCCTATCAGCCCCAGTATCAAAGAGTACGTATGCGTAAATATCGTTTAGGAGATACGTACCAGATACCACGTGAGGGTCCTGACGAGCGTCTCCTGCTCCCAACACAAATGCTCTCCCTTGAGCTCTCCCTTCGTTCCTCAATTTTGGACACTCGTTCCTGAGGTGTCCCGTTGCACCACACTCGTAACAGCTTCTCGGGTTGCTACCACTGGCACCCGGGGCTCCGGATCTACAGTCTTTGGCCATATGGCCCAAACGTTTGCAGTTTCCGCATTGGGTTGGACAGGGGCCAGGGTTGTGGTGGAAGGTGCATTTGGTGCAAAAAGGCTTAGTACCGGTATAGCTTCTCCTTGACTCAACTCCTGCTACATAGGCTTTAACGGTCTCGGGTTTCTTGAACTGTGAACCCGTGTTCTTCCCGGTCTTTTCTTCCCACTTTCTCTTGTGTTCCCCGGCTTTGGCTTCATTCCTCCGGGATACTTGATCCATAAGATTGTTGGCCATTCTGATGGCGTCCTGTATGGTGGATGGGTTGGAGGCGGTAACGTTCCCTTGTATTTGGGGAGCGAGTCCCCAAATATAGCGTTCAACCTTCTTGTATTCCGGAGTTACCATCTGCGGACATAGGATACTTAGTTCATGGAATCGGTTGGTATATCCTGCAACGTCCGTTCCTTTCATTGATAGATTCCAAAATTCTGATTCCATTTTCTGGAGTTCGTTTCTCGGACAGTATTCATCCGTCATCATCTGTTTCAGTGTGGACCACGTAAGCTGGTAGGCTTCGTCAATGCCTACAGATTGGACGTAGGAATTCCACCATGTGAGCGCGCTATCTTGCAAGGTGTGAGTAGCAAATTTCACCTTGTCTCCTTCCGCGCATCCGCTGACACGATATACGGATTCTAGCTTTTCAAACCAACGGATCAAACCGACTGCTCCTTCGGTTCCATTAAAATACCGGGGTTTGCAACTTAAAAACCCTTTGATCCCACAACCTTTCGTGTGAGTTTCAGTTCCTCCTGTGGTGCGACTGGCACCACCATCCCCATTGGTTGTGCTATTTCGGTTTGCCTCGTAGGTAGCTATGGCGGCAGCCACCCTTTGGGCAACGAGCTCTTCAATGTCAGCTGCATTCATGGCTCGTTTTGGCGGCATTATCTTGAAGTTTAAAGAAAATCATAGTGTAAGAAGTTGAATCTTAAAGATGCGGCACAATACTATAATCATCAAGCACAATCACATAAATATCTGGGAATTTTCATTAATCGTTCGAAATTTTTCTTACATGCGGGGCGGGTTATTACCCGAAAATTTTATCCTATGCTATTACATAATATTTTCCTACTAATACAAAGGAAATGGAAAAGTACTAGGTGTGGGAGTGATCAGGGGTCTCTCCCTTTTCCATCGTACTGAGGCGCTGCGTCAACTCCTCGATCCGGGCTTGGCTCTCGGCTAGTTGCTGCCGGAGCTCATTCAGTCCGTCCTGCTGTATAGCAAGGGCGTGCTGATTGGCCCAATATATGTTGGAGTTTTGCAACTCCTCCCGCTCTAAACGAGCGGTCATCTCCCCGATATCCAGGTTAAGTGACCGGATCTGGTGGTCATGCCTGGTAGACCTTGCGATCAAAAGTGGTATGGTCTGATCGGCAGGCTCTTGAGTGATCGATGAGACAGGTGCGGAAGATGGTCCTCCGATCTCGAAGTTTGGAGGAACTCCCTCCATTTGCCTCCATTCGCGGAGGGTCTCCGGTATCCAAGTCCATCTTCGGGCGTCTACCCGTCGGTGTGGTGTCGGGGGATTGGGCTGGGGAGTCGGAACAGGAATAGACTCCCTTCTCGGTA
Organism: Centrapalus pauciflorus; assembly: GCA_020465985.1. Classification (NCBI taxonomy): domain Eukaryota; kingdom Viridiplantae; phylum Streptophyta; class Magnoliopsida; order Asterales; family Asteraceae; genus Centrapalus; species Centrapalus pauciflorus. The sequence goes on from JAANYP010008275.1 coordinate 111,195, forward strand.
TGATTACCCGTTTCCGGGGTGTGTACAACATCTTTGGGCCGTTAGGATAAGGCCTATACGGCTTATAGGATGGTTCGGCCGGGTGATACGGGACGCGAGCAGGGGCCGTCGGTGGTGAAGGATCCTCTTCCTCCATCGATTCTTCTTCGGATTCCTCCATCGGATCTTCCGACGGGTCCTCCTCCTCCGAGGTTTCTTCTTCTGGGAAGACTTCCGTGGCCGTGGGACTTGCGGGAGTGTATTCCTCCTCTGAGTCCGACAGGATGATAATTTCTGGATGGTTCATGGTTTCTGCTAACAAGGTTCATTTGTAATCTTTTAGTTAGTTACAAAAATATTCTTAAAATCAGAAATTTTTACGTGCAGTTATAGTCTAGGATACTAATGCAACCTAGTTCACTATAACTATGGCTCTGATACCAATCTGTCACACCCTGCTACCCCGGTTGGCAGCGAGGCGTGACGAGTGCGGAAGCGTAACCATAATTATAACGAACGACCACTATATGGACGTTTTCGAAATATTACATCAAATAAATTTAAACTGTAATAATGTTTTACAAAATGAAAGGAATGAAGTTCGCGTAATACAGAGATTTTAATACATAATTAATGCGTCCAAAAATAATGCAGTCAAATCTCCGTTAGTTTCGAAATATGCATGCGACTCCATGAAATGCGGAAGCTTGAAGTTGGTGTTTTCGAAGGCGCACTTGCCTTAATTACCTGAAAATACATGCTAAAATACGTCAACAAAAATTGTTGGTGAGTTCATAGGTTTACACGAAAAGACCAGTTGTATGGACATTATCAGATGCGTTGAATTTATAAAAATCATAAATTCCATGAGATGTATTACGTAAACCATCATGTCACCGAAGCTTAATTAGAATAAGTTTTGCCCCGAGCAGTATTCCCAAAATACCGTGTGTTGAATATATATGCACCCGCTGTTAGCTAAACCACTAACCCGAGTGGGGGACATGACTCCCAATAGATCTATTCACAATATATTCGCGCTTGCAAACAAATGCAACTAACGATTTCATGATATAAGGGCGGAGATTCTCATACGTAATACACAATAGAATCGAGAAGTTTTCGTGTCCATATATAAAAAAAAAAACGAAACATGTATTTCATCCCAAAACATAATAATGTAAAAATGGGACTATGAAGACTCACCTTGTTGATTTTTGATGATGTTTTTGGATCTGAGTTAAGCACTTGTTCGGATGGTCGAGACTTGTCCTAATATTTTTATGAGTTCGGGTCAATATCATGATAATACATGTTTGAGTACTTCGTAATCGTTTGTATATATCTGTGATGTATGAATAATTTTGTTGGGGTTTTACACGTGAATATTGATTTATGGATATTTATTTTCTAAAAAAAAATGTTTGCATGCATGCATACTTACGTATATATGTATAAATGCGTATTATATATATATATATATATATATATATATATATATATATATATATATATATATATATATATATATATATCACGAAAATGCATACGTATATATGTGAGCATGTGCATGAAGATAAAGTGTATATATAAAATTTTTGGCATGATGATTTTACGAGTATTATGAAAAGTATCATATTTTAGTAAATGTATTTAATTTCTCATGTTTTTATAAATTTCTAAGGTGGAAAAATAAAGTGAATAAGTAAAACTTACAAAAATTGAAGAACACTTGAAATCTTTTAAAGTTGGCCGATTTTCTTTCTTGAGAGAATATGTATGTTGGTGTGATTTTTGAGAATGGTTTTGTCTTCTATTTATAGAAGAAAAAGGTTATTTAAAAATAATGATAAAGTAATTAGATTTTTCAATGAAATGATGAAAAGAAAAAGTAATCGGTTGAGTGTTGGACAAAAAAGGTGTGGCCGATTTAATGAGTGTATGTTGCATGGTGTTTAATATTAAAATAATACCAAAGTACAAGCTAGTTGTCCTTTAAAGGACAACTTACTTTTTAGAGTGATAAGTAGTATGGCTTTTCATGTATTTTATTAATACAGTACAAAAAGCGTGCATGACAAAGGTGGCAGCATTTATTATTACTGCATATGTATATACGTACTTAGAAAAATTTTCTGGATTGTTAAACTCGATTCAAGTGTGAATCGAGTTTGTTGCAATGTCAATCGAGATTTATATAATTATATTCGAGTTTCATGCCTTTGACATTCGAGTTTCAAGCCTTTGTTATCCAAGTTTCATGTCTTTGTTATCCGAGTTTTATGCCTTTGTTATCCGAGTTTTATGCCTTTGTTATCCGACTTTTATGCCTCTTTAATCGAGTTTCTTTGTTTAATCATTCGAGTTTACTACTATATGATTCGAGATTCATATAACTTCATTCGAGTTTTATTACTTCATCATTCGAGTTTTACATTGTTTTAACTTTCGAATTTCGTACCTTGTATTTTTAGGCCAGTTGTTACATATGTATAATCAATTCTATTCCATTAGAGTGAATAATAAAACTTAGGTTAAAATTAATCAATTTTATAAACTTAGGTTATAAAATACTTAACAGTTGAGAGAACGCATTTACAGCTTGAGAAATTGAACTAGCAGTTCGAGATTTGCAAAAACAGATTTTCATAATTTTACTCTAGTGAATAATAAAACTTAGGTTAAAATTAATCAAGTAATTTAATAAACTTAGGTTATATATAATCAGTTCCGTTCCATTTCATTAATAATAAAACTTAGGTTAAAATTAATCAAGTTTTATAAACTTAGGTTATATATTCCATTCCATTCCATGAATAATAAAACTTAGGTTAAAATTAATCAAATAATTTTATAAACTTAGGTTATATACAATTCAATGCCATTTCATTTCATTAATAATAAAATTTAGGTTAAAATTAATCAAGTAATTTTATAAACTTAGGTTATATATAATCAATTCCATTCCATTAGAGTGAATAATAAAACTTAGGTTAAAATTAATCAAGTTTTGTAAACTTAGGTTATATATTCCATTCCATTCCATGAATAACAAAACTTTGGTTAAAATTAATCAAATAATTTTATAAACTTAGGTTATATACAATTCAATTCAATGCCATTCCATTTCATTAATAATAAAACTTAAGTTAAAATTAATCAAGTAATTATATAAACTTAGGTTATATATACTCAATTCCATTCCATTAGAGTGAATAATAAAACTTAGGTTAAAATTAATCAATTGTAAAAACTTAGGTTATAAAATACTTAACAGTTGAGAGAATGCATTTACAGCTTGAGAAATTGAACTAGCAGTTCGGGATTTGCAAAAACAGATTTTCTTAATTTTACATAAGTGAATAATAAAACTTAGGTTAAAACTAATCAAGTAATGTTATAAACTTAGGTTATATATAATCAGTTCCGTTCCATTTGATAAATAATAAAACTTAGGTAAAATTAATCAAGTTTTATAAACTTAAGTTATATATTCCATTCCATTCCATGAATAATAAAACTTAGGTTAAAATTAATAAAGTAATTTTATAAACTTAGGTTATATACAATTCAATGCCATTCCATTTCATTAATAATAAAACTTAGGTTAAAATTAATCAAGTAAATTTATAAACTTAGGTTATATATAATCAGTTCCATTCTATTAGAGTGAATATAGGTTAAAATTAATCAATTTTATAAACTTAGGTTATATATTCCATTCCATAAATAAAAAAAACATATGTTAAAATTAATCAAGTTTTATTAACTTAGGTTATATATAATCAATTCAATTTCATTCGATTCCATGAATGTAAGGTCTACGACTGCAAGATCTATCTAGACGCGGATCCGTGAACGAGTGCGGAATCCTCGTTGACGGTTAGACGGACAACTCTCAACCAACGGAAACACGGAGACTATTAGACGCTGAACGAACGACACACGAACGATCCTACGTACTAATTCTCTCCGAAACGGCACTCACCTAGCTGATAAACTCGAGATCGCCTCTTGCTTAATTCCTCACGAATTCTGCAAAAAGTCTCCTAATTATTCGAGTCTATCCCTAATTATAGACCCTGATTCGAGTCTGTTGTGGGCCAACCTCGAATCTGGCCCAAGGCCCATTCGAATCTGTCCATCTTGACAGACTCGAATCTAGCCTATTCGAATCTATGGACTCATTCGAATCTATCTCAGATTCGAATGTATCCTCTTATGCAATTCGAATCTAGCCTTTTACATAAACAACTAAGTGTTGAACCTTACGATATTACATATGATTGAATTTATCTTTGTACTTTATGTTTGAACTTCTTGTAATACGTTACATCAAGTTCAAACATACAAACACTGATAATCATCAATCATACATAATATATATATATATATAACAAACATATGCTAAATCACAATGTAAGACAACTTAGACTGCTATCGTCACACGGGATGTACCAACAATGAATAATAAAACAATGGTTAAAATTAATAAAGTAATTTTATAAAACTTAGGTTTGATATAATCAATTCAATTACATTCCATTCCATGAATAATAAAACTTAGGTTAAAATTAATCATGTAATTTTATAAACTTAGGTTATATATAATCAATTCAATTAAATTCCATTCCATGAATAGTAAAACTTAGGTTAAAATTAATCAAAAAATTTTATAAACTTAGGTTATAAAATACTTAACAGTTGAGAAAATGCACTAATAGCTTGAGAAATTGAACTAGCAGTTCGAGATTTGCAAAAACAGATTTTCATAATTTTACTCAAGTGAATAATAAAACTTAGGTTAAAATTAATCAAGTATTTTTATAAACTTAGGTTATAGATAATCATTTCCGTTCCATTTCATGAATAGTAAAACTTAGGTTAAAATTAATCAAGATTTATAAACTTAAGTTATATATTCCATTCCGTTACATGAATAATAAAACTTAGGTTAAATTAATCAAGTAATCTTATAAACTTAGATTATATACAATTCAATGCCATTCCATTTCATTTATAATAAAACTTAGGTTAAAATTAATCAAGTAATTTTATAAACTTAGGTTATATATAATCAATTCCATTCCATTAGAGTGAATAATAAAACTTAGGTTAAAATTAATCAATTTTATAAACTTAGGTTATATATTCCATTCCATTCCATTCCATGAATAATAAAACATATGTTAAAATTTATCAAGTTTTATAAACTTAGGTTATATATAATCAATTCAATTCCATTCCATTCCATGAATAATAAAACTATGGTTAAAATTAATAAAGTAATTATAAAACTAAGGTTAGATATAATCAATTCAATTACATTCCATTCCATAAATAATAAAACTTAGGTTAAAATTAATCATGTAATTTTATAAACTTAGGTTATATATAATTAACTCAATTAAATTCCATTCCATGAATAGTAAAACTTAGGTTAAAATTAATCAAATAATTTTATAAACTTAGGTTATAAAATACTTAACAGTTGAGAAAATGCACTAACAACTTGAGAAATTGAACTAGCAGTTCGAGATTTGCAAAAACAGATTTTCATAATTTTACTCAAGTGATTAATAAAACTTAGGTTAAAATTAATCAAGTAATTTAATAAACTTAGGTTATATATAATCAGTTCCGTTCCATTTCATTAATAATAAAAATTAGGTTAAAATTAATCAAGTTTTAAAAACTTAGGTTATATATTCCATTCCATTCCATTCCATGAATAATAAAACTTAGGTTAAAATTAATCAAATAATCTTATAAACATAGGTTATATACAATTCAATGCCATTTCATTTCATTAATAATAAAACTTAGGTTAAATTTAATCAAGTAATTTTATGAATTTATGTTATATATAATCAATTCCATTCCATTAGAGTGAATAATAAAACTTAGGTTAAAATTAATCAATTTTATAAACTTAGGTTATATATTCCATTCCATTCCATGAATAATAAAACTTAGGTTAAAATTAATCAAGTAATTTTATAAACTTAGGTTATATATAATAAATTCAATGTCATTCCATTTCATGAATAATAAAACATAGGTTAAAATAAATCAAGTAATCTTATAATTTAGGTTATATATAATCAATTCAATTCCATTCCATGAATAATAAAACTATGGTTCAAATTAATAAAGTAATTATAAAACTAAGGTTAGATATAATCAATTCAATTACATTCCATTCCATAAATAATAAAACTTAGGTTAAAATTAATCATGTAATTTTATAAACTTAGGTTATATATAATTAATTCAATTAAATTCCATTCCATGAATAGTAAAACTTAGGTTAAAATTAATCAATTTTATAAACTTAGGTTATAAAATACTTAACAGTTGAGAGAATGCATTTACAGCTTGAGAAATTGAACTAGCAGTTCAAGATTTGCAAAAACAGATTTTAATAATTTTACTCAAGTGAATAATAAAACTTAGGTTAAAATTAATCAAGTAATTTAATAAACTTAGGTTATATATAATCAGTTCCGTTCCATTTCATTAATATTAAAACTTAGGTTAAAATTAATCAAGTTTTAAAAACTTAGGTTATATATTCATTCCATTCCATGAATAATAAAACTTAGGTTAAAATTAATCAAATAATTTTATAAACTTAGGTTATATACAATTCAATGCCATTTCATTTCATTAATAATAAAACTTAGGTTAAAATCAATCAAGTAATTTTATGAACTTAGGTTATATATAATCAATTCCATTCCATTAGAGTGAATAATAAAACTTAGGTTAAAATTAATCAAGTTTTGTAACTTAGGTTATATATTCCATTCCATTCCATGAATAACAAAAGTTAGGTTAAAATTAATCAAGTAATTTTATAAACTTAGGTTATATACAATTCAATTCAATGCCATTCCATTTCATTAATAATAAAACTTAAGTTAAAATTAATCAAGTAATTTTATAACCTTAGGTTATATATAATCAATTCCATTCCATTAGAGTGAATAATAAAACTTAGGTTAAAATTAATCAATTTTATAAACTTAGGTTATAAAATACTTAACAGTTGAGAGAATGCATTTACAGCTTGAGAAATTGAACTAGCAGTTCGAGATTTGCAAAAACAGATTTTCTTAATTTTACTCAAGTGAATAATAAAACTTAGGTTAAAATTAATCAAGTAATGTTATAAACTTAGGTTATATATAATCAGTTCCGTTCCATTTGATGAATAATAAAACTTAGGTGAAACTAATCAAGTTTCATAAACTTAGGTTATATATTCCATTTCATTCCATGAATAATAAAACCTAGGTTAAAATTAATCAAGTAATTTTATAAACTTAGGTTATATACAATTCAATGCCATTCCATTTCATTAATAATAAAACTTAGGTTAAAATTAATCAAGTAATTTTATAAACTTAGGTTATATATAATCAATTCCATTCTATTAGAGAGAATAATAAAACTTAGGTTAAATTTAATCAATTATATAAACTTAGGTTATATATTCCATTCCATTCCATTCCATGAATAATAAAACATATGTTAAAATTTATCAAGTTTTATAAACTTGGGTTATATATAATCAATTCAATTCCATTTCATTCCATGAATAATAAAACTATGGTTAAAATTAATAAAGTAATTAGAAAACTAAGGTCAGATATAATCAATTCAATTACATTCCATTCCATAAATAATAAAACTTAGGTTAAAATTAATCATGTAATTTTATAAACTTAGGTTATATATAATTAATTCAATTAAACTCCATTCCATGAATAGTAAAACTTAGGTTAAAATTAATCAAATAATTTTATAAACTTAGGTTATAAAATACTTAACAGTTGAGAAAATGCACTAACAACTTGAGAAATTGAACTAGCAGTTCGAGATTTGCAAAAACAGATTTTCATAATTTTACTCAAGTGAATACTAAAACTTAGGTTAAAATTAATCAAGTAATTTAATAAACTTAGGTTATATATAATCAGTTCCGTTCCATTTCATTAATAATAAAAATTAGGTTAAAATTAATCAAGTTTTAAAAACTTAGGTTATATATTCCATTCCATTCCATGAATAATAAAACTTAGGTTAAAATTAATCAAATAATTTTATAAACTTAGGTTATATACAATTCAATGCCATTTCATTTCATTAATAATAAAACTTAGGTTAAATTTAATCAAGTAATTTTACGAACTTAGGTTATATATAATCAATTCCATTCCATTAGAGTGAATAATAAAACTTAGGTTAAAATTAATCATGTTTTGTAAACATAGGTTATATATTCCATTCCATTCCATGAATAACAAAACTTAGGTTAAAATTAATCAAGTAATTTTATAAACTTAGGTTATATACAATTCAATTCAATGCCATTCCATTTCATTAATAATAAAACATAAGTTAAAATTAATCAAGTAATTTTATAACCTTAGATTATATATAATCAATTCCATTCCATTAGAGTGAATAATAAAACTTAAGTTAAAATAAATTAATTTTATAAACTTAGGTTATAAAATACTTAACAGTTGAGAGAATGCATTACAAGCTTGAGAAATTGAACTAGCAGTTCGAGATTTGCAAAAACAGATTTTCTTAATTTTACTCAAGTGAATAATAAAACTTAGGTTAAAATTAATCAAGTAATGTTATAAACTTAGGTTATATATATATTCAGTTCCGTTCCATTTGATGAATAATAAAACTTAGGTAAAATTAATCAAGTTTCATAAACTTAGGTTATATATTCCATTCCATTCCATGAATAATAAAACTTAGGTTAAAATTAATCAAGTAATTTTATAAACTTAGGTTATATACAATTCAATGCCATTCCATTTCATTAATAATAAAACTTAGGTTAAAATTAATCAAGTAATTTTATAAACTTAGGTTATATATAATCAATTCCATTCTATTAGAGTGAATAATAAAACTTAGGTTAAATTTACTCAATTTTATAAACTTAGGTTATATATTCCATTCCATTCCATGAATAAAAAAACATATGTTAAAATTAATCAAGTTTTATAAACTTAGGTTATATATAATCAATTCAATTCCATTCCATTCCATGAATAATAAAACAATGGTTGAAATTAATAAAGTAATTTTATAAAACTTAGGTTTGATATAATCAATTCAATTACATTCCATTCCATGAATAATAAAACTTAGGTTAAAATTAATCATGTAATTTTATAAACTTAGGTTATATATAATCAATTCAATTAAATTCCATTCCATGAATAGTAAACTTAGGTTAAAATTAATCAAAAAATTTTATAAACTTATGTTATAAAATACATAACAGTTGAGAAAATGCACTAACAGCTTGAGAAATTGAACTAGCAGTTCGAGATTTGCAAAAACAGATTTTCATAATTTACTCAAGTGAATAATAAAACTTAGGTTAAAATTAATCAACTAATTTTATAAACTTAGGTTATATATAATCAGTTCCGTTCCATTTCATGAATAGTAAAACTTAGGTTAAAATTAATCAAGATTTATAAACTTATTATATATTTCATTCCATTACATGAATAATAAAACTTTCAATCGTCACTTTTCATCATAAGCAAGTTTTCCTTTGAGATCCATCATAACCTTCTGAAGAGTATCATCACAATACTTATTTAGCTCAATCATCCGCATGACTCTCTTCTTTTAATTCTTATCTTTGTATATACACTCTGGATGCTTGTCAAGAACCACTTAATATTCTTTCAGCCTTTCCATATTTTTGATAAATCTGTTTGGTGCAGTGACATTCAGTCTTCTCATCCCTCTCTCAACCCCAATATGTAGATCTTGAATTGACATTTAAACCAGCTTGGTATACATGAAATGAAATATAGCTTTAAGTGCAAATCGACAATTTTCTTATCTCTTATCGCGGCACAATTCATCAAAAAGATCTTCAACATCAACCAAATTAAGTTTAGACGATCGGCTTCACTGAACACATAAGTCTTTCCATCAGCTCTCGTCACTGTGAAAGTTGGATAAAAGACATTGACAAATCGATTTTTTTCAATTTTTATCAGTTCAACAATTCTATGTTCACTTCTGACGTTTTCTATTGGTTGTGTTTTGTTCTGAAGGAAATGAGTGTAGTTAACAAGATTTGGCATGTTGGGCTCGATCACTCTAAACAGCTTTAAAAATGAACACGACGAATAACTTTTGCACGAAATATTTTTCTCCAAACAGTCTTCCAAAAATGGAAGCCTATTTCTCTTCTTGATAAAATCTACGTTTTGCTTTTCAGATAGTTTCAACTTCTTAACCTTCTTTTTTCTTATTTCATCTTCATTCAACAAACTCAGCATATCATTTATCTCTTTCTGTACAACTTCTTGAACAACAAATCTTAAATGATGTTGTCTTTCCGATTCATATGCCAGAATGTAGCTTTTGAAAAATGTATACATTAAATCAACATCTGTCAATTCCTGGAGTGATTCAGGCACCACACCACTCACTGGAAATGGATCATATTCTTCTTTCACAGTAACCGTAACCGGAAGCTTTTCAACCGTTGGTGTTGGCAAATCATCTCTTAAGATCTCCTCAACCAGCTCCTCTTCATCAATTAATTTTTCAGCTCTCACATACTCCTCAGATAATTCAAAGCATTCTGCTCAGGCACATGAACTTCTTTCTCAGTTCCTTCAATTCTAACACTTTTTCTTCTACTTCGTTATCAGAATCATCATACTCTTCAAAATTGTAAATCCCAGATTGTATACTCAAAGGAACTGGAACATCTTCATAAATAATCAATCCCAACTCACTTTGAGCATCAACCGGTTTATCAGTTGAGCCTCCCACTTCTTCTGCACCTCCTCCTTCTGTATCTTTTTCTTCAAAAACAACCATCTGCAAGTCTGTTTCACCAAGCTTCCTCCTCTTCTCCCCCTCATGAGGAGCATCATCGGAGTCGTCATGGTCCTCATGTCGTCTTTTGGACCCCAAAGCTTGTGACTTGCACGTTTTCTCGATAATAGATAATCTTTTTGACAATGAGCAGAGAGCACTTACAGCAGTATTCTCTAATCCCAACATCCTTTCCTTCATTTTATCAAATTTCTCCACACAGTAATCCCACAATTCATTGTTTGAGATCTGCTTTTCTTCTTCTTCCACTTCTGCAGTAGCCTTACCTTACAACAATAGTTGAATATTGTTCATATAGTTCATCATTTCGGCATACTGTGTGGATATTTTATTTGTAACTCCAGAAATGGCTTCATTCAGTCTTGATTTAGTGATAAAAGGTAATATGCTAACACCTGGGGTACGCAGACTTCCAGTTGTCACAATGGTTGAACTTGTAAAAAGAACTTCTGTGTGGCCTATGTTTGAGATCTATTTTTTACAACCTCACAGATTTAGCATTGGCATCGGCATACTTTAGCAGAGACTCAGGAATTGGCATGATGTTAGCATTCGGATCATCTTGGACTTTGTGCAAGCTCATCATCACATAATCAGGGTACTTCTGAGAATTTGATCTCTTTGGTATCTTTTCGATGGCCCTCAATATTCCTCTGATCAGGACTTGAATGAATCGTTGTAAGGGCAGAAACTTCCTTGCTCGATTAGTAGTCTTTGTAAGTACTACTTCTTTGAGATCCTCCCATATGCACTGAGCGAAGTCGTAGTGTTTACTGTATGCAATTCCATGAAACAACCTCAGGCAGTGAAGACTTCGTCTATCTATCCCAATAGGAGGTCATACACCTATTCAGAATGCCGAATAGAGTATACCATTCTCCATTAAGACCGTTGCAATGGAACATGGAACTCTTTATCAGTGGTTTAGGGTATCCAAAGCTTATGAGGTCACGACAAAGTTACTCGTCGGAAACAAAATCCTCAAAATCAGCAAAGTCAGGGAAATTGACAGTATCTATGCATCTAGGTAAGAATAGGTTATGACGCAATCGAGCAAGAGTGATCTTTGCTTTAAATTGGTAAACGGCGACCTTGAAATGATGATCACCTACATTAGGCACAAATTTGATTGTACGCTAAAATTGGTGTAAATAGATCTGAGGAATTGATGGCTTGTATTTTAGAAGGTAACCGAGAGGGTGACCTTTCAGAATTTCTACAATCACGGGGTGGCTTACTTCAATAGAATTAGGATCAAACCGGTGATTGTTATCAAGTAGGTTCAGGCAATGTTTGGGTTTTAGAAGTTTGGTGTCTGGTATGGGGGATGATGGTGATGGTCTTGTTATTGAAGCTGATTTTATTGGTTTTGAAACAAGAGTATGATTTGATGAGGAATGGGAGTCTAATGAATTTGAGTTATGGGTGAGGGTTTGGGAAGACATTTGTTACCTGTAAGAATAAAGAACATGTTACATATATCAGGTAAACAAACTAAATCCTACAGATAGAGAAAATATGACATTTAACAAGAAATTAGAAAAATATGTGTTCATTGTTTAAAGCATCCGGATTCCAGACTAGGACTCCAAAGTCAATCGTTAAGAGACCAATGTTAATGTAACATAGATTTTAAAAATGTAACTCGAAAAAATGTGAAATTTCTCTGAAAAATTAAATTTCACACGGTTTGAATTTTTTTTTGAAATTTTGAACTCAAACTCGAAATACACATGGTCACACTCGAATGACACACACACAGTCTCGGGTGAAGTATGAACAAAATTGATTGAAACTATATTAAACTCGGGTGAAGTTACACTAAACTCGAATAAAGCTATGTCAAACTCGGGTGACATGTGAGTAAACTCGAATGAGTCTAATAGTTACTTGGATAAAGCGTCTACAAACTCGAATGAACCTTGGAGTTTCTTGGGTGACCATTCATTAAACTCGGTTGACATAAAAGATTTCTCGGATGAGTTATTGTCAAACTCTATTACAACTTAAGCTTTCTGTGGTCAAACTTTGCTAAACTCGGTTGACTCTTAAGTTTCCTCGGTTGAAACTTTAACTGGGTTTGAGAGTTTTAAAATTTTCTAAGTCCCAAACATTTTCAAACTCGAAAGAACCTTATGTTCTTCTCGGATGCTTCTTCTTCAAACTCGATATAAACACTTGTTTTGTCGGGTGATTCATTGATCGAGTTTGAACAAGAAAATTATTCCCAAGTCCTATAACACTCTGAAAAATTTGAAAATGCATTCCAATGACTTTTTGACCTAAAACTTGACTAGTTTCTACTCCAAATGATATTTTACACACTTTCCATTTACTGAAATTGTTCTAAAAATAACTTTTTAATCCTCAAAAATTCGATATTTAGAATGTTCAAAAACTCGAAAAGTTCATAATGAAAAATTGAAATTAAATGTTGTATGATGTAAGATAAGTCTTGAAATTTGATTTTCAAGCTTATATGAACATTATCCACACATACATACTATCATTTTCATCTTTGAAACCCGTATGGACGATTTTGAATTTACACACATCGACACACACTTACGAACACACATAGTAACAAACAACATTAAACTCGAAAGTAAACCAAAAAAATTACAAAACAGTAAACAAAACAAACATATACTTAAAAATATTTAGTTAATACTTGAATCAATCAGAAGATGAGAGAGTGTTTATTGAAAATCCGAGAGAAATTTTAATAGGCAGTGTACAGTGGTTTGTGTTTTGAAAAATTGAAATGAATTATGAAATTCAAATTTAAACCCTTTTTCAAATTACACCCGACCCATTTTCAAACATTTTAATCCATTCTCTCTTTTTCACTTAAGCCCATTTAAAAAAAAAAATTCACACACAAAAACAAAAAATAAAAACACACCAAAACAAAACTTAACTAAAAAATAACAACTAAAAAAATGAACAAACCAAAAAAAATTTATAACAAACAAATGACTAAAAAGAAAAGGGTTTATTATGAAAAAAATCAACATGTTTTCACGTTTTTTGCGTTTTCGTCCCTCCATGTTATTTTTTTCCATAAAAAACCTCAAGTTATTGTTTTCTTATTGGTTTGGTGAAATTAACCGGGGTCTAATGTCCAAAATTTCACCAAACCAATAAGAAAAGAATAACTTGAGGTTTTTTATGGAAAAAAATAACATGGAGGGACGAAAACGCAAAAAACGTGAAAACATATTGGTTTTTTTCATAATAAACCCAAAAGAAAATAATAATAAACTAAACTGCTCACCCTTGAACTTTGCATTGTTGCTCCCCCTCAGATGAATATCATCTTTTAAGTTTTCTCCCCCTCCAATCAAGCATATAAAAAAATTATCAGATAAAATTTTATGTTTGCTCCCCCTACACATGACAATCCAATTCAGTTAAATCTCATAAAAATCAAAACTTGAAATCACAAGAGATTAACACAAAAATTAAATCAAGTAAAAAATTGTAAAATTAAAATTATATTTTATAACACCTGAATGTTTAAATCTATCGATTCAGCATACCCAATTTGTATACGAAAAAATTAAATTGTTTTTCATCTAAGGCTTTGGTAAACAAATCAACTAGCTGATATTCAGTCGGTACAAAGTATAATTCTACATTACCATTTTCTACATCATCCTTTATAAAATGGTACCGAATGTCGACGTGCTTTGTTTTAGAATGTTGCACCGGATTGGAAGCTATAGCAATTGCACTCTGTGAATCACAATAGATTGGGATCTTTTGAGGTGTAAACCCGTTGTCACATAGTTGACTCTTCATCCATAGCACTTGTGAACAACATGATGATACAACAACATATTCAGCTATTGACAGTGACACACAGTGTTGTTTCTTGGATGACCAGCAGACAGGTTTATCGCCAAAGAATTGTGTAACATCCCTACTTTTAAGCACTTGTAATTTACAATATAAAGACTCAGTTAATGTATTAATGGATTATCATTTTGATTTAAGCAAATTCTGTTCAAAAATTTAAAAATGAAAAACAATGAGGAGAAATCCTCATCGTAGTTTTTCGAGCAAGCATAACAATGAGAAACCGACTTAGGGTTTCAAAAATGAGAAAATGAGAAAACTTATAAGTTAAAGGGTGGAAATTTCAATAATGGCAAAATAAAAAATAAAATGGGGGTAAGTTGTTCATTTAACAAACTCTCACTCTCTCTCCTCTCCAACGTAATCTCTCACTCTCCCTCACTAAAAAGTGTTAGGCACAAAAAGGCCTCAATCAAACCTGTTCTATATCATAGAGGGAGATTAAATCAAACCTGTTTGATACTCTTAATAGGTATAATTTAAGGTCTGTTAATGACTTATTGAAACCTCATAAGTGATTTGCAATATTAGTCAAAGCTGCTCACCCTGTTACATTAGTTGTAACTTAGGCAGATTGCCCAAGCTGTCCTATTCTGCTGAACAGGCTGGACATAAACTGTCTACGCTGCTCTTGTCTGTTGAGCAGCTTGGAACAAAACTAAGTGTTCTGTTCTTTGTGAATAGGTTATACACATTATTGAATTTGTTTCCATGCAATCATGTAAAGTCTTGGACATAAAGATCAATTTACAAGTCGAAGACTAAGTGGAAAATCAGAAGCTGCTTTCACTGCCCAAGCTGTTCTGATCCATGAAGACAAAGTGGATATTTGAAATGGGTGACAAACCATTTCTTATATCAAAATGGCTCTACAACAAGAGGAAAGGATTATGTTAGATTTATTATTTCGATCCTAGGAGTTGTTTTGCAATATTTATTATCATTGTAATTTGTCTTGTATTTATTTCTATGTATTTCATGTTTAAGTAATAGTGTAGGGGCCAAAGTTGCCAAGTATTGTAAGTTAATTAAAGGAGCCTATAAAGGCTCCTAGGGTTACTTTATGAAACACACGGTTGACTAATTTGAAATATCTCAGCCGCCACTGTTCCATCAATTCTCATATTCATATTGTCTTCTTCTTTATCACAACACATTTATTGAGCTTGTTTCTTCATGTGTTTGATGATAATATCATTGAGGTGCTGAATATATACGGGATTTCATAATTACAATTGGTATCAGAGCTCAGAGGGGTGGATTTAAACTGATTTCTTTCGGATTCTGCTGGGTTTTGTTCATGTTCTTCGAGTTCTTCCATTTTCAACCGGTTAGATCTTCATTTTCCATGTTTTTTCGTGTTTCTTGTGTTATAATGGTTCTATAAACATCACATTATCATTATCTACTGATTTTAAACTCATTTTCTTCCATATCTTTGTTAAAATCATCAAGAATCGACCATTTTTAAGCTTGAAAATAGGGGTTTTTTTTAAGTGGGGTTTTCACGTGTTCATGCTAGTTTTAAGTGTTTTTTAGGTTGTTTTAAATCACCAAAAGTGTTTAAAATAGTTTATAAATCATTTAGAACTGTTTTTAGGCATTAAAACTGATAAAAATCGAATTCTGCCCATTCTGCCTTAAAAAACGTAAAAACCTGCTGTATTTCGGATTACATACTGTAGCATTTCGGACCACATAGGCACCAAATTCGGACCTCAAAATCATCCTAATTCGGACCATACTTAGGTGAATTTCGGACCCCCCATAAGCCAATTTCGGACCTCAATTCGGTCCAATCCGTACTTCGGACCATCCGAAGTTCAGGAAAGGCTTTCCATTTTTCACTGTTTAGGACTTGTTCTTAAAATTTTCAATTTCGGACCTCACCATTTCGGACCATCCGAATTCAGTCTTTCCACTGTCCCTATCTCGGAACAATCAAATTCGGCCATTTCACTGTTCATCCGAATTCGGTCCATAGGTCCACCCGAACTTAGTTCATCCGAATTTGGTCCCCCCAAGTACTACTTTCATCCGAATTAGGACATACTCCGAATTTGACCTTCATCCAAACCATATCCGTCCGAATTACTGTGCACCCATCCGAAATCAGGCCATCCGAATTCGGTTAACCCATCCGAACCACTATTCATCCGAAATCACCCCATCCGAATCAAACCATCCGAATTCATACCATCCGAATTTGGTTACCCCATCCGAAACACTGTTCATCCGAAATCAAGCATCCGAATTCAGAATATTCTGTTTTCAGTCCAACCCATCCACGTTCAGTTTCCACCTCTAAGATCTTCACATTCCTAATCAGCACCTATACTCATAATGTCTCGCGAAGCTCTAGTACTCGGATCTGAGAACAGACCACCAGTTCTCTATCCCGATGAGTACGAACAATGGAAAGCCCGGTTCCTGAAATTCGTTGGAATGCAACCTCTCGGGAATCTGAAGCTTCAATCAATATCCGAAGGACCCGACATCTACTATAGAGAGATTGCTGCCAGACCCGAGGCTGATCCTCCTGTCCAAGCCTCAAAAGTTGAAAGAGAGCCGGCAAATGACGCCGAGAGGGATCGCCAGCACGCTGATAAGAGGGCCGAATATCTGATTTATCAAGCCCTCCCCACTGATATTTTGGTCGGTGTAGACAGTAAAATGTCTGCAAAAGAAATGTGGGACGAGCTGGAAATCCAAATGCTGGGGGCAGATCTTGATGATCGTGCCAAAATTGAGGAGGCGAAGGCAAAGTTTTCGGAATTCTGCGCCAAAGATGGGGAATCTCTGCAATCCACATTCACCAGGTTCTGTGCAGTCCTTAACGAATTAAATAAACTGCACATCAAGAAGGATAGGGATGATATCAACATCCAATTCTTTGCCGCCTTAGCCCCCGAGTGGCAGCTTGCATGTCGGGCAACGAAAAGAGTCTTGAACATTCCTGAGGTATCAATAAATGTCGTCTTTAAGGAGCATAAGAAATATCAAGGGGATGTGGATCAACAGAAGCTGATGGCAAATTAGTTGGCCTCTCTACTGCTATCAGCCAACACAGGGTTGAAACCGAATGATTCGCTAGCCTTGATCACCAACACGCAGATTCCGACCCCATCTTTTGCTCCAGGTTCTTCATCATCTCAGTGCAGGTATGCTTCTCCTCCGCGTGATGTCTATGATGCAGAAGAAGCTTCGATTCAGGGTCAGATAGCCTTGTGGACCAATCGTCTCCAACAGCGACGGTTCTCCAACAAGACTAACAACCAACTCCGTTATGACACTGGTCCACGGAGGTACTCAGATGATAGGAGGGATGACCGCCGCGATGACAATCGCAGAGATGACTACCGAAGGGATGACAGGGATGATCGCCGGTATAATGACAGACGCGACTATCGCGATGATCGCCGTTATGAAAGGTGACATGACAGGCGAGATGACAGGCGGGACGATCGAAGGGATGATCGTCGGGATGACCGTAGGGACCGGAGGCGTGATGACAGCCGCGAGCACCGCCGGGCCGACAAGAGGCCGGCGGAAAGAAGAGAGGAAAAGCCAAAAGTAGATGAGCCGAAGGCCACTGATGAACGTCTCTGCTACAAATGTGGCAAACCGGGCCACTTTGCTAGGGAATGCAAGAATAACTTTGAGAGAGACGTTGCTTACTACGAGAGAAAGCTCGAGGCTGCCAAGAAGAAATCGGATGCGTTAGCCCTCGTCGCCCAGGAGGACTACTGGGATGATGAAGATTCTGAAGACGAGGATGACAAGGGCAAGAATTGCTATATGGTTGATCGTCTAGGGTTGGAGACATGTGCTGATTTCACTGCTGATAATTCAGACATTGCTGCTGAGGGGGAGACAATGAAACATCCACCAGCATGTCTGATGGCTACAACCGACGATCCCGAATGCTCCACATCCGGTTTCGAGTCCAGTGAGGTATATTCCTATTACATTCCTGCACATGTAAATAAATTATTTGTAGATAATGAATGTACACTACACACACAAATACTTGATCTACAAGATAGAGTAAAAGCTGAAACTGCAAAGTGTGTACAGGCTGAACATCAAGCTCATATTCTGAAAGAATCATCTGAATTATATCATGCAAAATGGTTAACTAATCATAATGTTATAAAACAGATGTTGATAGAAAAAGTAAATGTTCAGGATAGGAATATATACCTTGAATCTTGCATGGAAACGCTTTCAAAAGAAAAACTCTCTTTAAAAGAAGAAATTTCTGTTCTTACAAAACAATTAGATGTGGTAAATATGGAAAATATAGACAGTTTAGAAAAATACAAAATGATTGAAGAAGAAAGGATAAGTTGTACGCAAGAATAAAGACCCTTGACGATGCATTTTTGAAAAGGGGTCAAACAGCTATCCATTTAAATCAGCCCAAAGAAACTAGGTTTTACCATTCTAAACAAGGAATTGGTTTTAAAAATCCTAAATATTTAGAAAAGGCACAAAATGTTTTACCTGTATTTTATGACATGAATTATATGGGAGCTGGTATTAAATCTTTCTTTTTTGAGTCATCAAAAGAAGTTTTAAACCAAGAAAATGAGAAACGTGTTGCGCGTAACGATAAAGAAATTTCTTTTAATTATGAAGAACTTGACGAGAGTTATTCTTCTAGAGTACCCACTTTAGAGGAAGATCTCTCGTCAACTTATTCAGAAACTGAATTGAACACTGAAACTGAAAAATCAACTCCTCAACTTTATATTCCTGCAAAAGTTCTTCAACAACAAATCATTGTTTTAGAAAAGGAATTGAAGTCGTCTCAAGAGAAAGCACTTGATCTTCAAGATGCTCTTCTTAAGAGAGAAGAAGAATTGGTAAATCAATCTTTTCAACAAACTGTGGAAGTCACTGTCTACAGAGAAAATTTTGAAATAGTTTCACAACAATTGAAAGATCTTTCAAAACAACAAACACTTTCTCATTCCCTAAAAATTCCATGTATGTCATCAGATAAAGGTAAGGCTACAGCTGAATCTTCTTCTATCTTTGTCAAAGGTGAGTGCTCAAAAGTTTTCAAAAATGAGGTTCCTAAAAAGACTCAGATGAAATCCAAGTCTTTTAAGAAACCCACTCACCACCAAAAAGAAAAGTCTGTCAAGTCTAAATCTTCCATGCTTACTGACTCGAATCGTTTTGTTCCTACAGATCATATAAGGAGAGTCCCAATAACCACCATGCAGGATTTTACAAGTTTTTGTGTGAAGAAGGCTTTAATGCCAAGTGAATTTGTTACTAGAGATAGGATGTCTGTAATCTCTAAAGACAATTTGTGTAACAAAGTGTGTGACAATGTTTGTAATGATGTACCGAATTCTACTATTCCGTTAAAGTACTCTTTCAAGGATTTGTTTAATCCATGTCCAACTAAATATAGACGACAGGTTCCTGAAATGAATGCTTTTGTGCCTTATCCTGTTAAACGTATTCGGAAAAAGAAAACTAAAAATAGTGCATCATCGGCCACAAACAAAGTTGAGACGTGTCCGTTGCCAAGGCCCAAAACCAAAGCAACGGTCAAAAAGGTCTCAAAAAGACAAAAACCGAAGGCAATTTCAGCGCCTAAGGTTCCAAAACCCAATAAATCCAATCTTCAATGGATTCCAAAGGGTTGTGCATCCGGACCACACACAAATGCTAGTTGGGTTTCTAAATCTGTACACGTGCCATATAAATCTGGAAATCCTAACAAAAAGGGACCCATATTGAGGTGGGTACCCAAGGTTGTGTGATCTTAATGCAGATGGTTCTTGGTTACTTCTGATCAAGACCCGTGCTTCAAAGAAATGGCTTCTAGTTACCTTAGACTAGGACCCGTTCTTTTGCTTGTCGGTTGTGCTTAAACCGACACGTTTGGCTTCTGTGCACACAGCCCAGGACCCGGTCTTAACTCATCATGTTTTCTGAACATCTCGGTTCAGAACACGGTTTGATTGTGAATTAAATGGATGTGTTTGAATGCATATAGTTTTTCATTATATGAATTTATGTGTTTTTCAGGCTAAGTCCATTTGGTATATGGATTCGGGTTGCTCCAAGCACATGACAGGAAGAAGAGAATTGCTGTCCAACGTTGTTGAACAGTATTGTGGAACTGTGAAATTCGGGAACAACCATCAGGCTCAAATAAAAGGATACGGGGACTTAGTTCTAAATAATCTGGTCATCAAGGACGTTGACTATGTTGAGGGGTTATCTCATAATCTTTTTAGCATAGGACAGCTCTGCGACAAAGGACTAGAAGTAACGTTTAGGGCTAAGAACTGCAGTGTTAAGAACATGGATGGAAAAGAAATCTTGACTGGTTCCCGAAAATCTAACCTTTACACCATTGACGTATCTAAGCTTGTAGTGAAGGATAACATTTGTCTACTATCAAAAGCCTCTTCAAAAGACTCTTGGTTGTGGCATCGAAGATTATCCCATTTGAATTTTGATAATATCAACAAGCTGGCTGCGAAACAATTGGTCAAAGGACTTCCTGAGTTGCGCTACGAAAAGGACCATCTGTGTGGAGCATGTGAGAAAGGAAAAATGAAACGATCATCTCACAAACCAAAGCCCGAACCATCAACAAAAAGAGTTTTGGAGTTACTTCATATGGATTTATGCGGACCAATGAGAACTCAAAGCATAAATGGAAAACGATATGTGTTGGTTATCGTTGATGATTATTCTCGATATACCTGGGTCAGGTTCTTGCGTTCCAAGGACGAGACAGCTCAAGAAATCATTGATTTTATCAAGAGTGTCGAGACCCAACAGCAGCTGTCAGTACAATCAATCAGATCAGATAACGGCACGGAGTTCAAGAACTCGGTAGTGGAGGGCTTCCTTCGATCCAAAGGGATTCAGCATCAATACTCTGCTGCTCGAACACCTCAACAAAATGGGATCGTGGAAAGGCGTAACCGTACGCTAGTAGAAGCCGCTCGCACAATGCTCACATACTCAAAGCTACCTCCGTTCTTGTGGGCCGAAGCCGTATCAACAGCATGCTATACACAGAATCGCTCCATCATCCATAAGCGCTTTAACAAAACTCCTTACCAACTCTTTTTGAATAAAGTACCATTTATCAAGTACTTACGTGTATTTGGTTGCAGGTGCTATGTGCTGAATGACAGAGACAACCTCGGGAAATTTAACGAAAAGGCGGATGAAGCGATCTTCATTGGATACTCATCCAACTCGAAGGCGTATCGCGCATTCAATACCCGAACCAGAACAGTCAATGAAAGTGTGCACGTCACATTTGATGAGTTGGCTGAACTGGCACCCGAAGTTGATCAATCAGGACCACGCATTACTCAAATGCCTGGAGACTCTTCGAATAATCCCATTTCTTTTTCTACTTCTGATTTGGTTAATTTATTTGATCCTTTTTATGTTGAATTTTTCTGTCCTAACGCTAGTGTTTCTAATGTTGTTAATAATGTAGGTAATCCTTCCAGTTCAACTGCGCCACAAAGTTTCTCCGCTCCATCTTCATCAACATATCCTCATCCATCCACATTTTCCACCGACACATCTGCAGTTGAATCTACTCCTGTAATACCCTCACATATAATACCAACGATTCTTCCTTCACCTGAACACTCGGGAATTGAACCAGAACCTGTGGTACCATCATTTGAAACCATTGACCATGAATCCTCATCCATTCCCATATTAACCACAGAGGTTCCATCCCGAGCACCCCTTCCACACGAGATCAAATGGACCGCAGTCACCCAACAGAGCAAATCATTGGTGACGTAACAACAGGAGTCCAAACTCGTAGGGCATCTGCTAATGAATGTCTCTACGCATCATTCTTGAGTATGATAGAGCCCGCTCGTGTGGATGAAGCCCTGACAGATCCGGATTGGATAGTTGCAATGCAAGAGGAACTCAACCAGTTTGAACAGCTAAGAGTATGGCGGTTAGTTCCCAAGCCAAAAGACCGTACAGTCATCGGAACGAAGTGGATCTTTAAGAACAAACGAGATGAGAACGACATTGTGATAAGGAACAAAGCAAGACTTGTTGCCAAAGGCTACCGACAACAAGAAGGGATAGATTATGACGAGACCTTCGCTCCAGTTGCACGGATCGAAGCAATCAGAATCTTCTTGGCGTACGCGGCACACAAAGACTTCAAAGTGTACCAAATGGACGTCAAGACTGCCTTTCTAAACGGTGAACTTAACGAGGAAGTGTATGTTGAACAACCACAAGGCTTTGTTGATGCACATAAACCTGACCATGTTTATGTGCTAGATAAGGCCCTCTATGGTTTAAAACAAGCACCTCGAGCATGGTATGATAGTCTTTCGAATTTCCTTATTTCTGCCGGTTTCTATAAAGGTGTGGTGGACACAACTCTGTTCACTAAAAGGGAAGGCCCACATATAATGCTAGTACAGATTTATGTCGACGATATTATATTTGGATCTACTGACAGTAATTTTTGTAAGGATTTTTCAGCCCTAATGGAGTCTCGGTTTGAGATGAGTATGATGGGGGAAATGAACTTTTTCCTCGGATTACAAGTCAAACAACTTGAGGATGGGATTTTTGTGAACCAGTCGAAATATACTCTTGACATTCTCAAGAAGTATAAGTTAGACTCTTGCTCGAGTATCGCAACTCCCATGGCCTCCAACTGTAAGTTAGACACCGATCCTTCCGGGAAAAGTGTCGATAATACAACTTACAGAGGGATGATAGGATCCTTACTGTACTTGACTGCCAGTAGGCCGGATATAGTGTTTTCAACGTGTCTTTGTGCTAGATTTCAGGCCGACCCAAAAGAATCACACCTAACTGCGGTAAAACGCATTTTTCGTTATCTTAAGGGTACACCCGAACTTGGTCTATGGTATCCAAAGGGAACCGATTTTGATCTTACCGCGTTTTCAGATGCTGATTTTGCAGGTTGTAGAGTGGACAGAAAAAGCACGTCGGGAGGAATACAGTTTTTAGGAGATAGACCGGTGAGTTGGTCTTCCAAAAAGCAGAATTGTGTTTCCACATCTACAGCTGAGGCTGAGTATGTAGCAGCTGCAAGCTGTTGCTCTCAAGTGCTGTGGATGAGAACACAATTACGCGATTATGGGTTCTCACTCACCAATATCCCTATTTACTGTGATTCTCGAAGTGCAATTGCCATCTCTTGCAATCCCGTGCAGCACTCTCGAACAAAACACATAGATATCAGGTATCATTTTATTCAAGATCACGTGGAAAAGGGAACCATTGAGTTGTATTTTGTTGGCACGGAATACCAACTAGCGGATATATTTACTAAAGCTTTAGACGAACCTCGTTTTCGGTTTTTAGTATCTCATATCGGCATGTTGAATCCACCTTCCAATTAAATTTCAGATATTGCCTTAAATAATTCTATTTCAATCTATCATGATTGAAATTCCTTTATTTTAGAAAATAACTGTTATTTAAATTTAAGGATTATGTCACAAAATTGAAACTCGTTATTTCCTTATCTGCGCATATTTTTAGTAATTAATGATCCTGATAAATTGTTGTGTGAATTGTTCATCATGGAGTGGGATGCAAACAATATCCAGGTTTGTCTGTATTTGTAAGGTTTAATAAGGGTTGTCGCGTGTAAAATCTGAAAAAGGAAAAGGAAAAAGGACCGGTATTTATTTGAGGGGGAGTAGAATTAGGATGTTTAAATTTTATAATTCTGTGTTTCTTTTTATTTTATAGTTAAATTTTTTTTAATTTTAGGATAGTCTTAATTTTTAATTTAATTTTAAGTGTTAATTTAATAGGTCAGAAAAATCACAAAAAAATTTTAACTTTCAAATTTATCAAAAAGCCAAAAAGATTTTAGTTTACTTCATTTCATTTTATTTTAACTTCAAAATTAAAGAAAATACCAAAAATATTTTTATTTTATGTTGTATTGGACCAAAATTTCTTTTTGTGTTTAATTTCCTTAAAAGCCCAAATTTTTTTTGTTGTGTTGTGTGTTTGTTGAGTCCAAAAACCGGCGGCCCATTTCAATGAACCGCGCGGATCCTACCTGACCCGAACCGACCCATGCGACTTTAAATAGGGGTCGGTCAACTCATCTTCCTTCATTTTCAAGAAATCTCTCTTCTTCTTCTTCCTCTCATCGACGCACACCACCGCCGATCCTCCATTGTTACCGTTCCAAGCTTCTCAATCATCATTTTCTTTGGTTTTTCTTGCTTCATTCATCTTCGGCACTTCAAGGTAACATCTTTTTAACTTTCTTTTAGCTTTTAATGTCTTCTTTTATGTGTTTGATTTTATATTTTTCCTTCTTTTTTATTCTCGGTTTTTGATAGTTTTAGGTCCTTTAATGTGTTATTTTTTCTTAGTTGTAGTTAGATAAAATGTTCCTTAGGTTGTTTTAGTTTAAGATCTGTAATTTCATGCATTTTCAGTAAGATTCCAACTGTTCACGTTTATATTTTGCATGAACATTAACTGCACTCATGCAGTTTCGGATGTCCGAATTCGGACCACCACCCGAATTCGGATGTCCGACTTAGAATAGTTTCAAAAATTTTCAAAGTATAAAACTCATTTCGGACCACTGTTGATCCGAATTCGGTTCACTGTTGATCCGAATTCGGACCATCACATCAATGTCAAAATTTTCAAAACATTGAAAAATTGTCTAAATATGTTTACCACTATGCATCCGAATTCGGATGATACCCGGATTCGGTCCTCATCCGAATTCCAGGTACCATCCGAAATTGGGACATTTCCATTTCATTGCATACATTTTCACAAGTCACCATCCGAATTCGGACCATGTTCACATCACATCCTAATTCGGACCACATTCAATCATTTCATGAATTACACTTCGGACCATCATCCGAATTCGGTCCCCATGTATCACATCATCCGAATTCGGTCCCCATTTATCACCTCATCCGAATTCGGTCCCACTCACATCATTCATGCATTATTCCATTTCGGACTGATCCGAATTCGATGACACTGTTCATCCGAATTCGTACCATCCGAAATCCAACACTTAGGATTTTTTAAAAATTTTCATTTTTCATGTTTTCCATTTCTGCATTTTCATATAAATTGAAAATCACAAAAATAGTTCCATCCAAGTGCACCATTGATTAGAGTTAGGATCAGTGTTTGAGTGAAACGGTCTTATCTAACATCGGTCTCTTAACGATTGACTTTGGACTTTGTTAGTAGAATTTTATTCTGCTAACAAAGACCCGATGTTAAACAGATCAGACATTTTCTATCTCACACTCATCTAGACTTCACATCAATGTTTTATCATATCAAGTCTTATGATTCTAACTTTGTTGCACTTTGCAGGAAAATGGATCCCGCAATCGTTCTTACCGTACCTCATCCTCCTATCCCTAATAATAATGCTCAGCTACCCGAGGAAGCCATTCTGCCAAGCGCCGAGTTTGTCGAGTTTATCCCCCATAACTGGCAACTCGACGTCTCCATCCTCCCAAAAGAATCCCAAACCCTTGCCTTCGACATTCTCACCCGCCATCCCATATATTATGCCCTTTCAACTGCCATAGCCGTTCCCCAGATTTACCTCCAACAATTCTGGAACAGGCTCCAATTCATAACCGACCCCGAACCTCACTTCACCTCCACCATTGACTGTGTTCCAGTCAAAATCACAACCGCAGCCATCCGTCACATCCTTCGTCTTCCCATACAAGACTATCTTCCCTCCATTGACTCATTCCACCCAAACCCAACCGTATCTGAGGCCCTCTCTGAGATACAATCCCTAGGGTATGACGGCCCTCTTACCAAACCATCCGACTTTCGCACCAAAAACCTTCAGTCCCACTGGAGGATTCTCTTCGATGTGCTGAACAAGTGCCTCACAGCCAAGCATTCCGGTCACGACTCGGCGTCGGCCCAGGTATTAGCCATGTTCACCGGCTTTGCCTTCGACCGACACGTGGACTATGCGGCTTTCATTTTTGAAGAATTAAGAAGAGTCCACGTAGAAAGAAGCACCAAGAAAGGTCGCAAGTATGTCCCCTATCAAAGGTTCCTTCAACTCATTATTCAATGCGCAATGGATCAGGACGAAGACATACATGAGCGCCCGGAGGCTGATGTCTACCCCACCGTGGCTATCCAGAAATTGACTTTGCCAAAGGGGGCCCCGACAGTACAGGTGATGAAAATTCCGTTATCTACTCTAACAAGGTCCAGGGGTACAGAGCGGGTAAGGGAATATATTCGAGAGAATTATCCGGATGAGTCTCAGTCTGAATCGACTGAGACTAACCAGTCCGAAGGTGAGCAACAAGAGAGTGAGAATGAGGGAGAAAGGATGGATGTACTACAATCTATGGGTTTTGGTGAGAGGGAGGCTGAGATAGTGAGGGAGGGTGCTGTAGGTGAGACGGCAGAGACGGCGGATTCTGAAAGAACCGTCTCTGTCGTAAGAGCGAGGGATATGCAATCTGAGGGTGAACCAAGCCCAATTAGCCGGACTCCCATTCAAAAGACCGTTAGTCCAGCGGTCGCAACAACCCCAACCATCCACTTGGTTTCCCCTCAAAGGGAAACCACTTCATTCCACGGGGATCTTCCACACACTCCATCGCCCTCTCATTCGGAGAGTGGCAGTGTTGAAAGAGGTCACACTCCTCCCCACGTGACCGACCTTCCTTCGCCCACGATTTCATCCCCACATATACACACCGTGCACGATGCCTTTGTGGCATCCCCAAGAGCTGCCTCCGTGGCAGCTCCACAAACTTCCGGATCTGAGCATCCCGTAGTGGAGCCAGAGATGACGGAAGGAAGACCGGGAGTGGCTCAATCAACGCCGTCCACTTCCGGCCATCTCCCCATAAATTTGGAGATGTTAACGGCAGCATTACGTGCTGCCGGAGTTATCACCCGGGCTGACCTGGACGCCCAAAGGGAGGCAGCCGTGGAACGACACACCGCCCTTCTTTCTCTTATAAAGGGTAAGGGTGTCGCCTCCGAAGCCGGCCCCTCACCAGGATCCCATTCAGTCCAACTTCAAATAGCTGAGCTCTCGGACAAGATCGATGCTCTCAATCGCCTAATTCTTCAAGTCCAAGACCAGCTCAATTCAAGGATGGATCGCCTTAAGTCGGCGGTTATAGATCTTCAGTGCCGTACTCAGGCCGAAGCCCCTAAAAGAAAACATGACGACCAGGACGACCCTGATCGTCATGAGGGGGAGAAGCGCAGAAAAGTTCAATTTGAGGAGCCCATGATGGGTATAGGGGGAGCAGAGACCGCCGAGGGGTCTGAATTTCAGGGGTCGGGAGAAAAGTCTCAGGAGACTCAGGAGTACATGCTAATAGAAGACGAGCCCATGGTCGAGGGTCCAGCTCCACTGGATCCGATGACAGCCATGGTAGAATTTGAGGAACCGCACGAAAAGGTTGAAATCATAATAGTCTCTGACTCAGATTCCGATACCGAGGACAACCAACCTTTATTAACCCCTAAGCCTGAGCCTGATTCTCCAACTAAAAAATCCTCATCCTGTTCTTTCGATTTCCTGAATTCACCACCCAGAGCCCATCAGGAAGACATACTCTCATCCATCCAAGCCCCCCTATCATTAAAAGAATCCCACATAAATATCAGTCCCCCAAGATCCCCAAGCCCTCAACCAGTCCAACAAACCCAACGTTCAGGTCCCTCCCCAACAAAAAGGGTTGATTGCTTCGATGAGACTCCGGAGGGTCCTGACGTGTACAGAAAAGATGATTTGTTCTGGGTAGATAACTATACGAAAGGAAAAGTTCATACACTGCCGCAGGAAGAAAAAGACCAAATGCGACAAGAACGGCGGGGGACAATTATAAAGCTTCTTGAAGCCAAAAGATCTGAAATCGAAGAACCCCCCGTTCAAGGCCTGAAAGAATTTCTGCAGAACTTTCCCCTGGAGAAGTTTCAAAATCCATATCTTGAAGAAAGGTTCAAGATGGTGTTCAGAAAGAAGCCTGGAGCCTTCAGCAGACGCCTTCTCATGGAACTTACGAATGTCTCCAAAGCTGAACAGGCTGAATACTACCAATTGATGCTCCGGGAACAAAGGTCTAAGGTGTCAAAGTCAAAGATCAAAAAGCTCAAGACAATCACGATGTGCAAAAGAGCCAGAGTCTTCTATCCCTCCTACCAAGTGGAAAGAGAAGATGGGACGGGAGATGACATCTTCGAGTATGATCTTGACTTCATAAGTGCGGATGACGTTGAATTCCTTCACAATAGTCTGAAAAATCGCATCAGGAAACGTCTAACGCACATGACCGCAGTAGGAGCCCTAGTACGAAGCATGAATCGCCGATCGATAATAATGTGCCTAAGAGATTTTCAGATGGCGATCGAAAGTGCTATGGTTAAGGTAGGGCTTCGTGCACCGGAACAAGACAGCTTTCTCCTAGCCCACCACCCGGCCTACTGAGTTGTACTTTCTGGGGATCCGGGAATTGTTTTTGTAAACTACAAGGGCTACAAAAGGTATATGCGCTTTGAGGACCTTCCTTGCTACTCCGATGGTACACTCAGATTGGTTCGAGCTGCTCTCACAAGGAAAGTACAAGACTATGATGCTCAACCAGATCCTGAACAGAGATGCTCACCTACGGAGATACAGAATACACTCAGCGGCATAGACTACCTGAACGAGCGGCTACATACAAGACAAGTAACCAGACGTTTCGACGTCATACTTGGTCTTCGAGAATCTACAGACCATGCCCGAGTTCCAGGACCTCCTAAGTGATCGAAAAGGGGGAGATTGTTAGATTTATTATTTCGATCTTAGGAGTTGTTTTGTAATATTTATTTTCATTTTAATTTGTCTTGTATTTATTTCTGTGTATTTCATGTTTAAGTTATAGTGTAGGGGCCAAAGTTGCCAAGTCTTGTAACTTAATTAAAGGAGCCTATAAAAGGCTCCTAGGGTTTACTTTATCAAAAAGAACGGTTGACCATCTTGAATATTCATATCAGCCGCCACTGTTCCATCAAAGATTAAAAATTCATATTGTCTTCTTCTTTATCACAACACATTTATTGAGCTTGTTTCTTCATGTGTTTGATGAGAAAATCATTGAGGTGCTGAATATATACGGGATTTCATCATTACAACTATTAAAAGAGTAACTATACTCATTTTTTGTGAAGCCACGTGTCATCACCATGAATCGACACGTGACATTTACAGATTTTAAAAATACTAAGAAATTTAAATTAAATCTATCCAAATCTTATATAATTCACTTTTAAATTCAAATCAAATCAAATCAAACAAAATCTAATACTCTACTAACTCACCATTGATCTAGTTTTATGGAAGTTGGGAGAAATGACACTGAAAGTGGAGGAGTTGTAGCGATGATGGAGGTCCATGACAACTAAGGCAATAAGCACGACAGATCTAGGAAAATTTTCTTTTATGTCATTTTGTCAAAATATAAAATATTCCAGTGCGTATATTACGGAAAATTTTACGAAAGTTATTTAACATATTACATATAGTTAAAAAACTTTGGCGATGTAACGTGACACTAGTCCTTCCATAATTCATACTGCATCTGCCTTTGGTGACGAGGGTTGTAGCAACAGTAGGTTGTCCGTGGACGTGAGTATATCAGTAACAACAAGATCAGGAAGCCATCAGCACGAGTTACAATAGCTAACCCTAAAGCAACAAGGATGATGGAGATGAGGAGTAGTAGCGGACTTTAGAGTCACTTGAGTTGGCATTGTAGCTGCCGATGAGAGATATTTCATTTGATTATCACAAGTGATGTGAAATAGAAAGGTAAGACGTAAAGTTGGGTTGAATGATGACCAATACTAATTTGTTACCGGGAAAAAAAATGACCGTCCTCCTACTAAACCATTGAAGCTAACAACCAAATATATATGATTGAACTCATTAAGTTTCAAAGATACAACTACTAGACACCTGTCCAAATAATCCCGACTTTTCTTTCAATTACAAGTAAAACCAATGTTATTTTTCGACTTCAAAATGCTCCAACTTAAACCTATTTATCTAAAATAATTCATTTTCAAATACATATCATGAATACTTTTTGGTAGATAATTGTAATTACAAAACATTAAGGGGTACCAATCACATTTATCCAAACAATAGGGGTGTTTTTAGCAATTTCCCCAAAAGCAATTATACGTGTCAAAACTAAAGAGGCGGCTACATCACCAGTCCCATTTTTGTAAATTCCGTACAGATTTAGGGACTAAAATAGTTAAACTCTAATAAAGTGAGGGGCGCTCGTGACATTTTACCTCTTTAAATAGACCTGTCACGTGGCAATCCCATCTAATTTTGACATTGATCTTATCTTTACGTGTTTTACCAGATCAAAAATCAACGGCTACGATCAAATCTCAATAACCCTCAATTTGTCAATAAATACCACCATAGCCAGACTCTCTGGAATCACTCCATCTACATAAGGGTTTTTAGGAGCTTTGATTTGATATTCTTATCAGAATTGCGCTATGAGCTTGCTCGATCAGCTCTGGGATGACACCGTCGCCGGACCTCGGCCGGATAAAGGCCTCGGAAAGCTGCGAAAACAGTCTACTTTTAGTTTCCGATCATCGGATTCCGGCAAGGGTACGCTGTTACCTGCCGCTTTTGAACTGCAAAATATGTTAAAATTAATGTGTTTTAAGACTGAATTATAACGGTTTACTTGCAAATTACGTTTCTCGAATGGTTAAAAATCGTTTTGATCACAGATTAGTTGCTTACTATGTGATCAACTGATCGATCATTGTGTTTTTAATTTTTGGCGCGAATTTGAATTATCGTTAATCGTGTACATTAGGTTATGGTGGTGATCGATTCGTTATATTACTGTTTGTTAAAATCTGAGATGATCTGAACATTGAAACGAAAAGTTATCGAATTAACCAGTGGTAATAAATATGAACTATATTTTGGTAAAAAGTTCAGATCCTAAAACCTGGGGTTTATGTCAGTGTGTGTGTGTGTGTGTATCAGACGAAAACATTCACTGTTAGCGAAAAAAGTTCTGGATCTGTACTTGTACTGATTGAACTCATTTCCTATCTCTGAAGCAGAATCTCAACCGGCGACGAATACGGCAGCAGAGGATCCTGCGATGAGAGTAACTCGGAGTATAATGATTGTAAAACCTCCTGAGAGAACTCCGAGCGACACGCCGCCGGCATCTCCCGCCGGATCTACAACTCCGGTATCTCCTTTCCCTGGTAAGCCTTGCGTTTTTAATTTTCGGCAAAATGGTCCTCTTCCGAGTTCCGACTGCAGTGATCTACAGTGGTCCAGTGGTATTGAAATGAGGGTAGTTTGGTAATTACAAACAGCTTTTGACCATTTCCTGGTAGGATGTTGGAAAACACCGATGCAAATTTTGTCTATTTGCAATTGTAGATCTGATTATCTCCCATCCACCACCATGAAAATGACGTATTTGTTTATAATAATTGCTCACTTGCATAAATAATTTACAAACCATGCTGATATGAGGTACCCCACATGAAGAAAAACGAATCAGTAAGAATATAAATTGTTAAATAAACACCAATAAGGCATACTTCATTGATAATTACGCTAATACTATATTTACTTTATCTGGATTTCGTTATTGTTTATTTATTATGTGCGATGTATAATAGATATTAACTTATTAGTAGTTAAATGTATTACAAGATATGCAACCATATCAAAAGAATAATGATTTCTTCAATAATTATCATAAGATTAATTAATTATATATGATGATCTTGCATGTTGGTTTAGATTGCAGTAGAAAGTTCATATCTTGATAATGGATCTTATGTCCACATATTGAATACTAGTTGTAATTGTATGCTTAAAAAGTTAAATGGGTTCCTTTTAGGGACACTCAATAATTATCAAGATTAATTATTAATTAATTACATGTGATGATCTTGCATGTTGTTTAAGATTGCTTTAGAAAGTTCATATCTTGATAATGAATCTTGTATCCACTTATTGAACACTTCTAGTTCTAATGGTATATTTAAAGGGTCTATAATTATCTCAAGATTAACTAATTACATGTGATGATCTTGCATGTTGATTAAGATTGCAGTAGAAAGTTCATATCTTGATAATGAATCTTGTGTCCATTTACTGAATACTTCTAGTTGTAATGGTATGTTTAAAGGGTTCCTTTTAAGTACACTCGAACTATCATATCGGTAATAAGTTCACTGGACTCGATTGCGATTTGAAGTCGGGACATCAATAGGTTAAATTCACATGGTGTTTATAGAAGATGATTTGTGGTTTTAGAGTTTTAGGTGATTAATTGATGATTGAACTAACATTAGATGTGAAATCGGTTAATCACAGGAGGCAGATCAGAGGCATTTAGGTTTCGTAGGAGGTCTGCATCGGACGCTTTCGAGAAGGCAAGCGGGATTGGAACCAGGAGCCCTCGTGCTCCTTACGACCTGTGAGATTTGACGAGAGAGAGAGGAATGAGATCTTGGCGATATAGGTTTTGGCATGTGTTCGGGTACTACTCGGCAGATGGATAGAATGTGTGTGTGTGTTTATGTAGATAGTTCATGTAAATAGGTATGTGTGTGGTATGGAGTTCAATCTTTTAGTGTAGGTTTGTGTTAAACCACTTGAACTTTTGTATGCAAGTAGATAGGGTTTCTTACTTCCCGGTGACGAAAAACGTATGTGACTTTGTTATCGCATTTCTACTCGTCCTTTTGCAAGGCTTTTGTTCTTCGAGTCGTTGTGTCTTTCGGGTTTCATTCCTCAATGCTGTTTATACAATTCCCTTTCATGCGTCGTTAAAAATCAGTCGTTATCGAGCCCTAATCTCTTCGTTAAGTAATGGTCAAATGTTAAGTTGATTGTTATTATTTGGATTAATTGGTAAGAGGAGCCTATATGAATGCTACATTTGTGGTTGTTTATTAGTTGGGAAGGTCAAATGGACATGGTCATGTGGTTCTTAATTAGGCCGCGTTTTTGAATGTAGGAAGAATACAGATGCTTTCAATGTGGAAAAAGAAATGATTATGAAAGAAAATAATAGGAAATGAAAGATTTTATTTTTGTTCTTATGAATAGGAAGGAAATAAAATGAATGAAATCAAAATTTTAGGTTGGATTACACATTAAATATGTTTTTAAATAGTTTTAAGATGTATTTTTGTCAAAAAAAAAAAAAAAAAGATATAGAATGTTTTATTTTAAAAAAATTCTTAGAATGTGACTTATCCTTCCTAAATTCATCATTTTGGACACGTCATATCAGCTTTTCTATGTTCTATCATTTTCATTTTAACAAATACTAATCATTTTAATATTTATCTCAATATTCATATATTACTCATATAATTTGAGAGAGAGAAGGATAGAGAGAGCAAGCTGAGCGATGAGTACACCCCATTGGGGTTTGATTTGGACGGGGTTGCTGTGAGTGGGGGCGGTGTTCCTGCTGGGGTTCTCGTATGTGGCAGAGTCGTTGAGCCATCGACATGTGTATACCGCTCTCTCTTATATATTGGGGTGGTTGTTTTTGATACGACATAGTAACCCGAGACTACCAGTATACAGTTAACACAACATGAATTACCAATATAACTACTTTAGAACTTGGGCACATTCAGGGGCGGATGCATGTATTGTGAAGTGGGGT
The DNA here is from genome assembly GCA_020465985.1 of Centrapalus pauciflorus. NCBI lineage: Eukaryota > Viridiplantae > Streptophyta > Magnoliopsida > Asterales > Asteraceae > Centrapalus > Centrapalus pauciflorus. Next base: position 145,700 of record JAANYP010008275.1, read on the forward strand.
GAAAGGCCCCCTATGGTTCTCACATGTACGGTAGGAATTATTTAGCCCTCATCTCTTTTGCTATTAGGCCCTCATTTTTTCAATTTATTACTTTCACAGTCCTTCTAAATTTGAAGTTATCTTATTACTATTTTTGAAATATTTATTTTTTACTTGTATACTTTAGATTGGATTTTTTTTTTAATAATTAAATTACAGATTTGTAATTTGTGAGTATGTTGTGTGAAATTATGAATATGATGTTTCTTCTTACAACAAATCTTATTGCTTTCATTTTGGAATTAAGAGTTTTTTAGTTTAGTAATATATTTGATCACAGGGCTTATGTAAGTATATTAGTTAAACACTTAATGCTTAATAATTTATTACATGTACGTAAAATACAATTATTTTAATAAAAATTTATAATGACTTAACATGATGGCCAAACAAATAAAAAGATGACCCGATCTGAATTCAACCGAGACGGTTTGGCAGGCTACGCTAAACCAATCCGTGAACACCACGTGTTATCGTTGCCCCCAATGAAATATGATTCTAGATCCGCCACTGGGCACATTTTATTGAACACTGCCACGTAGCTGTCCAAGATTATGTTATATACTTTTTGCGTGGTAAATGATGTAAATGATATGGTTGTTCTGCTGGCAGGCAACTAATCATAGAATCCCCATTGTATGGGTCGATTCCCATTGGTATTTTATTTTATTTTATATCCAGTTACCATCTCTTGTATTTTTATTTACAGATATCGTCTATTTGCATTATATCAATATATTAACCATCAAATTGAATATTTATAATTTTGTTTTTTCATGAGTTTGATTTTTTTATTTTTGTTTATCACGTGGTTTATGTTATTTATTATTCGACTATAAAAAATACTAATAAGATATGTATTTTATTTCTTAAGATGTTATTTATTTTTGACACGTATGTTTATTATTTATGTTATGAATCATTTAAAATTTAAATTTCTCAATTAACTAATAAAAATATAATTTAATGTTGAATGTAATTTTTGCCCAATTTACAATCGTACAATCTTTATATTGAATTGTTTTGGTTCCATGTTTATTGTTCATCTGCTTCAAGTAGGATATTCATTATATCATTTAATAGTTAATTTGAATTGAATAACAATTTCGTTTTTGGTTTTTTAAAATATAAAAACGTAATATCTCAAACATATGAATATATTATAAAGCAAAAAATCAGATGTTTTTCGACCTATATAATTTTGACACAGATAATATTTTTATACCGTTTATATCCGATGAATAACATTAATATATCCATAGCAACATATAGTGGTCACTACTATTACTGAAAACCGACGAATGGTGAAGCTACCTTATTTAATTATTTTTTGTTTATTTTTAAGTTTTAATATATTATAACACTTAAGAATTCAAATATATCATTGTCATGTCATTGTTCTGTCTACATGTAGATATATATTTTATTAAAAAATTAAATATATCATTATAGTCGCATTTTATGTATCTACATTTTGTTAATATTTGTTGTCGCTCGATCTATTTTTAGATTGTCGGTAAACTAAAAGTTTTTAAATTATTCAATATATATTTATTATATTTTTTGTATAACCCCCAATTAGAAAAGTCTTATCAAGCTCAAAAGTTTTGTCAAAGTCTATTTATTTTATATATAGGTTTTAAGTTACGTGATGCTATCATCTTTTTTATTCATAAAATTTGTGACGTCAACGCTACTTCTCTGATCTGATCGAGAATCATTCTCCAACCTGCTTTTAGTCAGGTTGAAAAACCGCTTCGAGCCTGAGAGGATTCCTGATCGTCTAGAGGATCCTGTTAGCATTTTGTAACTACCATATTCCCAAGTTACATAAAAGCTCCATCTTTATTATTTGATATATTACAATAGTTCAAAGTTACACTTTTAAGAAGAAAAAAAAAAAAGAAATTTTATAATCTATGCTTCATCATCCCTTTGGTCCCTGTTTTATGAGATACATACATGAATACATAAGCCTTAGGCTTAGTGAGTAAATATGGTTTCATGATTTACATGCTCAAAGTAAGCTTTTATGCGTAAAATGTATTTTCTTCATGTTAAGCATATCAATTTTATCTTAGCCTTGAGTCCACATAAGGGCTACCCATTAAGGTTCGTTTGCAAGACGTCCCTTAATTGTATACTCCGGATATACGTAATTGATATTTTTAACATGTATAAATTTCTCATATAGGGTGCATAAGAGTTTTATGTTTTAAATCATAGAAATGACATTAACATGCATAAAACATTTATATAGCACATAAGCATCTCATTAAAAGCACATGAATACTCATTTTGCTTTGTCTTGAGACTTCAAATTCTCTTCTAAGCTTTTTAGGAAATGTTTTGGGGTGAAAAGGAAGAGTGTCCCTAAGCCTCTATTTATAATGTTTAGGCATGGCTTTAGGGTGCTTGTTTGCCAAGTTGTTTAAGTTGTAAGTAGCTTACTCACTGCCTTTAGCTTTGCTTAGTAGGACTTGTAGGTTTGCCACATTCCTTAGAGGTAAGACAACACATAATTCTAAGGGCCACAGGTCATGCCAATTAGAGTGCCAAATCATGCTGAATAGATCTGCCAGGTGAAGCCTAGATAGGGCTGCTGTGTCATGCTAGGTAGGCTTGTCATGTCCTGCTAGTAGGGCTGCTGTGTCATGCCAATTAGATGGCCATGTCAAGCTTAATAGGGTTGCTGTGTTTGCTGGTTTTTATTCCTTGGTTCTTCTTTGTTCTTGTCTTGTTCTTTTCAGCTTGATGTTTAACTTTTGCATAGACTGAATTAAAGTTATATTAAAAAAGTTTTTCAAGGGATTAAGGCTGTTACAAGTCTCCCCTTCTTAAGATTTTTCGTCCTCGAAAATTTATTCGAAAAGATGGGGATATTTCTTTTTAAATTCCGACTTTGCTTCCCACGTGGCTTCCATACCATGGTAACAGTCCCAGTAGACCAAGACCAAAGATACTTCCTTGTTACGAAGGTTTTTGATTTTACGTTCGGTGATGGCTATGGGTTTTACTTCGAAATTGAGTTTGTCATCAACCGAAATTTCTTCGGTGGGAATTACAACATCTTTTTCGGTAGAACATTTCTTTAGATTGGACACATGGAAAGTAGGGTGTATTCCCTTTAATTCATCTGGCAGTTCCAGTTGGTATGCCACTGTCCCGATCTTTTCGGTTATCTTGTAGGGCCCAATATATCAAGGTCGTATTTACCCTTCTTACCAAAGCGCAGAACTCCTTTCCAAGGCGACACTTTTAATAATACCATATTGCCCACTTGAAATTCAATGGGTTTTCTCCTTCTATCAGCGTAATTTTTTCAGTCTATCTTGTGCAGTCTTGAGTCTTTCCCTTATTGAATAACTTTATCGGCTGTTTGTTGGATGATTTCGGGACCAGTAAATTGCTTTTCGCCTGTTTCCATCCAACTGCTATGATAACTATTATTATAGGCAAATTTAATAAGCTATCCCAGTGTCCTTCGAGGTCAAGTGCACATGCACGTAGCATAGCCTCCAGTGTTTGGATTGTTAATTCACTTTGACCGTCAGTCTGAGGGTGGTATGATGTACTCATTTTAATTTGGGAACCTAGTTGTTTTTGGAAGCTTTTCCAGAAAGTCGAAGTAAAACGAGGGTCTCGGTCTGATACGATTGACAAGGGCACACCATGTCTGGCAACAATTTCGTTCATATATATTTTAGCTAGTGTTTCCAAGGTTTGTTTTTCCCTTATCGGTAAGAAGTGTGCCGTTTTTGTTAATCGATTCACGATGACCCATATAGCATCGAAGCCTTTCGGTGTTCTTGGTAGTCTTGTGACAAAGTCCATAGTGATATGTTCCCATTTTCATACGGGAATATCTAGTGGTTGTAGCTGTCCATAGGGTCTCTGGTGTTCGATTTTGACTTTTAAACATGTAAGACATTTTTGGATGAAATTTACTATAGACTTCTTCATTCCTGGCCACTAATACAAGGTCTTTAAGTCCTTATACATTTTATGAGTCCCAAGGTGTATGGAGTAGCTGGACTTATGAGCTTCTTCTAGAATCACTTCTCTACAGTTACCAACCTCCGGGACCCAGATGCGTCCTTGAAATCTTCTGATCCCGTCAACTTCTAGAATTTTAACTTGTCCAAAGATTCTTTCTTTCTTTTGATTTTCTTCTTTTAAGGCTATTTGCTGTGCTTTTTCAATTTCCTTAAACAAGGTGTTTGTAATGGTCAGAGTTAATGCTTTAACTTGAACGGATTTAATTGACTCTCTTCGACTCATGTCATCTGCTACTACATTGGCCTTTTCCGGGTGATATTTGATTTCACAATCGTAGTCGTTTAATAATTCTATCCATCTTCGTTGCCTCATATTCAATTCCTTTTGACTAAATAAATATATGAGGCTTTTATGATCTGTGTAAAGAGTACACTTTGTACCATATAAGTAGTGTCTCCAAAATTTTAAAGCGAATATCACTGCTGCTAGTTCTAAATCATGGGTTGGGTACTTCTTTTCTTGTTCTTTTAATTGTTGTGAGGCGAAGGCAATTACTTTACCTTTTTGCTAAGCACACACCCCAATCCCTGTTTGGAAGCGTCACTGTATCCTACAAAGTTTTCGATCCCCTGAGGCAGGCTTAAGATTGGTGCATTGCATAACTTATCTTTTAAAGTTTGGAAGGCCTCTTCTTGTGCATCTCCCCATTTAAACTTGCTAGTTTTTCTTGTCAATGTGGTGAGTGGAGTTGCTATTTTAGAGAAGTCTTGAATAAATCGTTGGTAGTATCCGGCTAAACCAAGAAAACTTCGTACTTCAGTTGCAGATTGTAGGACCTCCCATTTTTGTATACATTCGATTTTACTTGGGTCTACCACGATACCCTTTTTGCTTATGATGTTCTAGAAATTGGACCTGCGTAGCCAAAATTCACATTTCGAGATTTTGGCATAGAGCTTTTCATGCTTTAATAATTCCAAGGTCGTTCTTAAATGTTGCTTATGCTCTTCTTGGCTTTTGGAATAAATGAGAATGTCATCAATAAATACAATAATGAACTTGTCTAAGTACTGTTTACATACCCGATTCATAAGATCCATGAACATAGAGGGAGCGTTTGTTAACCCAAAAGGCATTACTAGATGTTCGAAATGCCCATATCGTGTTCGGAATGCAGTCTTGGGTATGTCTTCCTCCCGTACTTTTAGTTGATGATACCCTGATCGTAAATCCATTTTTGAGAAGAAGCTTGCTCCTTGTAACTGATCAAATAAATCATCTATTCGAGGTAACGGATATCGATTCTTAATGTGACCTTGTTAAGTTCCCTGTAATCGATGCACATCCTCATAGTTCCATCATTCTTTTTAACGAATTGGTGCCCCCCAAGGTGACGTACTTGGGCGGATAAATCCTTTATTCAACAACTCTTGTAGTTGATTCATAAGTTCCTGCATTTGTGATGGTGCCAGTCTGTAGGGTGTGCGGGTCATGGTACTGTTCCTGGTACTAAGTTAATATGAAACTCCACTTGTCTATGAGGAGGCAATCCAGGCAATTCATCTGGAAATACTTCTGGATATTCGCAGACTATTGGTGTATTCTCTACATGTTCCATTTCTTTCTTAATATCTACGAAGTATGCTATAAGTATGTCTTACACCCTTTGTGCCCTGATTGTCCACATTTATAACGTACGTTTTTGCCCTTCATACATTCCCCAGTATGATTTTTATTGCAAGTAGGGCAGTGGTTTTTCAACCATCCTTGTACCGGTGTTTCTTGATTTCTGGGGCATCTTACCGAAATTCTTACATTCAAACTTCCTTTTCTCAATTGGAGGAGGATGGGGATAACTGTCCTTTTCAGCCAGAATTGTCGAATCTATTGCTTCTTGGAAGGTTTTTGGTTTTGACATATTAACCAACTGTCGTAATTCTTTTCTTAACCATTCAAGAAGCGATCTATCTTACGCCCTTCCGTTATTATCATATCAGTTGCGAATCGGGATTTTTCAATGTATACTTTTACATATTCTTCGACGGTCTTATCTCATTGTTCGAGTTTGATGAATTCTTCTTCCATTATTTTTATTCGAGTATTTGGGCAGTACCTCTGATTTATCAATTGTTTAAACTCCTCCCAGGACATTGTTGTTGCTCCTGCGATGCTTCGGTTTGCTTGAATAGTCTTCCACCAGTAAAGTGCACTTGATTTTAACTTTGTTGAGGAAAACCTTACGCGTTGCTCCGGGACGCATTGACATGTCTTGAAACAATTTTCCATATTATTGAGCCAATTCATAGCGGCTATGGGTCCCCCTTTTCCCTCGACTGTAGAGGGACTAGTGGTTTTGAAGGCCTTATAGTCACATCGAAACGTTTGGCCATTATTTGGTTCGTGCCTTAGTTGATTTTCTTCGGTATTTGCTTCGTAGGTTGAGTTGTGATTTAGAGCTGCTTGAACTTGAGCTACTATTGAGGGTAAGTTTTCATGGGTGCCTCGCGAGACTTCAGTTGCTATATTAATTCCCTCCACGGGATTTACAGGGTTTGTGTTGCGCCTATTTCTTGGCGTGGGCAGTCTAGTACTTTAAGAATGATTTCTATTCGTCCTCCGAGTATTCATTCTACAAAATGTTAGATCAACTCATGAGAACCAACTTAAATATATATCCTTTATATATAGTACATGCATCATACAAAATTTTGGAACATAAAGTGTAACAATTTATTTACGTCCCTTTTGTCCCAATATATATAGATGAAACAGATCCACACGGTTTACTCAAGGTGGAAATTATAGGGAGTATATCGCTCTTCTAGCATTTCCCTAAAATTTCGAGAGGGATATTGGATCGAAGTTTTTTCATTAGACTTATTGATTTTACGTTGACCCATGCCTTGATTCTTTTTGACCATCCAATAGTCACTTCCTTCCAAAAACGTACTCGGTCCTTAACCTTAACCGAAATGGTTCTCTTTGCAATTCTTAGGTCTTGTTCGTAGTTTCCACATCTTGTCTCGAGTTCCCAGTTGTGATTATCTACTTCAGCTACGTAATCCTGGATTCTTTCGTATTCTTCAATAGGTATATATCCTGGGTTCCAGTTTTCGTTTTCTTGCGCCATCATTTCAATTTCGTCTAGGTATACATATTCGATTTGTTCATAACTATTCAATGAGGTACCTGTCATCTTCTAATAGAATGAAAACATTTAAACGTAAAAGAGGAGGTACGGAAATTATACATATATTACAAACTTCAAAAAGTAATAAGTGCCTATTTCTTATACTTTTAACCATTCGTTTTAGGGTGTTATAGTGTTATACAAAATTTAGGGAAATAAGAAAATTTTCCCTTCTTAACCCCTTTTCTACGACCTTTTTATATAATTAATTCAAGCTTCTAATTTCTATTATTATTTTTCAAAAAAACGTTGTTCGACGGATGTAGTTCAGCTCTTCCTCTAAGTAGTGTGTCCGTGAGTAGGTGGTGTCTAGGAGTTGAGCGGCTCTCTCCAAGTCCTCCCTCAGTTGTGCTTCAGTAGCCATATAATGAAATCTTTCGTTATGTAGTTCCTCTTGGGCGATGGCACACTGATGATTTGCCTCCGTTATCTGATCCAGTAAGGCATTGAAATCGGCCCAAGTTAATCTCGCCGAAACCTGAAAATTATCTTGCACGCTTTCAACTTTCGGGGAAGGAGGGGGGACACGAGGTGGTGGAGTGAACCTCTCTTGTTGCCAATTCTCTTCCTCCCATGGATACGTGAGAGTGAAGTAGTTATTTGCGTCAGAAATTTCAAAGTCTTCACGTGGTTCCATTGGGTTAAACGTTGGGATTATTGGTTCTGGATCCGGATGAAATGCTGGAAGTATGATTCAAGGAAGTTGTCAGCGAAGCATGGAATCGGATCAGGTGATTCAATGAGTCATCCGTTCCCATATTCAGAATTTTCTCCTCTCCTTTCAGGCATCTGAAATGATGGTTAAATGCATATACATAGGTATATATACATATGCATGTAGTGAAAGAGATGATTTTTTTAGTCTTAAGTTCAAGTCTAGGTCCATCTATATTAAGATTAAACCAAGGTCTCTTGAACTAATGGGGCTCTGATACCATTTTGTAACTACCATCTTCCCAAGTTACATAAAAGCTCCATCTTTATTATTTGATATATTAAAATAGTATCAGAGCCCCATTAGTTCAAGAGACCTTGGTTTAATCTTAAGATGCACCTAGACTTGAACTTAAGACTTAGAAAATCATCTCTTTCACTACATGCATGTGTATATATACCTATGTATATGCATTTAACCATCATTTCAGATACCTGAAAGGAGAGGAGAAAATTCTGAATATGGGAACGGATGGCTCATTGAATCACCTGATCTGATTCTTTGCTTCGCTAACAACTTCCTTGAACCGATACTTCAAGCATTTCATCCGGTTCCAGAACCAATAATCCCAACGTTTAACCCAATGGAACCACGTGAAGACTTTGAAATATTTGACCCAAATAACTACTTCATTCTCACGTACCCATAGGAGGAAGAGAATTGGCAACAAGAGAGGCTCACCCCACCACCTCATGTCCCATCTCCTTCCTGGAAGTGGAAAGCGTGCAAGATAATTTTCAGGTTCGGCGAGATTAACTTGGGCCGATTTCAATATCTTACTGGATCAAATAACGGAGGCAAATCATCAGTGTGTCATCGCCCAAGAGGAACTACATTACGACAGATTTCACTATATGGCTACTGAAGCACAACTGAGAGAGGACTTGGAGAGGGCCGCTCAACTCCTAGACACCGCCTACTCACGGATTCACTACTTAGAGGAGGAGCTGAACCACACCCGTCGAACAACGTTTTTTTGAAAATAATAATAGAAATTAGAAGCTTGAATTAATTATATAAAAATGTCATACAAAAGGGGTTAAGAAGAGAAAATTTTCTTATTTCCCTAAATTTTGTATAACATCCTAAAACGAATGGTTAAAAGTATAAGAAATAGGCACTTAATACTTTTTGAAGTTTGTAATATATGTATAATTTCCTTATCTCCTCTTTTACGTTTAAATGTTTTCATTCTTTTAGAAGATGGCAGGTACCTCATTGAATAGTTATGAAGAAATCGAATATGTATACCTAGACGAAATTGAAATGATGGCGCAGAAAAACGAAAACTGGAACTCGTGATATATACATATTGAAGAATACAAAAGAATCCAGGATTACGTAGCTGAAGTAGATAATCACAACTGGGAACTTGAGACAAGATGTGGAAACTACGAACAAGACCTAATAATTGCAAAGAGAACCATTTCGGTTAAGGTTAAGGACCGAGTACGTTTTTGGAAGGAAGTGACTATTGGATGGTCAAAAAGAATCAAGGCATGGGTCAACGGAAAATCAACAAGTCTAATGAAGAAACTTCGATCCAATATCCCTCTTGAAATTTTAGGGAATGCTAGAAGAGCGATATACTCCCTATAATTTCCACCTTGAGTAAACGGTGTGGATCTGTTTCATCTATATATATTGGGACAAAAGGGACCTAAATAAATTGTTACACTTTATGTTCCAAAATTTTGTATGATGCATGTACTATATATAAAGGATATATATTTAATTGGTTCTCATGAGTTGATTTAACATTTTGTAGAATGAATACTCGGAGGACGAAGAAATCATTCTGAAAATACTAGACTGCCCACACCAAGAAATAGACGCAACACAAGCCCTGTAAATCCCGTGGAGAGAATTAATATAGCAACTGAAGTCTCGCGAGGCACCCATGAAAACTTACCTTCAATAGTAGTTCAAGTTCAAGCAGCTCTAAATCACAACTCAACCCACGATGCAAATACTGAAGAAAATCAACTAAGGCACGAACCAAATAATGGCCAAACGTTTTGATGTGACTATAAGACCTTCAAAACCACTAGTCCCTCTACATTCGAGGGAAAAGGGGGACCCATAGCCGCTATGAATTGGCTCGATGACATGGAGAATTGTTTCAAGACATGTCAATGCGCCCCGTACCAAGGCGTAAGGTTTTCCTCAACAAAGTTAAAGTCACGTGCACTTTACTGGTGGAAGACTATTCAAGCTAACCGAGGCATCGCAGGAGCAACAACAATGTCCTGGGGGGGAGTTTAAACAATTGATAAATCAGAGGTACTGCCCAAATACTCGAATAAAAATAATGGAGGAAGAATTCATCAAACTCGAACAAGGAGATAAGACTGTCGAAGAATATGTAGAAGTATTCATTGAAAAATCCCGATTCGCAACTGATATGATAATAACGGAAGGGCATAAGATAGATTGCTTCATGAATGGGTTAAGAAAAGAATTACGACAGTTGGTTAATATGTCAAAACCAAAAACCTTCAAAGAAGCAATAGATTCGGCAATTCTGGCTGAAAATGACAGTTATCCCCATCCTCCAATTGAGAAAACGAAGTTTGAATGTAAGAATATCGGTAAGATGCCTCAGAAATCAAGAAACACCGGTACAAGGATGGTTGAAAAACCACTTTGCCTTACTTGCAATAAAAATCATAATGGGGAATATATGATGCGTATCATCAACTAAAAGTACGGGAGGAAGACATACCCAAGACTGCATTCCGAACACGATATGGGCATTTCGAATTTCTAGTAATGCCTTTTGGGTTAACAAACGCTCCCGCTATGTTCATGGATCTTATGAATCGGGTATGTAAACAGTACTTAGACAAGTTCATATGTATTTATTGATGACATTCTCGTTTATTCCAAAAGCCAAGAAGAGCATAAGCGACATTTAAGGACGACCTTGGAATTATTAAAGCATGTAAAGTTTTATGCCAAATTCTCGAAATGTGAATTTTGGCTACTACATGTCCAATTTCTAGGACATATCATAAGCGAAAAGGGTATCATGGTAGACCCAAGTAAAATCGAATGTATACAAAAATGGGAGGTCCCACAATCTGCAACTGAAGTACGAAGTTTCTTGGGTTAGCCGGATACTACCGACGATTTATTCAAGACTTCTCTAAAATAGCAACTCCACTCACCACATTGACAAGAAAAGCTATGAAGTTTAAATGGGGAGATGCACAAGAAGAGGCCTTCCAAACTTTAAAAGATAAGTTATGCAATGCACCAATCTTAAGCCTGCCTCAGGGGATCAAAGACTTTGTAGTATACAGTGACGCTTCCAAACAGGGATTGGGGTGTGTGCTTATGCAAAAAGGTAAAGTAATTGTCTTCGCCTCACGACAATTAAAAGAACAAGAAAAGAAGTACCCAACCCATGATTTAGAACTAGCAGTAGTGATATTCGCTTTAAAATTTTAAAGACACTACTTATATGGTACAAAGTGCACTCTTTACACAGATCATAAAAGCATCAACTATTTATTTAGTCAAAAGGAATTGAATATGAGGCAACGAAGATGGATAGAATTATTAAACGACTACCATTGTAAAATCAAATATCACCCAGGAAAGGCCAATGTAGTAGCAGATGTCTTGAGTCGAAGAGAGTCAATTAAACCCGTTCAAGTTAAAGCATTAACTCTGATTATTACAAACACCTTGTTTAAGGAAATTGAAAAAGCACAGCAAGAAGCCCTAAAAGAATAAAATCAAAAGAAAGAAAGAATCTTTGGACAAGTTAAAATTCTAGAAGTTGACGATAAAGGGATCAAAAGATTTCAAGGACGATTTGGCACTCTAATTGGCATGACCTGGCCCTAGAATTATTTGTTGTCTTACCTCTAAGGAAGGTGGCAAACCTACAAGTCCTACTAAGCAAAGCTAAAGGTTGTGAGTAAGCTACTTTACAACTTAAACAATTTGGCAAACAAGCACCCTAAAGTCATGCCTAAACATTATAAATAGAGGCTTAGGGACACTCTTCCTTTTCACTCCAAAACATTTCCTAAAAAGCTTAGAAGAGAATTTGAAGTCTCAAGACAAAGCAAAGTGAGTATTTATGTGCTCTTAATGAGATGCTTATGTGCTTTATAAATGTTTTATGCATGTTAATGTCATTTCTATTATTTAAAACATAAAACTCTTATGCACCCATATATGAGAAATTTATACATGTTAAAAATATCAATTACGTATATCCGGAGTATACAATTAAGGGACGTCTTGCAAATGAACCTTATTGGGCAGCCCTTATGTGGACCCAAGACTAAGATAAAATTGATATGCTTAACATGAAGAAAATACATTTTACGCATAAAAGCTTACTTTGAGCATGTAAATCATGAAACCATATTTACTCACTAAGCCTAAGGCTTATGTATTCATGTATGTATCTCAGGAAACAGGGACCAAAGAGATGATGAAGCATAGATTAAAAGTATAACTTTGAATTATTGTAATATATCAAATAATAAAGATGGAACTTTTATGTAACTTGAGAAGATGGTAGTTACAAAATTATAACCCCCAATTAGAAAAGTCTTATCAAGCTCAAAAGTTTTGTCAAAGTCTATTTATTTTATATACAGGTTTTAAGTTACAGGTTTTAAGTTACGTGATGCTATCATCTTTTTTATTCATAAAATTTGTAAAAAAGCGCATGATTAGTGAAATGGGATGTTATTTCCGTCACAGCTCGCGGGTAAAAGTATCTTATAATAAAAAATTTATAAACTTGTCAAAATAATTTAAATGAGTGGGTCAATCTTTTAACGTACGTATTAACTCGTTTTCAACTGGCATAGACTATTTATATTTTTTAAAAAACTAATTCATGGTTGTCACTTATTAACTTATCACCATTATTTTTAAGGGCTAAAGTCGTACAATAGCAGTATACTTTTTAAGTTGTATCGATATAGTACGTGTACGTTTTATATTGTTAATATGATACTTTTACTTTTTTATGACCGATTATTTCGTCTAGCTTTGCGTAGTTGTGGGAGAATCGTCGGTCCCAACTTGTTCACCGTTGGATCTGCGTGAAATTTGAGGAGAAGCTTCGCACCACATAGTTCTTCGATCTGGACGGTGGAGATCTTCATTGGATATTTCTACAGAGGTCTGTAGGTGTTTGCAGTTGGTTGTGCTGTGTGATTTCTCCTACCAGGTTATCATAAGGACGAGAGAGTGTCTTTGATGCTTCAATTATGGAAATTTGAACATTAATAAAAAGAGAAATTCCACTCTTAACAGGTATAGCTAGTAACCGGTTACTAAAGGTATCATATTGGTATGAAAAAATGTAGTACATGTATCAAATTTGAACGATTCAGAAAGTACACGTGTAATATGAATAATTAAAATAGTACACGTACCATATCGATACATTTTAAAAAGTACACAACTATTCTACATCTTTAACCCTTATTTTTAATTATTGGTATTGGTATTGTTATTTTATTATTATTTGTTATTAGTCGATCGTAATTTTTTTTCATTACTATTGTAGAGCTACTGCAAACCACAATGTTAATTCTCTTATTTTTTGAACTTCTATTATTTTATTCGGTTATTCAATTATAATTATAATTATTTTATTTTTTGGTATTACATTTTATTTTGTAGGAAAATAGTGTTTTAGATGTATGTTATTAAAATTTAAAGTTTTTTTTACTCTAATGAAATCAAAAACCTACTAGTCATCTGTTTCGAGTAAAACGAAAGCCGATTTTATTGGCCTTTATTGAAAGAGGTCAACATGAACACCGCACAATTATAAACGGTCTATGAAGGACTGACATAAAGTTAACATATGAACACGTTATTTCGTACACGACAACTCAAACATGATAAGAACTAACACCCTTATTTAGTGACATTCGGATGGGTTAATGGGTTTCGAGTTATTTGATTCGGTTTTGAAGGTATGAGTTTGTTGGACGAATTTGAACCAAATAAAAAGACGGGTTACGATTTCGGGTTAATTGGGTATTGGGTTATTTGGTTTAGGTTAAACTAGTTATTCAGTTTGGGTATAAAAAAATGGAAGTCTCTACAAAGTTGGTTAAAGGCTTGGGTAATCCAGATAAAACGAGTTAAATGGTTTCAGTATTAAAATTAGGTAGCTATATCTTTATATTCTATATGTAGACAATTCTAATTCAATTACAATTGTTTTATCAACTATATTTAAACAATATAAACAAATCTAGACAATATTAATTCTAATTATAAACAATATATATAAACAATTTTAATTCAGACTATAAACAATATATATCAATGGATTGTTCACGTACCTGAATGAATTAGATGATACCTGTAAAATGAACCAAATTACTTATTTGGGTACCATGTAAACCGATTAAGAATCTCGAAAACTGAATAACCCAAACGTTTCACTAAAATTCGGTTCGGATGATTTTTTCAATTTTGCTTATTTTCCACACCTCTATTTGATGCTCACTCACATTTTTCCTGCTCTCGTCCAAACCCTACCGAAAAAATACACCGAGAGGGTGTTTGGTACGTAGATTTCTTGGGTTTTGTTGGGATTCATACCTATAAATATTATATATCAATGGATTGTTCAGGTACATGAATGAATTGGATGATACCTGCAAAATGAACCAAATTACTTATTTGGGTACCGTGTAAACCGACTAAGAACCCCGAAAACTGAATAACCCAAACGTTTCACTAAAATTCGGTTCGGATGGTTTTTTCGATCTTGCTTATATTCCACACCTCTATTTGATGCTCACTCACATTTTTCCCTCTCTCGTCCAAACCCTACAAAAAAAAAATTAAACCGAATGAGCGTTTGGTTTGCAGATTTCTTGCGGGTTTTGTTAGGATTTGTATTTAAAATCATATGGTTGGTTCGCATATTTCAATAACGATTTAAAATCTCATGATTTCTTAAATCTCATCATTTTCTATTTAAAAACAGTCTTTTTCTTAGGATTCTAAATTCCAGTTACTATGCATTCTTCATATTAGCAAATTTTCTCTAAACGATAATGTAAGTTCTTGACAAAATCTTAATAAATGAAAATGTTGCATAATACAAATTTTTTGACAGAATGTAAATCTCTGGAAAAAAAAGTCTGCGACCCAAACGCTCATGATTTTTAACCTTCTATTTGTTTCCATTATATTCTTTTCGTTATAACTAAATTCCAGCAGACATTGTTACTTGTTAGTGATTTATGAACACTAGGTTGTATGTTCATGAAACATGGTAAAAAAATTTAAAATTGTTTGAAGTTTTAATCCAAAAAAGTCAACCATTCATACGATACTACAGTTTTACGTGCTATCCTACTTAATGATAAAATGATTGGATTTGAGTAAAATGTAGGATCGGATCGGGAAACGATTCGACTATCCTGAGTACGATCCTACGATCTTGAAAACGTTCCTATGTAGGCATGACAATGGGGCGGGACGGGGCGGAGATCTCTGTTCCCATCCTCATCCCTGCTTCTTAATCCTCTCCCCCATCCCCGTCGGGGAATGAGTTTCTATTAGGGATGGCAATGGGGCGGGGCGGGGCGGGGATCTCAGTTCCCGTCCCCATCCCCGCTTCATAATCCTCTCCCCCATCCCCGTCGGGGAATGAGTTCCTATTCCCATCCCCGTCCCAATCGGGGATCGGGGATCCCCGTCGGGGAATCGGGTTTTTCAAGCTCAAAAAGATTATTTAAATTTAAACTATAAATAGTAATTTAGTATAAAAATATATGTAAATAAACATTTAAAAAAATTAATTCAAACATATTTGAGGTATTTACATATATAACCTATAATTTGTAATAAAACTAAAACAAAGAAATGGATGCAAAACATTTATAAAACCAATGAAATGAAAAATAACAATTGTATTTTAAACTATAGAAAAGTTATATACAATGATATTTAATATATTATATAAATGTAATGAATAATTTACATTGTAAAGTTAAATATATATAATAATTTGTATTAAAACATAATTTATAACCGGGGTCGGGTTCGGGGTCAGGGATTAAAGTGTCTCTCATCCCCGCCCCATCCCCATTATTTTAAATCGGGGATTCCCCGTCCCCGTCCCCATCCCCGGTCAAATCGGGGTCGAGTTACGGGTTCCCCGTCGGGGTTGGGTTTTTTTGCCATGCCTAGTTTCTATCCACATCCCCGTCTCAATCGGGGATCCTCGTCGGGGAATCGGGTTTTTCAAGTTTCTAAAAGATTATTAAATTTAAACTATAAATAGTAATTTAGTAGAAAAGTTTATGTAAATAAACTTTAAAACAAATCAATTCAAACATATTTGAGTTATTTACATATATAATTTATAATGAAACTAAAACAAAGAAAAGTATGCAAAAGATTTATAAAACCACTAAAATGAGAAAAAGAAAACAATAGTATTTTAACCTGTAAAAAAGTCATATACAATGATATTTAATATATTATATAAAATGTAATTAATAATTTACATTGTAAGGTTAAATATATATAATAATCTAGATTAAAACATAAAACATTATCGGGGTCGGGGTCGGCGATTAAAATGTCTCTCATCCCCGCCCCATCCCCATTATTTTAAATCGGGGATTCCCCGTCCCCATCCCCGGTCAACTCGGGAATTTCCCGGTCAAATCGGGGTCGAGTTACGGATTCCCCGTCGGGTATGGGTTTTTTTGCCATGCTTATTCCTATGGGAAACTAGGATAAAATGTAGAACCGGATCTACAACTGATCCTAGATCCCACGTTCGATCCTGCTAAAAATGATCCTAGACCGATCATGCACGAAATCATTTGGTCAGTTTAATTTTTATGTGTTTTTCAAAATTAAAAAAAAATCAAAAAAATTGAATATCTACTAAAAAAAGGAAATCAAACCTAAAAATAAAATTGAGAATGAAAAAATAAAATAAAAGGACGAAGTGGATCAACCTCCTGGACGACTCAAACTCGACAAAAAAAAAAGTGACGCGATTTTGACACTAATACCTGTCAACACAATCTTAACATGAAACACGATCCAATTATAAGCTAAATATATCTTGAGAAACAATGTGATTCATTTTTTTTTTACATATTGATTTACCAAATCATATATTCTGGATTAAATAAATCAACAATTCGTTACTTTTTTACATTAATTTATTAGTTTTTGAATCAACCTAGAGAATCTCCTGATTGTTTCAAAGCAACTAGAAATAGATTCTTTAACCACAAAGAATTCGGTTCAGATTGTTTCACTACAAAGACCTCCCCCTCCTGAAGCTTCCCCTTATGGTCAAACTTCTGCTTTGTGTACAAAATTAATGAATCAATATACAAAATTAATGAATCATAACGTTTTTTACAATTCTCAAGATATATTTAGTTTCTCATAGTCGCCTAAGTGTGTGTCTATGTGTGTGTATGTATATATATATAAATATATATATATATATATATAATATATATATATAGGGATGAGATCCATTGTGAACAAGTTATTCGTTGTGAACGTTGTGAACAAATAAAAAAATACATATAATCATTCATATATATCAACAAGTGTTTGTAATATGATTCAAAAGGTTCATAGAAGTGTATATTTAAGATTCAAAACATTCAAAAGGTTCATCGTAGTTTTTATAACAAGATGCATAGGATTCAACAAAATTCATGAGATTCGACAAATTAATTGGATTCAATAAAATCCATAGGATCCAATAAGATTAATGGGTTAATAGAAGGGTTCAGTAGTATTTTCAACAGATTCATAAGATTCAAAAGCTATTTTATGGTTGTTTAATAATGAATAAAGTGTTCACAAAAGATCTTTAGTATATATATATATATATATATATATATATATATATATATATATGGGTGGGTTGAATGGAGAAGCTCAATGCATCGAAGAATCTTGGAGAACCACAATGCATCGCTAGAAAATCGTAATGCATCACGCGGGAAGTCGATGCATCACGCGGGAATTGTGATGCATTTTTGGTGGTGAATGGAGGTTGCTCTCGAGATTGTTCGATGCATTGAGCTTCTCCATTCAACCCACCCATATATATATATATATATATATATATATATATATATATATATATATATATATATATATATATATATATATATATATATATATATATATATATATATATTTGTGAAATTCATTTTGTTTTTAGTAGTTAGTGTAGGAAGATAATAATGATAGAAGGTGTTTATGAAGAATATGAAATGTGTTGTGTGGTGATAGAATAGTGTTGTTAGTTGGTGGGATATATTTTGTGGTCATGGTGAGGTGGTGGAGGAACCATCAAAGCGGCTGCGGTGGCCGGTAGGGCTACCCACGACTTTTGTTAGCTAATAATACTAATGCATGGTCCAATTGATGAAAATTTTATACAAGATTTAGTTCATTTATGTCTTGAAAGAAAAGAAATATCAAAATTATTATTACATTTTTATTCTCGAGTTTAAAAAAGGGCAGGTTACTAGTGTACGTGTGACTTGCAGAATGAAATTTGAAGATGTTGCGGGGTGAAAGTCGTTTGTTAGATAATCATGTGTCCAAAAGCACTTTCGGTTAATGGTATTTCGATCGTATAAATATTAAAGGCTTGTATGAAATCTAATTAGGGATATTACTGGATCTAAACAGGTTTGATTTATGGTTATAAACAAGAGCAACATATTGAGAATTGTTATCTTTCTATGTCTTTTTAAGGGAAAACGATTATCTGTATTTGTAAAAGATTTATCGACATTAACAATTATGGTTAATAAGGTTTTAAAATCAGTAATCAGTTGGTCATAAACTTTGTTAAAACGATATCGACAATGTATAAGCGGTCAGGTCAACTTCAATTCAATACACAGTACTGAAACAACTTCATTTTCAACTTTAATTCCGTAATGTTGAAACACCAGCTTCAGTGAGGCCATCACTAGGGTTGCTGCCATTAGGATCCCGTGAGGGATGCAACTCCTTTAATCCTCCCATGCTTATCGGTCCTGGTTAGTTTTCATTGGTATGCACTTCGCACTTCCTAACCCCATAAGTAACGGTACCTGGAATCTCATCGACCTCCAAATAAATCCAATAATGATGACACAAAAATCATCAACAAAATGAATCAATTTTAAAGTTCAATCATTTTTATTCTATTTGAACTTTAGATTACAAATAGAGTATTAAAAGTTCCATATAAATCAATGAGTGGTGGAGATATTTAACAAGAGTCAAGTATAATTTTAAGTGAAATTTGTGCAAAAAAAACTTTTAAGTTGGATCATTTTTTCGATTAAAACCCAAACTATTTTTCATTGCACAAAAAAAAACCCCAACTGACTAAAACTTATCAAAATGAGGTTTTTTTTTTTCAAAAAATGACTTGCAACCTGATAAAACCTTTCGAATCTGACGAATCTTCTCTCCAACAAAACCACTTTTTTTGTGTTTTATGATTTAAATCCACGTTTCTTGTTGATTATTTGTTCAATTCTGTGTTTTTCGGTTGGAATTTACTTTTTAGACTAAATTCTGATGGTGACTAAGTGACTTGTCGATGGCGACAAATGACTTTCAA
Source organism: Centrapalus pauciflorus (assembly GCA_020465985.1). Classification (NCBI taxonomy): domain Eukaryota; kingdom Viridiplantae; phylum Streptophyta; class Magnoliopsida; order Asterales; family Asteraceae; genus Centrapalus; species Centrapalus pauciflorus. The sequence goes on from JAANYP010008275.1 coordinate 165,266, forward strand.
CTGGTTACAACAGGTAATATCTCATTTTGTAAGATTTTGTCGGTTTGAGGTTTTTTGTGCAATGAAAAATGGTTGGAGATTTTAATCGCAAAAATGATTTAACTTAGGGATCTTTTTACACAAACATCCTACTTTTAACCATCCAACTTTTAGATTTTGTTTTATTTAGTCAATAAATTATTTGTATATGTTTAGCATTAAACTTTAATTTATTGTATAATTTTAGAAAAATAATTTATTAATGGCTAAATATGTACTAAATATGATAATTTAGTGGTTAAATTCGTATCATTTTCAAATGACTAAACGTGTACAAACATAATTTAGTGGCTAAATGTATATAAAAAATAGTTTGATGACTACATATGTACAAAAAATAATTTAGTGGTTGCATGCCACACAACTAACAAACACTAAATAGCATAAACTATCGCACACATCCAAACACATTACATTTGGTACAGTGAAATCGTAAAGGATTAGATCGTTTAAGTTTTATGAAAGTTCAAAAATATATATTATTGACCGGTTACTGGATTAGTCGGTAAAACACAACTGATCAAACTAAAGGTTTAAAGACTTAATCGCTAAAATATGAAAAGATGATGAGTTTTTTACCAACATTAATCAAGTGAAAAATCTAAGTTTACTGGTTTTGTAACAAGTCAAATAGATCAAATATACATTTTTTAATAAGAGAAAAGTACTTTAGGACTTGAACAATAAAATAAAAAGTTTAGAAACTTATTCATGAAAATAAAAGTTTTTTCAATAATAACCCTGAATAAATGATGAAATGCATATTTAGTTGTTACTTCATTTTCATTCTAGGAAAGTAATAATGACTTTAATAAATGTGGACCAAGATTACTTCTACACTAGTAGTGTGTGGAGAGGCTTTTAGTGTATAATGGGTTACTATGATAGCAACGAACAAACTAACACCACAACTTAGAGGCTTCGTTTTATTTTTATTTTTTATATTTATTTTTGTTTTTCTTTTTTCTTAACTAAAATATAATTTATATCGTTTCATTTCACTTTGAGACAAACGATTAAACGTACCCTGCCATGAAATTGAGCTTGAAATATAACGAAAATGGTTGAATGAGTCAACTTGCTAGTTCTAGACTTGACTCGGTAAGCAGAAGTTTAAGAGGGTGTTTGGATTTGTGTTTGAAAAAGTGTTGTAGCGTTATGAAAACTAATAATCAGATAATAGCTGTAACAAAAAGTGTTGTCGGAATGCAATGTTTGGTTTAGCTTACGTTGTTTGCTGTCATAATGATCAAATAATCAGTTTTCAAAGTGTTTGGATTTGCGTTTTAACTTGTAAAATAATCAAATAATCACTTATTAAGCAAATAAGCTACATTTTTTAACTTATGAAAAAGTGTGGTATTAACTTTAAACGCAAATAATCATTTATTAACGTATGCAAGTCAAACACTTTAAACCAATTATTTGCGTTATTGTAACGTAATAAGCTAATAATCTCATTCATCACGAAAAACCAAACACCCTCTAAGAAACTTTGCATTCTATTTAAAAGATTAGAATCTATTGAAAATATCAAACTTTTTTCTTTAATAATAAGGGTTTATTACGAAAAAAACCAACATGTTTTCACGGTTTTTGCATTTTCGTCCCTCAATGTTTTTTTTTAGTTTTGTGAAATTTGACTATTAGACCTCGGTTTTAATTATTAAACCGGGATTTTAGAGACTGAAAAACTGGGTTCTAATGTTCATTTTTCACTAAACCAAAAAAAATAACTTCAGGACTTTTATGGAATAAAAAACATGGAGGGACGAAAACGCAAAAAAAATGTGAAAACCTGTTGGTTTATTTCATAATAAACGCTGATAATAACAAAAACTTGAGTACCTTATGAAATTATGAAAACAATTTGATCCACTTAAAACATATATCAAGTCGATCTCTAAGTCCTTCGGTAGTCCAAGTTTATGCTTTATAGTAAACATGTTGTGATGCACTGTACTTAAGTCGGATTTTGTTAAGAATTCATGATTAACGGAAACTAATATAGGGTAAATATGTCCTAGTCGTTGTCGAGATTTAGTTATTATTTTCATGATAATTACAGATTATAAACTAAAATAGAAACAAAAAGATGAAGATGCAAAGCTTGTCAGGACATTAGCTTCGGAGGGAGAAGATTCTGCACCCAAGAATTCCAAGCAAGCCAAGGTTGTTTAATAAAAAGCATCAGTTGAAAGAGATGTTATTGCTTTTGGATGCAGCAAAGACGATAAAGAGTTAGAGGCTAAGTATTTGCGACTAATAACGATCGAAGAGAAAAATGAAGATAGTCCATGCGCGCTTATGTCTTCATCAATGCCCAGAATAAAACTCGTTTGGATCTGACACTTGTACGAGAAGACAACTCCACTGATCTCTGCAAGGATGCTAACCCTTCAATGCATTTGTTTGGATTCAAAGAGTGAGTTGAGACTAGGGGTGAGATCGGTCTTGTACCGGTACCGAACCGGGTGGTACTAAAACTTTTTGAGACATATTTTTAGTACCGAACCGATTATAGAATTTTGGTACCGGTTCATTATTGGTACCAGCATTTTCAGTATCGTACATGTTAGAACCAATTTTAGAATTTATCACACAGAGCTAATATAAAAAGTTTAATATCAAAACTAATAAATGAAGTTAAAATGAATACAAGAAATTGAAGTTAATATCAAAACCAACAATAAATGTTATCATAAAAACCAATAAAACAAATTACTATTAGAACCAATATACAAAGTTAATATTAAAACTGACAAACAAAATTAACCATCCGTAAATATATATGTATATCGGTAAAAGTTTAATAAAAATTTAAATGTCAACGTAATATATATATAGGGGTTCAATGGATTACTAACATGCATCGGAAAACTTTGAAAAACCTCCATACACCACCACAAATGCATCACAATTCCCGCGTGATGCATCGACTTTTTTGCGTGATGCATCACCTAATCCAATGACTATAAAGTGGTTCCGGTTTTTCTGATGCATATAGATTTTCCAGAACTCGCCCCTATATATATATATATATATATATATATATATATATATGTAGATTGAGGTTCGATTGAGAACTTTTGTGCATCGGACTATCTACCAAGGGTGCACAAAGGGCATTTAAGGGATATTAAATGTATGAAAATTATTTTTGAATTTAAATATTTTTAAGATAATTAATAGCTAAATTTGGTATGAAAATCACCATTAACTTCTTTCCTAAAACCACTCTCCCTCTCTCTCTCTCTCTCTCTCTCTCTCTCTCTCTCTCTCTCTCTCTCTCTCTCTCTCTCTCTCTCTTAGCCCCCTCTTGATTTTGGAAGAGATGAACGATATGCATGATTTATGTTTGTATGAACGATTCATGTTTGTATTTTGATGTATTTTGATTTTTGAAGAGATGAACGATATGCATGATTTATTTTTGGAAAAGATGAACGATATGCATGAAGAGATGAACGATATGCATGTATTTTGATGTATTTTGAATTTGTATTATTTTTGTTAATTTTGGAAGTGTAATAATTAAATAAGGATTGCATAATTCCTGTTTTACCCTACGCGAATTTCATTATGTGCACTTGATGTATACAACTTTCTATTTAATTCCCATTTTGCCATTTGATCTAACCCACGCATTCTTTTCATCCAAGGGCCAATGGAGGTTCTTTTGTGCCTCGATGCACAAAAGTTCTCAATGGAACCTCCCTCTATATATGTATGTAAGTATGTTTGGTCTTTAGTGAGCCAGTCAAAGGCATATGCTTCAAGGTTGAGAGAGCTCAATATTTTCAGAGATGGGACGATCTACCTAAATGCATTGAAGAGCAGTTGGTGACTCTAAAAAGAATCAACTCCACTTCAAAGTTCTCAAATGCTGAGTTTCAAGAAATGGTAGATCAAATTCTAAATATGAAGAAGTTCAAACCTATTTCTGTTCTTAGATTTCTTTTGGTTTTAGTAATGTAATTGCTCTTCTTGTACTTCATGTAATCTTTTTTTTTTTTTTTTGTTAGCATGTAATTTATCATTGATATATGTAAGAAAAGAACCCAAAATACAGAACAAATGATCAAATGCATATTTGCCATAGTGTTAGTTCACTAAGAATCTCGCGAGCAATCCCAACAAAGAAACAATTCACATCTGTCAAGAAAGAACGAACGGATCAATCATGTCCAAACAAGTAAGTCATACGTAGGAGCGAACCATAGACGGTAGCTAGACGTCAGTCTTAATCTCATATGTGCACGTGACTAACAAACATCAGTATATCCCGACGTCTGAGAATCCAGAATGGACACAGCTGTGGGTTTGACATGATCTAAGCAAGTAATCGGTAAAGCGATTGAGATACTGAAGGGAGTAAGGAAGACAATAATGAAGTAATCAATATGTCAATGATATGTACATATATATACGTCTGAAATACAAGTTAATTAATCACAAAATATATCGGTAAGCAATCATGTCACACAAGAATACTGCACTCAACTAGATCAACAAGTTAATGTAATCAAACATCTCAAATAAATCAAGTAAACTCGAGTTTGTCTAGTCAATCAAGTACATATATACACGATAGATACAAATTGTAATATTGAACTGTGCATATGTGTAAAGTATAAAAGTCTATCACTCACTTAGGCAATATAATATTCAAGTCCACATGACAGTCGATCTTCAAGTCACATCACCATTTCCGATCTAAATCGTCCAAGTGTAGTACGAATTCACAATCTCAAACCATCAGATTCGATCTAGAGTCATTATATAATCTCAACCATATCTCAAGAACATGAATTATAATAGAATAATGTCTATATGAACTCAAACAAGAACAACTATAGCAAAATCAAAAGAAAGTGCTACTTAGTTAGACTAATTAATGAATCTCTCCAACAAAACAAGGTTGAACGAGAAATTTTACTAGACAAAATTGGTTTGATGAAATTCTATGAAACTTTCCGGAAATGAAATTTAGTGTGATGGATAACTTCAATAAAAATTTCAAGTTAAAACTAAACCATTTACTAGGCCAATGACCCATTTTTTAAACAACTATATTGTTGTGACTTGTGAGCAATGTATCAAGTCTGCTGTCTACATGCCTTCCGTATTTTAACATATCTCACTCATAGTAAATCGAATTAAGGCGATCAAATTCTCAAATGACCACAACACATAGATATAAAACTCTTATGTTTTAGATTTTAACCAAAAAATACTTTTAACTTGTTGAATATTAATCGAAACAATCAACAATTTGCTGATGTCATTTACAGCGACCATGCTGTAAAAGCACACAATTTTGACCAAGCTATGAGTCGATCCATCTGAAGTTTTCAAAAGATAAATTAAACTAAACATTTCATTCTTTATGATGAATTTAACCACACCTAAATTCGAGATAAACTGGTTTTTATATGAATTTTATAAAACAACAAAAAGTTGATGTGAACAATAGCAACAAAACGATTTTAACACAAAGACTTGACATTTGGTGGCAAATTTACACCTAAACTTGATCAAAATCAAACTACTCTTGTACTAAGTCATATCAAATCACTTTTACTTCATTTGCATGTCAATTTCATAACCAAAACTTATCAATTCAAGCTTATGTATAAGCTTTTTATGCATAACTTCAAACAAGATACATACCTTGGGTTAATTGAGTCTTAAAATCAGATTTTACTCCAAAGAAAGTCTTCAATTCAAGTTTACAAATCTGATATAATAATCAATTAAACATATTTATCCTTACAAATCAAGAACTCTAAGAACAATTAACCAAAACTTAATAAAAACTCTAAAATTTACATTGGAACTCAAGATTAACACTTGATAGAACCAATATTGCTAGAAAACATCATCAATTTGTTAGATAATCTTTGAAATCAGAATTGCATCATAAGGATTGAAGAAGCCATGAGTTTCTCACAATTACACACCTTAAAGTATGTGTTTCTATGTGTTGATCATGCTTATTAATACAAATTCAATATAACTTTACAAGAATGACATACCAACCCCTGAACTTGGCAATCTTTCAATAGTTGACATATCTTGACTCTTCACATTTTATTTCAGAAATGGCAGAATATAGCAATGAACATTTGTCTGGTGTCAGTTTTCTATGATTCTGTTTGCAATGTATCCAAAATCCTTAGAAAACATCAAATATATATATATATATATATATATATATATATATATATATATATATATATATATATATATAAACATTTCATCACCCAATGTTATTTCATACCTTTGCATACTAAAGTATCAAAATCTTGCTTAAAATAGCAATGAACTTTGTAACGACTTTGCATTTCAAATTATCTTTTGTTATGAGTCTAAATAACTTAATTTCTTCATATTTCAAATCATTTCTATAACCCAAGTCAGTATATTAAATCCCTTACTTATCAAATTTGACTTTTGAGAATCAAACTTAAAACTTTTGTCAAAGTTCACTTCATTTGTCAATCATCTTAAAATTAATAACCTAAAATGGCAATTAAGAATTATCTGAAGATGACGAATGTTACACCCGGATCAACCATACTGTCAAATCAATAAAATAAACCATAAAGTATCTCATACACGAATCCATTGATGTCATCTTCTTTATATGGAATACTGGACTAGTTAAAGAACGCTTCGAGTTGTCTTTGCAAGGTTTGTAATGATCCATCATTACACGACTCGAGAAATTGCCCACTGAAAATTTGAGATTTGCTGACATTTAAAGGTTTATTATGTTCATACGATACGATAGAGTTGAACAATAAGCTAAGTCTTAGTTTATGAGAAATTACAATAAGTTAGGTCTTAAATTATGAAAAATTGTTAAAGTATATATGTTAGTGAAGATAATAGTTTCTTTTAATAAGTGGATAACGTGAATTTAATTGGTAAAGTATTATATAACATGATAAAGTACATTATAAGATACTTAGAGTGAATGGAGTACCTCCCTTTTCCAAATCCATCTTTCTATACACGTCAGCGCCACATCAGCTTTTCTCTCTCCACCTTTCTCCACATTTCTAACTAGGAAATACCCACCTTTCTTAACATTTCCATCTTTCTTAATTTTTTTAACATTTTAATTAAGAAAACAATTATTAAATCTAAAATAATTAATTTCATAAATATTTAAAAGTTTACATAATAAAATTACGAAACTAAAAAATAAAAACTTACGAAACTAAAAATTAAAAAAATTACATAACAAAAATATACGAATTCGAAATCCAAAAAAATTACATAACTAAAAAATTATGAAACTATAGTCGCCATCCCCAACGCTCCGCAATGCTTTGTTTGCGGGCCAATACGGCTTCCAAAGTAGTACCTTGCAGATGGTCGTGTGGCCGAACGAAAAAATCCAAGTCACGTTCTTGTTGTTGTTCATTCAGTGCCGCAATGTACGCATTATATCTTTTCTCTTTCAACTCCAATTCTTTTTCTTGTTTTGATCATTTCAAATCTGCAAGTAGTGCTCGGTAACGTAATTTATCTTCAACATCTTTCTCGTGAGATGTTGAAATCCTTTCGAATTTTGATTGCATCTCTGGGTCGACTGATGTTAATGCTGGTTTTTTCCCCTTACGGCGTGGTCGTTCAAGCTGCTGAAGATCCGCGTCGCCCTCGTCATCTTCGTCAATGTCAACACCTAAAAATGTCGCATCAGAAGACGGTGTTCCGATCGTGTTAGATTCGGAAGTTTTGGACCGCTTTCTTTGCGGCTCAACAAAATCATCCATTTGTGGAACGGGGTTCCACTTTGGATGACGTCGAAGCACCTCCCAAGCCGATTGGTGTGGAAACGGCTTACCTTTATTGAGGGCCTTGTATTGTTCTTGGGTGTTGTTGAAAACGTCGTAATCGTATTCCCCGCTCCGTCGCTGCATCGTATTGTTGTTAAACATGCCGCCAAATTTTGTGCAATTGCGGTTCATGTCTTTCCACTTTGAATTAAGTTGGTGGGTGGTGCGGCTAGTTCACCAACTCGGCTATCAAAATTTTCGAGGATTCGTCCCCAAAAGTTTAAACGTTTTTTATTATTTCCGGTAGTTGGATCTTCGGAAATATCGATCCAGGCTTCCGCCAAAGCCTTTTCTTCGATGGAGGTCCACATTTTCGGTTTCATTGGACCCTTTCGTGTAGACCCGGTTGTCGCGGTGTTTACCGGAATCGTCTCCTCGTCGGAATCGACGGGTTGAGTTTCGGGTACCGTCTCCTCGTCGTCCGCGTCTCTAGATGCGGGGTCCCGATAAGAAAATGGTTCGAAACCCTCGTGAAATTCTTGCGAGGAATATTGCGGATTGGGTGGATTTTGCGAGAAATATTGCGGATTGGGGGGTGATGGTTGGTAATATTGTGGATTGGGTGGGGATGGTTGGTAATATTGTGGATTGGGGGGTGAAAAGTGTGGTATGTATGGTGCCGAATTATCCGTAAAATTTTGCGGTAGGCGGAAAGAAGGGTTAATTGATTGAGAAGCCGGTTGTTTGCCGCGTTTTCGACTTGCGACGGGTTGTTTGTCTGTGTTTCGATCCATGAGTTTAATAAAAAGTATAGAGATTGAGAGATTTTTGTGGAAGAGATGAAAGTGTATGAAGGTAGATGAAAGTGTGTGAATATGAATGTGTATGAAGATAGGTATTTATAGGGAAAAAAATTATTAAAAACTTTTTTTTTTATTTTCAAACGGTCGTTTGACCGTTGGGCGCAAAAAGATAAGAAAGAGGAGCGGGGTGGAGCGGGGAGGGGAAGCCGGGCCGGGGAGGGGAAGCCGCGGGGCCGCCTGGGGGGTGGTGTAGCCGCCGGAGGGGGGGTGATGTGGCAAAGCCGCTTGGGCGCGGGGTGGGTACTCCCATCTCTCTTATGTGTTGAGATGATATAAATTTGAGTTCACATGGTCAAAGTAAAGAACGTTTTGATAATATAGACAAATCATGTCCAACATATGGTAAACTATGTGTTATTGGAAAACTTAGATTTTTGAACATACACATGCTCATTGACCAAGGTTGTCAAGATCGAAATCTTACCTAGTATTGTTTTCGTCTCTGCAAGATCGGGATCGTAGGATCGAATCGAGATCGTAAGATCCTACCACAAAATCACTACTTTTTAATTTATTTTTTTTTAGGTATCATAATATGTGATTTTATGTTATAAATTAATTATATAACACTTCAAAAAAATATTTATACAATAAATAGAGAAACAACATACACTCATGTTTATTATGTTTATGGTCATCCAAAAAAAGTCAACCAATCATATATCTTATAATTTGACTCAATATCATAATGGATAAAATGATTGGATCCAGGTAAAAGGTTGAATCGAATCGGTAAACAATCTCACAGGAATCCGGTTAAAAGAGTGTGGACCAAGTAAAAGGTAGAATCGGATCGGTGACCGATCCTACGAACGATTCCACAATCCTACGTCCGACCTTGTTATAAAACGATCCCACACCGATCCTGCTCGAAATCACTTGGTAGGATTGTAGGATTGACCGATCCTATGATCTTACTCGCGATCTTAACAACCATGATTGTAACTAATATTGAACTTGTGCAATTACTCAATTCTTCCATCGAATCCGAAGGCTCAACAACTAAACCATCTCTCTGGTTTCATTGAGTAGATCCATGTGACTGATGAACATGTGCATTTCAAACTGTACAAGTGCATTAGCAACTTAACAAGTGCATTTGGTTAATAGGAAAACAAAATACTTCAAAAAAAATATTTATACAAGATGTATGTATGTTGTTCCTAACACTTCAAAAATATATTTATACAATACACTAGTTTATAACCCACGTATTACGTGGATATTTTTAATAAAAATTATTTATTTGTAATATAATGTTTATATTTTTCATAAAATGTTATGAAATGTGTCTTTTATGTAAATAAAAGTTGTTCCTTATGATGTTTTAAACTTTTTATTTTTAATTTAATATGGATTAGTTTATATAAATTCAGATTTTAATTTATTATCATGTAATACTTATATATTTCATTACAAAGTAATATTCATACTTAAAATATAATTGAGTGCATTTATCTTTTTGAAAATAATATATCTTTTTTTATTTATAGATTAAAAAATAATAGAAAGTATTTACCTTTTTTAAAACAATATATTGTGTTTATCCTTTCTTATATATGCTACTATATAAAACACTAGTTTGTTACCCGCATATTACACAAATATTTTAATATATACTCGTTAATATTAAATACATGCAAACTAAGAATTAAAACATAAAAATATTAAATTTATTACAAATTAAATAAAATAATTATATAATTATTATTTGTCATAAACTATAATATTTCTAGACTTCTAAATAATAAAAAAATTCATATCTAAAGTTTCTATTATATTGTAGTTATCAATTATTAAAAAATATGAATATTTTGTTTGAATTTATTTTAAATCCTATTATATTAGATTTAAATTTAGAAAGAAATTATTTTGATATTATTTGTTTTTCCTAGAATATAATTGGTCACGCGTGAATTGCTGATGATGCCATATGACATCTCGAGAAATAACTAAAGTTATTTATTTGTTTTTATTTATCATGTAAAATTGAATTTAAAATTTAAAAATAAAAAAATATTTTATAAATCAATGATATAATTCTAGATAAATCATTTTAGGTAAATTAGAGATTAAATTAAGAAGTATTTAAAATCTTTTAATTATATTTGTAATCTTTTAATTTCTTTATAAATCAATTATATTAGTTAATTGAAAGAGTTTTATTAGGCAAAATGGGCGGGAAAAGATATATTAGAAGAGTTGAGTGAATGACACGTGACACGAATTATTTTGCTTTATTAAAATATATAGATAGGAAACAACATACGTTCATGTTTAAAATGTTTGTGGTCATCCAAGAAAATCAATCAAATAATAGATCTTATAATTTGACTCTATCCTAATGGATAAAATTGTTGGATCTAAATAAAAGGTTGGATCGGGTCGGTAAAAATCGTATAGAAACCTGATTGAAAGGTCCAGACTAAGTTAACGGTAGGATCAGATCGGTGACTGATCCTATGATCCCGCGATTAATCCCACGATCTTACGTTTGATCTTATTAAAAAATGATCATACATCGATCATGTTCGAAATCACTTGGTAGGATCGTAAGATGGACCGATCCTACTAGCGATCTTAACAACCATGTATAAAACCTTTCATCAAAAGGATCATACATTAGTTTCGGAAAATAAATCTTGTGAAACAAAGATCATGTGAATGGTGTGAATAAATATGTATGAACATTCACATAATTTTGAAGGACGTAGAAAATTTGAATGTATGTGAAATTCACATATCATGTGTATAACGTTATTTTAAACATGACTATGAAAAAAAATTAAGAAACTTTTTTAAGGGTGGCATCTTCGGATGCATTTGATTTCGAGAGAAACTCTTTTAAACCTGAATACACACTGTAAAATCCGAAAACTAGCAGCAGGTACGTGGAATTTGTATATTGACTTTGATATAAACCTTATGAGTTTGGTGAGTTTAATTGGTCAATTACACGTGACTTGACAAAGTAGGTTGCTATTATGTGCAACTTCTAATAGATTGAGATAATAATCGAATTATTAGTAATTGTGAAATTTAAGTTGTTTTAATGAGTTAAATAAAATTCTAAACTGGACTCATTAAGTTGAGAATAATTGAATTAACGATTGTTTAATTAGGGAGTAGTGTATGTTATACTCGTTTTAATTGGGTTCGGGACCGAAAACGTATATAATGTTCATCATAGTGTTGTTGCACCTCATTTCCAGCTATCCAACAAAGGTGTGTATGTGTGTGTGTTCAAAGAGAAAACGAGAGGGGAGATAGAGGAAGCTGCCGGCCACATCATTTCCGTGTGGTCGGTCCCGCGAGTGAGCAAGCCGCACGGCTCCTTCCCCCTCCCCCTTTCGGCCTCTCTGTTTTTTTTTCTTTCCATCGGTCAAATGACCTTTATGAAATAAATAAATAGTTTTTTTTTTAATTTTTAACCCCTCTCTCTCTCTCTCTCTCTCTCTATGTGTGTGTGTGTGTTGGGGGGTTCAATGGAAAACCTCCATGCATCGGAAAACCTTGAGAAACTAATCGTAGCCTTTAGATTAGATGTATATACGTCATTAGATTAATGCATCACGATGCACTTAAAAGGGGGTATTTTCGACACATAATAATATGTTTCTAAATTTTAAAATTTTATCATTTAATATACTCAAATTAAAATTTTCATGATTGATACATAATGTTGAATTTAAAATCAATCTACATCATACATTAAAAAACATTCATATGCATTTACAAAATATCATAAAAATCTTCTGATGATACATAATCTTCAATAAAAAAATACATGTTCATCGTCCATCTTCATGTTCATCATGTTCATCGAAAATGACAACCCACAAGAAACTTTTTGATGAAAATGTTTATCTTTTGACGATACACTAGAAACTACATGTTCATCATTGATCTTCATGTTCATTATTCATTTCCGTGTTTATGATGAAATCTTCGATGCATCAGAAAATAATGATGCATTAGAATACAAATATGACGATGCTATAGAAACTTTTTGTAAAAATGTTAATCTTTTGACGAAAATTCTTCGATGTATCAAAAATTTCATGTTCATCAGGAGTTTTATCATGAAATTTTCGATACACCAAAAACTTTGTATTCATCATTCATTTTCGTGTTCATCATTAGATATTCAATGGCGGGTGTAAATCTTCATGTTAATCGTGAGTAATACCATGAGATTTTTGATGCACCAAAAACTTTGTGTTCATCATTAGATCTTCGATGGCGTTCGTAAATCTTTATTTTCATCATAAAATCTTCGTGTTCATCATTCTTTTTCTTGTTCATCATTCATCTTCGACGACGATGCAAAAGATATATTTGACGATATCATGGTGATGCCGGCAACCATTGGTGGTGCAAGGACGGAGGTCGGCGACATGGTGGTCTTGGTGTGGCAACATAGTGGTGGTCATCTTTCTTTGTTAAAGAGAAAGAGAAAAAGTGTGTGTGTGTGTGTGGGAGAGAGGGAGAGAGATATAAAATAATTAAAAATTTTGAATTTTGGATTATGGTATATATGATAATATACAAAGATATTAATTTGATTGAAGTTTTTAAAATCAATTTATTTTTTATTTTATTTTTAATAATTAATATTAAATATAATATTCCAATAATACCCTTAATGAAGCTTGTGATGCACATAGGTCTTCTTGTGATGCATAATGGTTTTCCAAGGTTTTCCAATTCATATAGGTTTCCCATATATATATATATATATATATATATATATATATATATATATATATATATATATATATATATATATATATATATATATATATATATATATATATATATATATTGAGGTTCTATGGGGCACCACGATGTATTGGGAACCGGTGGGAACCAAAAATGCATAATAAAATACTAAGGGTGCACTAGGGGCATTATTGGAATACTTATTATGTTAAAATTAATTAATTTTTAAAAATAGTATAAACTATATTAAGAATGTAAATAAAAAAATTAACTGCATTTCTTATTTAATCCCACCTTTCTCTCCCTCACACATCTCTCTCTCTCTCTCTCTCTCTCTCTCTCTCTCTCTCTCTCTCTCTCTCTCTCTCTCTCTCTCTCTCTCTCTCTCTCTCCATCGGACCACCAGACCACCATCGCACCACCACCACCTCTCTTGCGACAACCCACCTCCACCACCATCATCACCATTGTGGCAATCTACAACCATTACCATTACCCCGAGAATCCACCACCACAACCACCATGGCATTAACAATCCATCACCACCACCACCACGATAATGCACCGCCACGACAACCACCACCACCGTGCTTTTGTTGAACGAATATGATGAAAACGAAGAGAAACTAAATATGTATGATGATTTCAACATAAACTTGTTGAAGTTGAATATGAACACGATGCATTCGACCATGAAGATGAACACGTTCAAGAAAGATAATGCATAGTGAGATGATGAACGTTCAAGAACGATGATGAATGAGATGATGAACACGTTCAAGATGCATTGTGTTTATGAAAATAAATTGTGTTTGAAGATGAATCCGATGAAGATGCATCATGATTTTTGATGAATCCAACGAAGATGCATCGTGTTTATGAAGGTGAACCGTGTTTGAAGATGAATTCGATAGATATACATCGGATTTTAATGAATCCGATGAAAATGCATAGTGTTTGAAGATAAATCCTATAAATATGCATCACCATTTTAGTGATGCGTGATGGTGGGACGAATAATATGATGAATATGGCCGAAGATGAAGATGAAGAACCAATATGCATCACGAATTGAAAGATAAACATTAGATGCATTGACCTCAAATAATCTTTTTTGAATTTGTTTAGATTTTGTAATTTTAAAAGTGTATCAATTAATTTAATATAACATTTATTATTTAGCTATTTGATTGAATATTCAATTAATGTAAAATTAAATGTTATTTGACTAAATATATTATTTTTTCCAAAATACCCCTATGCATACAAAATACGTGCATCGCGTGATGCACCAATGATCATTTAATCTAAGGGTTGTGGTTGGTTCTATTTTGGTTCCCGATGCATATGGTGCCCCATAGAACCTGACTATATATATATATATATATATATATATATATATATATATATATATATATATATATATATATATATATATTGAGGTTCAATTGAGAACTTTTATGCATCGAGAACCTCGAAGAACTTTTGTGCATCGGATAATCTACCAAGGGTGCACAAAGGGCATTTAGGAAAAACTAAAGATATGATAATTAATTTATTTCTAAAAATCATTAAAAGATAGTTAGGAGTTACATTTTGAATTAAATCTCATATTAACTACATTCCTCATTTTCCTCCTCGTTTCTCTCTCTCTCTCTATCTCTCTCTAATTGTATTCTTCATGATTTTCATAGTGATGATGATTTGAAGACGAAGATTAACGATGAACAACGATGATGATGAACATGAACAAGAGATGCAACTGATGATGATTATGAAGAACACGATGCATAGATGGATGATGAACGATGAATGATGATTATGCATAGATGAATGATGAACAATGACGATGCATAGATGGATGATGAACGATGAACAACGAAAAATGATGATGCATAAATGGGTTATGAACAATGACGATGCATAGATGAATGATGAACAAGTTGAACACGATGCATAGATGAATGAAAAATATGAACGACGAAAATGATGCATAAATGAATGATGAGCAAGTTAAAGACGATGCACAAATGAATTTGTGTATTTTTTTTTTGTTAAATGCGTCTTTTTTGAACATGATGCATAGATAAACACGATTAACGATTAAATGCATCAATCTCCATCATCTTTTTTGAATTTGTGTACTTTTTGTTAAATTTGGAAATGTATCAATTGAATTTATTTAGCATTTATTATTTGATTATTTGTTGAAATATTAAATTTAATGAGATATGCACATTCTCCAAACTGTCATTCCTTGTTTGTTTCTATAATGCACAAGTTGCATAAAATTTTTCAACTATTTACCCTTTTGCCATTAATCTAATCCATACAATTTTTTGATCTAATGGATGATAGAGGTTCTTTTGTACCACGATGCATAAAAGTTTTCAATTGAACCTCCCTATATATATATATATATATATATATATATATATATATGTGTGTGTGTGTGTGTGTGTGTGTGTGTGTGTGTGTGTGTGTGTGTGTGTGTGTGTGTGTCACATTCAACCTTTATAAATCTCTACTCTTCACCACATTATACTTTTTTTCTTTAAGTTTTTATAAAGAATCCGAATATGTCTTTGTCATCGTCTAATTCATCATCAGATTATGACAATGACCTATATAGGTTCTTTTGTACCACGATGCATAAAAGTTTTCAATTGAACCTATATATATATATATATATATATATATATATATATATATATATATATATATATATATATATATATATATATATATATATATATATATATATATAGGGAGGTTCAATGGAAAACCAACATGCATCGGAAAACCTTGGAAAACCTCCATGCACCACTTCAAATGCACCACAATTCCCGCGTGATGCACCAAATTCCTGCGTGATGCATCTAATTCTCACGTGATGCATCGACTTTCTCCGTGATGTATCACCTAATCCAATGGCAATAAAGTGGTTCTCGGGTTTTCCGATGCATATAGGTTTTCCATTGAACCCACCCCTATATATATATCTGTGTGTGTGTGTCACATTCAACCTTTATAAATCTCTACTCTTCACCACATTATACTTTTTTTCTTTAAGTTTTTATAAAGAATCCGAATATGTCTTCGTCATCGTCTGATTCATCATCAGATTATGACAATGACCTATTACATGTTCAAGAGTATGTAAATGACATTGTTTCACTTCTTAATCAACCTAGACAAAGAACCATAGTTCAAAGAAACCGTGAAGCTACGCATCAACATCTCGTAAACGATTATTTTTCACGAAATCCCGTCTACGGAGGTAATATTTTTAGATGGATGTTTTCGGATGCGCAAAGAACTATTTCTATGAATAGTTAACGACATGGAACAACATTTTCAATTTTTTACCTTACGGCATGATGTTAGAGGCAGACGAAGTTTTACATCGCTACAAAAATGTACATATGCTATTCGGAATACCTTATTAATCTATCATATCTTTGTATTTAAAGAGAATCTATCTATATAATAAATGAGAATATTAAATGTTACGTGTCACCTCCATCTTTCATCGAAAAATATTAATACAACTTATTATTATAAAAAAGAAGATAAATAAATTTATTACATTTTAGAAAGAGAAATACATTCTATTAGTTATATTCCATAAATTATAAAATATAAATATAATTTATTTTTATAAAAAGATAAATACACATTATTATTTTTTAGTCTATAAATGTTAATTATGCATACAGACACACACACACACACACACACAACACACACATACACACATATACTAGTCAAAATGACCCGTGCGATGCAACGGATTATTTATTTTATTTTTTGATTTAAATTTTGGGTAACTATTATAGATTTGAATTGTTTGGGTCACTATATAAAATTTAGATTGACAACATATAATACTTAGACATAACTTTTTAGAAATAGTAATTTTATACATTGAAAATACAAACTTCTAATTCAAAAAAATGAAGAACATTTGTTTACGTCTTTTAATATTCAATTTATTTAAGTTTCATAACTTTACATTTTAAAATATTTTAAAGTATATATATATTATTTGTTTTAAGTTGAAATTAGAGGAATAAACTTACAACTTAAAACCGTTTTCTTGTCTTTTTTATGTTAATGATCAATATATATTAAATTGAAAAAAAAAAGAATTTAATTCAAATCTTTAACATAGTAAAGCTTGGTTAAATTATTAAAATTTTGATATTTATATGAAAATATAGTTTTTCTGAATAAGGAGAGTACTATGAACTTTTAAAGGTTGGCTTTTAAAGATAAAAACATATTAATCTTTTGACGAAACAATTTTTTAATAATAATTGTCAAATAAATAAATTTAAGACTTATTTTATATTTAAAAAATTTAAACATATATGACATTCAGAACATATGATAATTAGATATATATTTTTCAATAAGTAACAATCAAGAGAGTCATTTAATCTTTCTTATACATAAAATATACGAACTACAGTTATTATTTTATTTGGAACAATATATTAAAATAAATTTTCAATACTTGATTGTCTAGGTTTTTGAATAAATCAAATTTTTTTATAACTATGGCACAAAATTTAAGCACTTGTTACTAAAATGATGTTAAAAAGATATGTTTGTATCGATAATTGGAATAAAAATAACCATAACTCAAATATTGATCATCTAAAACAATTACAAAAACACGACATCGTAGAAAGTTTAAGGTTATTATTAGGATTTTTGAATAGATACAAAGTTTAAGCCTAATATTAAATACAATGCGTCTTTTTAAATATAAGAATGGAAAATATGCATATTTTTTCCATGTCTTCTTAAAACCTCAAAGAAATTTATGTTTTTTTTTTGTTGTTATTATATAAAGAATTTAAAATTTAAAATAATAATCAAATTATATATCATTTGGTTGCTTAATATGCTAATTCACTAAAGATTTAAATATAAATATAAAAAGCATTACTATCATTTATTAGATTGACTCGTTATATTTAGATATTAAATAAAAATTAACAAACTGTGAATTCTTCTATTATTTATTAAAAACAACTTAAATTAGATCACATAAAAAGTAAATGATAACTACTATTATTTATTAAAAATTAAAATAATATCAGGTAATTAATACTCTTATCAATTGAAGTAAATGTAAATTATATAGTAGTTTTATTTATACAGAAGTAAACAACTTATTATAACAATCGGTTACCAAAGAAAACTTGAAACTAACTTCAAAATTAAAAAAATCAATTGTATTTTTATAACCCTAATTTGTTTTGTTATGATGATTTTTTAGATAATTAATTAAAATTTACATATATCATTATATGTATTATTTTTTAAAAAAAGTAATATAACTTAGTTAAATCATTATAACTACTATATATAAAAATATTGAAATTAAATATATGTGATCATTGTTGTTATTTATTAGATGAACTACCTATTTTAAATATTTAACACAAATTAACTAAATGATTATTACTATTATTTATTAAAATAATTAAAATAAAATCAAGTACAACAACTATATTTTAAATTTGAACATTCAATTATGAAATTGAATAATTTCAAAACATTTAACCATTCTATATAATAAATAGAATTGCCTAAAATCTTTAGTTATCAAATTAATAAAATAAATGTTAATCTTAAATTAAAATTTTAAAATATTATTCAAGTGCTCAAATTAACTAATTAATAAATGTAAATGTTCATTTTTTTATAATAATAATAATGATGGTATTATTATTATTATGATTATTATCTATGAAGTGATTTAAGTAATATAAAATAAATCAGTTAATCTCAAAGTTATATTATTTATAAGTGAACAAAACATTATTACCATCATTTATTAGTGGTCTTAACTCGATTTAATTTTGTATTAGTAATAATTAGTCATGTTAAATAAATGAGGGATGAACTAATGAAATACAAATGAGAAAATAAAGAGTTACAAATTAAGTACTAATAATTCATAATATATATCATCATCAATTAAATAAGAATAAATTTGCATTATAATGTTTACATAACGCATTAAAACTTAAAAATCATGATTCCAAATTTCCAATGCATATTTATATAATATATTTTCCTAAAAATTAAATACATATGTTAGTATTATTGATTTTTTAATTGTTGTTTTTTAAAATAATCATAAAAAGTTAATATAATGTTAATATCTATGATTTTATTAACTCTATATTTATAAGATTTTAAAAAACGATAATAACCTATTTGGTAATTTAAATAGAAAGTTTAATCTAAAATTTTTATAGTTAAATTTTTTTAAATAATTGTAAAAAGTTGTAAATTTTAAATTTTGAGCAATGATTTAATCATATGTTTTTTTTTTGTCTAATTACAATATAAAAAATAACGCTAGGTAATTCATATTGTTTCTTTTTACCGTAATGAAATCAAAACCAAATAACAAAACGAAATACTACACTAAATGAAACATACCAATTATAAAAAAATTATTAATTCAATAAACGTAAAAACTTCAAGTAAAATATATAGTGCATTGTTAATATTAAGGAATATAAAAGACTTAGAAAATGTATAAACATAGTTGGAAATATTCTCGTAAAATTAACTTTAATATTAGTATTCACAATATCAAATTGTGTAATGTTGGTTAAAATAAAATACATTATAATTTTTATTAAACCGTATGGTATTCAATAATGTTTCTGGATCAATTTTTATTGAACGAAAACGTAAACAACGTAAAAGTTGGTTTATCTGGTAATAAATCATTTTTTAGTTCATCCATAAAATATGAGTCATAACTCATCTATAAAATAATTATATTTTTCATAATTTTATTTGTTTTAACATATACTAGTTTATTACCCGCGTATTACGCGGATATTTTTAATATATATAATATAATAAATTAAAAGGTAAAGATATAAATATTATTTTTTAAAACAAAACTATATAAATATATATGAATAGTAATTATTTGCTTATATTTTTTAAATTTATTATATTATATTATAATTAATAAGTTAGTAGAGTATTAGATTTTGTTTGATTTGATTTGAATTTAAAAGTAGATTATATTAGATTTGGATAGAATTCAATTAAATTTCTTTATTATTTTTAAAACCCATAAATGTCACGTATCGATTCATAGTGATGACACGTGACTTCACAAGAAAAGAGTAAAGTTACTCTTTTATTAGTATTTATTATAGATATATATATTAGTTAAATTATTAAGTGTACTATTATATCAATTCATATTTTCATTCAGATTTTTTAGAATTGATAAAAAGAATTGATAATTTCTATAAATTAGTTTAAATTTTAAAATCAATACTTTTGTAGAATATTTAGGAATGAAAACATATGAAATATATGAACGATTAATTGTATCTAATTTGTCAACATTTTATATGATTTAACTAAAAAAGTTATGTTATATTAATAAATAAATATTTGTTTTAAGATATAAATTATACAAAATTATTACAATTATCATATGCATGTTTCTAATTTTTAAGACAATATATATGTTTTAGTTATTAGCAACCTATTGGTTAATTGCTTTTAATATAATAAATTGAAGTGATTAATGTAACAAAATAAATTAGGAAAGAAAGATAAAAGATTATTCATATATTTATTAATTATTGACTTTAATATGAAAGAAAGATAAAATGACATATGTATAGTTGTTGATTTTAATTAAGGGTATAAGAGACATTTCATAAATAATTATGAGTTGTCATTAATCTGGACCATTAATTTTTTTTACATTTCCAGAAACTCCAAGTGGTTTAGATAACATAACATGTAATTATGGATCGATCCGTAGGTAACTGTTTTCTAATGAAACCGAAAATACAGTCCATATTTTAATACTATCGAACCGTACCGACCCGTATATTTGTTCTTCAGGGGAATTTCACTTTCTTTACCAGCCAGTGTGACTTTCATCCTCAGACAAACTGACCTAGATAGATTTTGGAATCCTAAATTCTATCGCCGAATGAAGGATTCATTCAAACTAATCCTTTAGAGATTTCAGACGCATTGAAGATGGATTCAATTTTACCTCACAGAACAAATAATATTGATTTCTATGGCGTTTTGTTTCTGCTGCTACAGATCGTCGCATGTTTGAATCGTTTACTCCTATTTGCCTCTGGTAACATCATCTTTGCACCATTAAATCTTACTGATTGATTGTTTTTCTTCCTTCAGTTACTGAAACCCTAATTTTTTGTCATCATCTGTACCTTATAATCTTATGGACACAAACATGAGTGACATGATTGTGTAGTGACTTGTTTGTGAGATTTTTTATTGATGGTATTTAAGATTGTGGAATTGTATTGGAAAAACCATGCTTAAACCCCTCAATTTCTATTCCCTATAGTGCTTCAGGTTATTCAGGTACCATATGAGAAATAGGAAAGAATAAAATTAAATAGCACTCAAAGAGTTGGTTCTTCTTTGAAATAACATTGTCATTGATCAATTGGGCATGAGAACAATCATATGCACAGGTGACAGGTGGATCTATCTCAATACATGTTTGTTAGGGGCAATCATGTTTTGTTGTTGACCTTGGATGAATGGATTTAGTTTTACTCTTTCATCACTCTGGCTTGCAATTTGCTGGGGAGAGATACCTCGTTTGTTGTGGCTTCCGATATCTTAGTGGCATAGAGTCACAGACTAGCATGGTCACACTTAGAATTTCAAACTCATGACATGCCTATATAAGCAAAGACAACCAGTTATCTCAAATTCTCAATACTATATTGAAAATCCATTGTAACATACCAGATAGGGAGATGGAGACACTAATAGGTTTCCTTCTGCATAAACATGACCCAAAGATCACGAAGTACATGTATGCTTGGATAACTCAAAACTCTAGATATGGGTTCTCTTGTGATCCAATCTCTACCTTTTTATACTTCAATTGGTATTTACTTTTAAAATAGTGTTGAATTTCTTCACTTTCTAATGCTACAAAGAATCATAAACAACCTTTGTTGGTTATTGTGGCCACTATTGTTGAGTATATGGATTGTAGAGACTATCTACACTAATCGTAGAAGGGTTGTTTTCTAGATATACACTTCAATGTCAAGATAGATTTTATTGGCGGCCTAAGATCATCACCATGTCCCAATAGCATGTCTTTTGAGATTTGAGATGAACCCCGTAGCAGGGGGCTCTGTGGGTTAAGGATTTAAGTTGTGGAGACAAAAGGAAGCAACTATAGTGGTGTGGTTTTTCCCTATGATTTAATAGGACACATTGGGGTACTTGTTGCCTTGCATCTCTCATGCAAAAGGGCATAGGAAAAGGGGTGCACATGGCATCCCTTATGTAGGGCTTCTTATGGTGGAACAAAAAAATTGTTAGTTAAAGGAATGGGGAGGTTGAACCGTTGAACTATGTAGGGACCCTTCATAGGCAGTCTTTGCATACCTATTGAGGAGGGTAAGAGGTATTGCTCCATCCATGAATGCTTGGTTGAATCATGTAGATGATCCCTTGGTAAGGTGTTGGACCTCATGTGGGCTATCTTAGGTTGGTCCTAGACAATCGCCAAGCAAAAAGGATTAGGATTGGAGTCAGTCCACTCTATGTGAGTTTAGGTCAACTGCATAGTCGGGCTCTTCTAGGACAATTGTGATTTGTGGTAGCCAGGATCAAAGAAAAGTGGAGGGGAATGTGGTCTCCCTTATGTGGTTTTTGGTGATCCACATTGGGATCTTTATGCTTCAATGCTTTGCTATCAAAAGGAAGCTTTCGCACAAGAGGTTGGTTGCCTCTCAAGCTCTGGAGATTTTTTATAGCCTTGTTCATGTAGGTTTGTTGGAGAATGTTGGAAGCATGGTCAACATACGTGGATAAGGGGTAGTGACTTGACCCTTGGAAAGGGGTCTTACGTGTATACAGATCTGAAATTATTGTGCATGTTGACCTTCCAAGTGTTTTGCTTCTTTTGCTTATCCTAAAGAGGTACCATCAACTCCTGCTATTGCTGAGGATCTTTTGACTCCTCTCGAGGAGAGGAGGTAAAATGGACTGTCTGACAGATTGGGTAATTATCAAAATGAGTAGGAGGTCTATATGGGTTGGTAAAATGGGGGTTTGTTTTGTAATGAGACAAATGGGTCGTCTCTGGTTCGGTCGACCAATGCATCAACCACCTTCTTTCCTTTTTTACTTTTTTTTTTTTGTTTTGCAAACAGTTGAGTTGATATGCATGTGTGTGTGTATTTCTACAAACACATAAAGCATGGCTAAAAGAGAAAGAAGAGCACTTATGAGGAACAGGCTATTTAGTATATTAAACCATTTTTAACAATTACAAATTTACAATACATGTATTGCATCTTAAATATTACATTTACATTGTATCGAGTTATCGACTACTTAGAGCAAAATTGATGATCATGTTAGAATTTAAAATGGTACATCATCAAATGTTTTTCAGATGATCAATTAGTAACATTTTATCTATGGCATTTTATTTGGTACCACTACCGGGCCATATCAATTTGTGTTGTTATATACCATTTAATACAATTTGTGTTGTTTGGTACCATTTTCGTACGATGGTCATATCACTTTGTAGTGTGTCATGCCATATCACAATATTTTGTGCTATTTCCTACGACTTTCTATTATTTCCACAATATTGTATTTACTAAATTTAAATGTTACTGTTTTATGTGAACTAAAATATTTAAAACTCAACACCTGTCAATTCCTGAAAGGCAGTTATATTGAATTGAGTGACATTTTGGTTCGGTCGAGTAGATTGCACTTAGACCAAGCCGGTCACTTTGCTTGTTGAAATCCTATAGGGTGCTGGGTAGTGATTCCGACTTCCTTAGGCACCACTGCTTCGGTTTCATGAGTGAGGTTGAAGAGGTCTCTCTGGAAGCATCCTTATCAGTTAAGTGATATATTCATAAGATATGATGGACTTCTTTTACCCATGTCCCTCTACCTTGCCCACTCTTTTCTTGGTTTCTTGAAGGATAGGTCGATAGCCACTTTACTTATTTGTTAACTTGAAACTTGAAGTTGAAAGTGCACTATTCAATATAGTCACAATGTTTTGGGAGTTTGAAAAAAGTCTTGAATTTGTTGACGTCTTATTGCTTTCCATGCATGTAACTGTGAAGTGTGAACAGTGGGACTCCAACATGACATAATAGATTGCCATGTGAACCTTGTGGTGTAGTGCTCAATGATAGTAGTAACTGTTATTAAATATTCGTCCTCTATAACTTTGATTAGTTAAGAGTCTCTTAATCAACCATGCAGACGAAAGTGTTCCCCATTCTTCAAATAACAAGTTTTTTAAAATTAAGCTTCTCAAAGTTTTAAGCTTGGAGTTCTGAAAATATCTATGTTTATCGGTTCTCTTATGTTGACTATGGTAATTAAAAACCCGCTCCTTGTTGCCACAGCAAATTCTGATGGAGTTTGTGTTTCTCCTGGTGGTCGCTTTCCCCCATACTCAATCCAAGGAAAACCTCCAAGAAGAGTAAGCAAGGGACCGAACGATTTGACGCTTTGTAGGGTTTTTCGCAAAAAAACATGTTGTGATGTCACCCAAACTCATCCTGCTCTACTGTCGATTAGGAGGTTGGCTTCGACCGGAGAGGCCAGTGACGAATGCTTGCATTTGTGGGAACTACTAGAATGTTCTATTTGTGACCCACGTGTAGGCGTACAATCTGGCTTGCCGACCATATGCCCATCTCTCTGTGACAGGATCTACGATGCCTGCTCTAATGCCTATTTCTCTATGGATTCAAAGAACCAGGTTTGTCGAATGTTAAATACCAATATAATATGTTCTTCTTAGAAACTTTGGTATCTTATTAAGATAATCTTATACGGCAGGTGCTAGCTCCGTGCGGAATCAGTGATACTGTTTGTGGCAGAGCCTCTGAATGGGTCTCAAATGGGACAGAACTCTGTAAGGCAACTGGATTTTCAGTGAAGCCATCTAGTGATTTTAAAGAAACTTTTTGCTATGGTGGCAAAGCTAGTCTAGATTCCGTTGTTGATTCATGGAGGAGTTCGCAAACTGGAGTTCCACGGAATACTGAGAGTTCCGGAGTACTTGATGATTTCCAGCAGTGGGTGAGGGAAATGCCGATTAATGAACAAGTATCATGGGCAGTGGGAGGGTTGGTTCTTACGGCAGGGCTTCTCTTTGTAAGGTTAGATTTTCAGCCATCCATCCACCAAAAGCTCATTTAAATAGTGGGCAGAAATGTAAGATACTTAGGCCCATTTCTGTTTCGGGTGATAGACTATGTAATTATGTATGGTTACAATGAAAAGTAACATACTTTTAAAATTGGGTTAAGTACCATTTTTGATCATCCACCTTTTAGATTTTTTTTTGATTTAGCCACTAAACTATTTTATGTCTTGATTCAACCACTAAACTATTTTTTGTATACACATTTAGCCATTAAACTTTACTAATTTAATCATTGAAAATTGTCCCGATTTGACCACTAAACTATTATATTTTGTACCGATTTACCCATTAGATTTGTTCATTTTCCACAAAATAGAACAGTAATTTAGTGGCTAAATCGGGATAAAAAATAGTTGGTGGCTAAATGAGACAAATCTGAAAGTTGGATGGTCAAAATGATACTTAACCCTTTAAAATTTTCAAAAAAGGGTGAAAAAAGTACACTTTGGTCATATTTGTTAGTTACGGTCATAAAGAAGTGGCCAAAGTATTACTAATAACCATACATTCCCCTTTAATTAAAAAATTTGAACATTGATTACCTTTTATTGGGGTAAAAATACATAGAAATTCACCTAAAGTACATTACTTTTCTATGCAAGTATGCCTAGATTATATCCTAGTAATTCTAATTAGTATATGGGGTGGGCTTATACAGTAAAAGGAAGAGCCATAATCAGCGGCAACGACAAGCAGCAATACAACGTACAGCAAGGAAGATCGGAGGGAAAATGAGCCCAAAGTACCCTGCTAGTCAAGCAAACAGAAAGTGAAAACTAGACACATTGTAGATTAAGAAAGGTTTGATTTGATATATACTCCGTAGTCTTGTAATATCAGTAGGTTAACTAAAATCATAAACTTTTGCTTTAAACTTATGGACATTCGAGTTTGTCCAGAATATTCCTTGTCTGAGGAACTCGTTTTCAAGGTCGATGGGAGAATTTATCAGGCTTTCAGTTTTCTGTTAATGGTATTTTCAGATCGAGTCCCGTGAAACTGAAATTCTTTCTTTTGGGTCCTGAAACCCGAAAATGAGTGTTACTTTCTGTTATTTTTTTATCGCTGCTTGCTTTTTGAACATATGTTTATGAGATTGACATATTTAGCTTTCCAATACTTGGATTGATCCATGGTTAGTTTTTTGTGGATCTGTTAAAATGTTAAAAAAATATTAAAGTTCTGTCGGTGTCGTAGAACTGCTTATTCTGCTTTTGTGTGTAAAGGTCATCCTAAATCGATTCTAAGCTGTATAGAAACCAAGGATGTTCATCCATTCTCTGCAGCAATGGCTACTAGATAAAAAGTTTCCCTGCTCGAGAATCTTTTATCAAGGAAAACATCCGACAATTGTGCATCGACTTTGGTAAGATAGTGACTTTATCATCATCATACACTTACTCAAGATCCATCTGTAGAAGGTTTTAAGTTTTTTTAACACTAAGGTGGTATTTGTTTTTTAAGAGGTTAAATGTCTAAAGTCTTGAAATCATGTCTGAAATTAAGAGGAGACCTTCAAATATGAAATTAAGAGGCATTAAAATTTTAATTCAGACTAGTCTCTTTCTCTTAAAATTCAGAGGGAAATTCAGAGGTTGTAACCTCTTAATTCTGAATTTAAACAAACAATACAAATTAGGTTAAGATCTGAAATTCAGACTTCAGACCAAATTCAGACCCTTTTAATTGAAAACAAACACACCCTCGATAATTGTTCTAATTCTCTCGCTTTACACTTGATTAGAAGCGATCATCACAAGTTTGAACATCGATCTACGGCGTAGTCTTGGAATTGTCATATTATTTG
Source organism: Centrapalus pauciflorus (assembly GCA_020465985.1). Classification (NCBI taxonomy): domain Eukaryota; kingdom Viridiplantae; phylum Streptophyta; class Magnoliopsida; order Asterales; family Asteraceae; genus Centrapalus; species Centrapalus pauciflorus. The sequence goes on from JAANYP010008275.1 coordinate 192,755, forward strand.
AGGGGGGGGGGGGGGGGGGGGGTCGAAGGAATATCAATTTTCATTCTTTAATTGTGATAATAATAAGTTTTGCACTCATAATAAGCAGATACTCTGTTTCAAAACGCAAAGCCAAACACCTGATATCCATGAATTTGATGATAAGTTATGGATGAATTTAATGTTCGAAAATAGATCCTAATATACAAACAAACGTGCTCATAAAATAAAACTCATTGATAAGCTACACCCTGTGCAAGGTTAATCTAAACTAATATAAAAGGTAGCTTTATATACTTTAATTCTCCATCAAACTGAACTTTATCTCTTTCGTCTCGTTCGATTTGTACTCGCTCTTGGTCCAGATACGGACCTCGAAAGCCGGTTGCATTAGTCAAGATGGTCAAAGGGGCCAATGGATCATCAAATTTAAACTAATTGCAAAGGTCATAGATAATATATGCAGAACAGAAATATCTCCACAAGACAAATGGAAATCAGAACCAATATACATCTAGTTACTTCACTTCTCAATGCCAAAACTAAAAAAGGAAATTAAAAAAAAAAAAAAAAAACTTGTTTAGTTGCAACTAGGGCAGGACACCCAAGTTCCTGCACACAGAGTTTTATATTCGACAGAGATTGCCGATCTTACACCGTCTAGTAATGCTTTTCCCAGACATGAGTTCAAGACGAGACCTTTAGAATTAAACTACTTGTTTCTTTCTTTCAGTTGCGATTACTCCTAATACGCATAACCTCTGTTAAGCTGTTCCTATCTTGGGTGGCTGTTCAAATACAAAAACAAGAAGCGACGGTAAGAAATTTCATGTTTGACCTGACATCTACACTATGTTTGGTACAGAGAATTAATCATAGGGAATTGGAAATAAGAGGATGTCCCATGTTGGAAATCCTCTTATTTCCAATTCCCTTAATTCTCTGTACCAAACGCACCATATAGATTAATAACATAGAGAAATGGAATGCTCACTTTGTTAACATCATCATGATGCATAGATATAGATATATAATCTATGTGACCCAGTAGGGGTGGTTTAACGATGTTCGTGTGATGGAATTCAATGGAATTTGGATATAAATTTAGCTTGTTTTGGGTTTTTGATAACTAATATAAATGGTTAAATTTTATGTATTTCCATCAAAAATCCTTGTTTATATGAATTAAATTCCAACCTTTTCATGAATTAGATTCCGACCTACGTCTCTAACCAATACTAAAAATCATCTTCAATCTTCACCATCAACCACATTAGTAACTAAAATTTAAATTCAAATTCCTTCGAATTCCATTCCGTGAACCAAACGCTACATTAGGATTCTTTAGAGGAGATCTTCTGTCCTATTGCAATTCCTTGGGGCCATTGGCTTATGTAAAAAAGAAATATAATCCATGTTGCAAGGATTAAAAAGAGAGGTTATTATAAGAACATATGTTGTTGAACTAACTTAAAGGGTTTGATTTTCAAAATTAGGAAGTGGAAACTCATTAAGTTGTTATGGAATGATGTATGGTTTGCATGTCATAAACCATATATTTGATTTGAAAGCTATAAGACGATCTTTTATGTAGCGATGAGGAAATTATATCCATCACCTAGGAGGAGAGTAGAAAGAAAGAAAGAGCTTCAAATACAATAATCAGAAATCGACTTTGCTTTACCTTTTTAAGAGGCTTAGAAGTGCCGGGTTTTTGCCCGTTATCAAGTGGTTTCAAGATCTCAAAAGAACAAACTAATGATTCATCCACACTCAACAGTGCACCAGCATTGTCAAACTCTCCCCCGTAGTTTGGAGCTGAAAATATCGTCACAAGTTTTCTTTTGGCAAAAAACTCATAGCCATCCTCTACCACCTGCAGTTGAAAGTGACAAATTTTATTGTTGTGTTCTATTTACATCCACCACTCCTTTCATGAGTTACATGCTTGACAACATTGAGTTATGATTTCATGAGTCATTGAAATAACACATTATGCGAATCGAAGAAAAAACAAAAATGTGAAGGAAAATATAAAGATATGGCCACCAATTGAAATCAAGCCATACACATTAAACAATAATATATTTACCTGATGACCTCTGCAAATAAGGTCCAGACTGTTCTTCCTAAGAAATTCATGAACTATATCAGCACCAAAAGTACATGAAACACCTCGATCACTATCAGCCCAGCCCTCTGTTGCATGGGTTGGATCGGACCAGAGTAAATCACATAGGAGGCCACTGTCTGGGATTTCCGTAGGCCTCTCAATTTTCTCTATTTGATTTAAATTCTCAAGCTCTGGAGAAAGTCCTCCGTGCATGCAAAGGATCTTTTCATCAACTATTGCAGCAATAGGCAAACAGTTAAAGCATTCAGTGAATATCTTCCAAAGACGCACATTGAATCTCCTTTTACATTCATCATAGAAACCATAAACCCGATTAATTTTGGGATCTTCGTGGTTTCCTCTCAAAAGGAACACTTTATCAGGATACCTTATCTTGTAAGCAAGCAATAAACATATTGTTTCCAAGCTTTGCTTGCCTCGATCGACATAATCACCTAGAAAAAGGTAATTTTCCCTTGGTGGATAGCCACCATATTCAAAGAGTCTCAAGAGGTCTTGGTATTGTCCATGTATATCACCTGTCAAAAAAGGTAAGCAAAAGTAAATACGTAATAGCTGTAGCTGCTGAACAATTTAAAAATAAAAATGATATTCTACGAAGCATGATTCCCCAATGGTTACATCTTCATCTAATCAATCAACGAATTCTCGGTAAAAATTTAGGTTGATGGCTTTATGTTTGATAATCATCCTAATTTCTAAATGTAACGGTAACGTGTCTCATGAATCTCACAAGGCTCTATCAGTTCCTACTTTGGCTTGTCCATTGGTCGAAAGACAGTTTGTCGGGCATGAGAAGAGTACTCTTTTAGATGGTGCCAATGACTGATTGGCCAAAAGTCAAATACCATGGTTACCGGATGATCATACTATTTTTGTCTCCGTGTATTTATAACTCCATTCATCAAAACCGATTTACGCAAGCATGACACACAGGCAAACATAAAAGTTTGATCAAATCGAAATGTCTAGCTCCGGTTTTGTAGATTCAAAAGGTGAGACAGGCGGAAAGCTACCATAAAACAAATCCAATCAAAACTGTTTAATTTTCCTTTCCAAATCACAAACCATTTACATTCCTATAAGAAATTAAAATCAACAAAAAAAAAAGCCAAAAACACAACAATGGTAGATAATCCATGAACGGTCACCGGTCACCACGAAACCCAAGTATGATCAATATAGATCATATTCTTACAGTATGACCCTGTGCACCAAGAAACTAAATTCTCAGCATTTCCCTCGATTTTGCAAAGAAATTATTTCCAATCCTCCAAGTCTCCAACTTGTGACAGGAAGATCCCCAACCAACGAATTACTAATTATCATATCGTAAAACAGAAATTTTACACAATTTACAAAACAACAAAACAGATAAAGAACAAACAAACCCTAAGAAATTCAACCAAAAGTCGATAATTAGGGCACCGCGAACCTTAATCACCGTATCTCAAAAACTCAAACGTATACCCAAATCAGACCACGATTATCCATAATTGAGCATAAAAACGAAAGAATTACATACGTTACATCCAAATAATATATCAAATCGAAGAGATTGTTACCACAAATCCTGATGGGAGCATGGAGGTGAAGGAGATTAGGCTGAGAAAGGAAAATTTGTCTAGAATTAATGCAAATCTGCCGAATCTCTGCCTCAGATAACTGCACCTGTTTCCCTCCTTTACCATCCAACAATCTCCTTATAATATCTTCCAACATCTTCTTTTCCATCATACCTTCAATGCTCATCATATTCACAGGCCTTCTTCTCCTCGTTCTTATCTTAAATCAATCATCAAATTCCTCCTATGAATTGAACGAACAATGTTATTGAAGAATTTGAATACATAGAAATGGATTGAATTTAGAAAGTTTGAGAAAGAGGAAGAAGGGAAGATGATGATCCAAGTCTCGTGATTGATTATGCGTTGCGTGCTTTGCTCGTTTTCTATTTTGTCTTTGATCCATATATATACATACACCGTATCCGTCTTCATACCCGTATCCGTCTCATACCCGTATCCGTATGTGAACTACTAGCAACTACTTGTGGACATTCACACGTGTTAAAAACATCCGAGTATTATCAATATATCTATAGTTATTATCAAGGGATAATTACAAAAATAGTCACATCTCACATCTTTATTCACTTTTTAGTCATTTTATATACATTTTACCAAAATAGCCACACTTTACGTTACCACATTTACGTGATAGCCACAATTTACGTGATTTGTACTTTTTTTTTATTTTTTAATGCATTACGTTACAAAAAGTGTTTGGTCACGTAAATTGTTGTACTTTACGTGACCACTTTTAAAAATTTGCTCATTCCCCATAAAAATGTAATGATTGCTTAAAAAAATATTTTAAAGTGTGACAATACATCTCACCAAACATTCATAGGGAAGGAGCAAAAATGGTCACGTAAAGTACAACAATTTACGTGACCTAACACCTTTTGTAACGTAATGCATTAAAAAATGAAAAAAAAGTACAAATCAGTGGTCATGTAAAGTACAACAATTTACGTGACCAAACACCTTTTGTAACGTAATGCATTAAAAATGGAAAAAAAGTACAAATCACGTAAATTGTGGCTATCACGTAAATGTGGTAACGTAAAGTGTGACAAGACATCCCACCAAACATTCATGGGAAGGAGCAAAAATGGTCATGTAAAGTACAACAATTTACGTGACCAGACACCTTTTGTAACGTAATGCATTAAAAAATGAAAAAAAAAGTACAAATCACGTAAATTGTGGCTATCACATAAATGTGGTAACGTAAAGTGTGGCTATTTTGGTAAAATGTATATAAAGTGGCTAAAAAGTGAATAAACATGGGAAAAATGGCTATTTTTGTAATTATCCCTATTATCAATATATCTAATCGAATAAAAAGATAAATAATATCCATTTGTCATTTAAATAAGATTGGGAGAATGGCTTAAAATAAATTTGTTCATTTTCGATTATAACATTTAACCGGCAAACAATAAAAGTTAACCGGTAAAAAGGGGATATATATATATATATATATGGTTTATTGTTTGAAATAACAACCTAATTTTTATTTTTTTTTTCTTATTATGACAACTAGTTTATAACCCACGTATTACGTGGATATTTTTAATCAAATTATTTAATTGTGTTTATTTTTTATTAATTACATATTAAAAAATAAAGTATATTTATCTTTTTAAAAAATATTAAATTGCATTTATCTTTTGTTTATTAAAAGTTGTAATTATCCTTTAGTGAATGTAGATGTGACACATGACATTTGATATTTTCATTTATTATACATAATAATAATAATTTCCACAACTAATTCAAATTTTTACATTTGGATCTAATTATGATTATTATGGATAATATTGATAGATATTTATTTTAGGTAAACATTAATTTTAAATGGTACAAAATCTAATTTATTACTAATTAATTAATGAAAAATATAAAGTCAAAATTTAATGCAATTAAGTTAAGGTGTTAAATTTGAAAAAAAGAGGTGGAAAAATAAATTTTTATTGTATTGTAGAAGTGACATATGACATGAATTGTTTTGTTTTATTATAATATATAGGTTAATCAACCCATGTATTTACATGGGTTGATTTAGAAAATACATATTTTTTATATTTTAATAAATTATTATAAAATTTATGTATAATTAAAATAAAAAAAATTGAAAGCTAGTTAAATTAAATATAAAAACATACTTAGTTGTTTGATATTAAATAAAAAAATATAATTATATTGTATTATTAAAAACATATAATATGTGTTTGCAAAAAATGTTTTTTTAATCTTTATTAACTTCAAATATGAAATATCAATGTAAGAACAAAAAACTTCAATTATGTGATGTGTGTATATTTTGAAAATGATAAAATATAAAAATGGAATATCTGAAAATCAACAATCAAAATTTATCATATTCACAATTGAAGTTTTATCAATTAAATTTTAAATCTTGTTAGCAAAATAATTAACAAACAAATTTAACTTTATTTACTACACTTCTACATTTAAATCCAAATTTTTACATTTAAATTTAACTATGATCATTGAGGATAATAATGACATATTTTTTTAGGTAAATATTAATTCATTAATGAAAAAATTAAAATCAAAATCTAATGTAATTAAGTTAAGGTAGTAAATTTGAAAAATGAATTTAAAAAATGACATATGTATAATTATTGATTTTAAATAAGGGTATAAAAGACATTTCATAAATAATTATGAGTTGTCATTAATCTGGACCATTGATTTCTTTCCATCCAATGGTCGAGAAACTCCAAATGATTTTCTTATTTTATATAGTATAGATGAGTTTTATTTTATACCGTTTAATATATTATTTGAAATAGCAATCTACTTCTTGTATCCCGTCTAAATGCTATAATCGGATGTAAACCAAAAGTTGGTTCTATTATTTGGTACAAAATTTACGAGATTGTTATAATAAGAAAAAAGAGAAAAATTGTTTGTTATTTTGAGCAATTCTCCCAAATAAGATGCCAATTGACATTTTCTTCATTTGACACGTGTCATTAATTCATAACTGTATATTGATTTTTAATTTTAGACAAAAAAAAATTCTCGTCATTGTGATTTGATGATTTACTCGGATATAATCCCCTAACCTTAATAATCCTAAAATTCATCCCTATTTTGTTAATTTTGTCCGATTTTAGTCCCTGGGCCATTAACTTTATGATAATGAGTTTTTTTTTATCCTTTTCAACCATGATACTTTTAATCCCTATGGTTGAGGGACTATATCCACAATTTCAAAGTAATTTCGAGGTGGAATTTGGAAAAGAAATTGACGAAGAACTAAAAATAAAAGAAATCATTTGAAAATTGACGAAGAATATTGATTTTAATCGAATAAAACATTCGTAGATCTTTCTTTTTTATTGACATTGATGAAAATGTTTATAGAAACGATGATTTTAATGAAAACTGAAATCTAATGAAGAATTGTTCATTGAAATCGATTAGAAAAAACTTTATTGAAGAAAAAAAAGTTATAGATGGTGTGGAGAAAATAAGCAACAATAGAAGAAGAGGAGAAGGATGAGGGCTCAAAAAGTCATCTAGTGGTTTAAAACTTAACCTTACAAAATTAAGTCACAGACACTCTGTAAGTGTGCGTTTGGTACAGAGAATGAAATTGCAGAGAAATGACAGCAGAGAATGGAATTGCTGAGAAATGAAATTGGTCTGGAGAAAGAAAATTGATTTATCTGTTTGGTAGAACAGAGATTTCACATCTTGTTTTCCTAGTTACTACCCACACATCCATTAAATCAATATATGATGTTGGCTAAGCTCACTAGGGAGAAATCTGATTGTAACAGATGTTCCAAATACACACCCAAATTCAAAAGAAAGCTGAGATGCAACAGATCTTCCAAAAACCAAAGAGAGTGTTGTTCGATCAACATGATATCGAACGCGAGAGAAAGAGTGTTTTCGATCTTAACAAAAAAGAAAAAAGGGAGAAAACATACCTTGGTTTTGCTGTAGCTCGCCACCGAAGGAGTTGTAGGTCGCCGCCGGAGGTCGCTGCTGCTGGGGAAGATGATATGCTAGAAAAGACGAATAATAAGCAGTCGCCACTGCTTGATACGCCGGAGGAGAAGGTTGTCGACGAGAATCGAAAAAATCGCCCTAGGGTTTTTTTGTGAAGGTGGGAGGAAAAATGAGGAGGATGCAGGCGTTTGGGGGTGGGGATCAGGGAAGGCTGAAGTCTCCGCTTTTTTTTTTGGCATTTCCCTGGAGAGTTGAAATTATCAATTCTCTCCAGTTCTTTGGATGTGGATGAGAAATAAAAGTAGAGAAAGAGAATTGTATTATTTCTCATTTAATGATTTCTCAACCTAAACAAACAAGAGAATTATGTTCAATTCCATTTCTCTGTACCAAACACACCTTAAGGATATTTACTTGAGAACTGAAACATCATTCCAACTAATATAGATGTTTCACGAACGAATACTAATAATTAACGATAAATACTTGCGGAATTACGGTCAAATTAAAATTTTCAATGTACAAGGCTACAAGTCATCAACATGATTCTTCCAACTTTGCTACCTATTAACAAAAAAAAAAAGTGTGATGAATCATGGATCAAAATAAATGGGTTACAATGTCTAATAGATAAACTTAGTAATCAGTAATTGTAATTGTCATATTATGATTTGTTCTTACCTGAATTCGAGAACATGCGATCTCCTAAAAACACGATGAAGTCTTATTTCATTAGGGATGACAAAAAAAACCGAACCCGACGGGGAAAACCGAAAACCGATCTAAACGAGGCGGGTTTCCCCGAACCCGATTAAGTTAAACGGGGGACGGGGCGGGTATGGTATTGCTAATACCCGCCCCGTATACCCGATTACATAACCCGTTTAAATCCCTGAATTCCCCGATTACTTTTAATAGCAACATGCTATTTATATTGTATATATATTATATATAAAAGATGAATAATTTTATCTATTTTATATTGTTGGGAATTCGTATGTGTTTTTCATAAAAACATAAACATTAATCTTATTAACGCACAGCGGAAGCTTTTAAAAAATTACGAATTTCGTACACGGATCATCAAGTAAAACATAAGATAAGTAAACGAGAAAGCAATAAAAATTCGTACCTTTGTATTCTATGACAAGAATACACGAATGAGATGCTCTCGGTATCCACCGGTGATGACACGGTCGAGCGGCGCCAAGTATGCAATCGAACACACGAAGAACGGGAAAACCAAACACGTAATTGCGTGTTTGGTTCGTACGGCCAAGCACACCACACACACAAACACCTTCAAGTGTGTGTGTGTGCGGCGGCTACTCAAAAGCCAAAACCCACAAAAACCCTCTCGGTATTGTGTGTATATATATTCTTATATATATAGGCGGCCGTATGATTATATATATATTATATATATTAATGAAAACTTTAATATATAAATATAATATATATATATCTTAATAATTATCTTTATTATTTAAACCTTATATAATTATCTCTATAATTATATATCTATTAAATAATCTTTTATATATTATCTAATAATATATAAACGAATAGATAATTATTTATAATTATCTCTATTTATTTGTTCATAATTATCCATCCAATTATCCAAATAATGAGATGATAATACCGATTCAAATAAATACATCTTTTATTTAATATCTAATAATAAATAAAAGACTAGATAATAATTATTTAATTATCATCCAATGACAATTAAATCACTACAATATCTAATATTGCACTTATAATCCCCGTACTTTGAGATATAATTAATCACACATTAATTTAATCTCAATGATCATTTCGTGTCATAAATAATATCCAATATCATTTATTTAATAGTTTAATTTGCATCTGCTCAGTTGTGCTCATCGGTGTGACCCTCAAGTGTTTTATGAAATCAGCCATGATGCAGTAGTGATGTCATCTTTACACACCATATACTAACATACTCCCACTTGTGTAAGACGACATACTGTCCTGCAGCATGCGCCTAAAGGAGGTCATGGCTAGACACTTTAGGCAACCAAGGTCATAAAAACTCTGACTCCCATTCGCGCATTCTTGTTGAAACAGCCTTCCAAAAAGAAACTTAGGTTATATCTCATGCATCGCGATATTTCAATGTGAAAGCTAGGCATGGATTAGATCAACCGTAGCAAACACTATTATGTTTCTCGACTCCCTGATCTCATACTAAACTGAAACAGACAGATTAGAACACATCAGTTCTGTCCGAGCATGGCCATGCATTTCTGTCAGTATCGATCGTCGAGGGGCCCAGAAATATCTCTTCTTAGTTAAAAGAATGTGCAAATCCCATCTTGACTATCTAGGCCTTCAGCACGACTCCCACTGCAACCAGCCTCGAACCGTTATGATCACCCAGTTACGGATGACATTAGGTTAGGCCAAATATACAGCAGCACCCGCACTAAAGTACGTAGACATCTCAGGTACTAAGGATTACCTTTTTGAGACGACTCATGACTATGATCCACAAAGTGGTCTCAATCGGTGGGTCAATCCAATATTTGTTCGCAACAAATACCTGTGAATTTGGTCCAACCTTTGCTATATTCATCACCCATGAATATCAACCAAAAACCACAGTAGCCTTTTAATTCTCGTTGTGGTTCCCACGACAACAAGCAGCTATGGAATAATTTAGAATAACTTCAAATTTATTCTTGGATTTCTAAAACATGCAAAATAGAACGACATTAAACATATCATGTTGATCTCCTTTATCTCAATAAACACAACATGACTTCCATCAATTTAATGCTACTGTTCCTTTATCAAATGTAACGGTAATACGATCTATCAAAAAATTAATTTCAGACATGATCTTAGTGGGAGTGTTCTCTAGTTAACTGACTTAACTTCCATTACCGTTTATCTTTGAAAAATTACACTAGTTCTTTATTACAACTTCTTGTAATATTATTCAGACTCATTCTGAATCTCCTTACAAATTTATATCCATTATCTTTAGAGGAACTGGTAAATCACTCATAAAGACACCATGATAAAAATTTAGGAGCTCTAGCAATTCAGATTAATTGCTACTAGTGATACGTTTAGATGTTTAGACAGTATGCGGTTTATCTATATCTTAACAAGATATCTTTAATAACATTGTGTTCAAAATTCGTGATATGTATCCATAACCACCAGAACCTGGTTATCTACAACATTTCGTTGTGGTATTCCGTCAAGCTTGTCGACGAGTGTTTAAACAAGTCAAAGGCTACTACTTGACTAACCATCACACAAGTTGTATACATTTCACATGTAATTTTATAAAATGCGATTACTTCTTGTCTAAACAATTCTGACTTCTCAAGTCTAATTATTTCTGACAAGTGAAGTGAATTAACCTCCATGTAACTCCTTTACATTTAATTCTGCATTTTATTAGTTTCTATATAATCACAGATGACTATCCAACTCATATAATCTCTTGAACTAACTTTCAAGAATTAACAAGTTTAATGAAACTGCATTTGAACACTTGAACAATTTACACAACAACATGGTAACCCTTTTTATCTGAATATGACTACTAGCTTGTCCAATCTCCATTGACAAGTTACTATTCAAGTTCCACTTGAATCAATAGTCTATAATCATGGTTTAGTAATCTTAAACAATAGGAATTTCAAGCAACAAATTTTTAACTCCAAAAATTATTTATTTATCCCAAAAATACTTGCAAGAAATTCAATCAATTGTATACTACACCATGATAAACTATTGATGACATGAAAATAGTGTCCAGCAGAGTATTCTCTAAGATGTCTCTATGCTCCCACTGAATCTGTCATCTCTTTTCACTTCATTTTAGTTATTGCAGACATTATGCATGAAACTTTGTTCAATTGGGTATCACATATCCAAAAACAATAGAAGTGACTGATTCAGATACACGAAGTCTCAATGCGGTCAACCTTGACCGTTTCCAAGTACTTTGGACAATTCCTTTCCCAGTGCCCAGTTTCCTAGCACTCAAAGAATTTGTCATCCTTAGATTTGACTTCTCTGTTTCTAGGTTTTAGCTACTTGTTAGTTTTAACCTCCGGCTTGGAAACTTACTTTCCTTTCCGTCTCTTTCCCTATATTCTCTCCTCAATCACTCCCTCAGCAGTCTATAGCATCCGATGCAGCCCACTGATCATCTTCTCCGTGCATATTGTAACAAATTACAAATTGCTAAAATTCCTTCAATAAGGAATTGAGAATTAGATTCGTGGTCATGTCCTGTGTCACGGGTAACCCAAGTCTGCTAAGATGATCCAAATAACCTTTCACCTTCAGCGCATGGGATCTAACAGATGTTCCTTCTGCCATTCTGCAGGAGCTTAGAGCCCTTGTCGTATATCTTTCTCAGTCCGAGCCTGAGTCTGGAACATATCTTTTAGCTGGCGATACATCTGTTAAGCTGAGACGTCCATAAGGCTAGTCTGCAGCTCAGATGTCATAGTCGCTAGCATTAGACAGGCAACATTTACCGAATCCTCAGAGTGCTTCTTGTGGAGATTTCTCTCCTCAACTATAGCAGTCTCTGCAGGAGCAGGTTCTGGTGCCCTTTCCAGAATATACGACTTTCACCCTGTACTCAGAACATTTGTCAGATTTTACTCCCAGTTCAGGAAGTTGCCTCTTTTGAGTTCTCCATATCCCGAATGGACCTCAAAGTAGCAACATGTGCTTTTGGGGAGGATTTTCAAGTGGGAAAAGGATATTGACATTATCATTGTTGTTATTACTGTTATTGTCATTGTTATTATTAAACCGCTTCTACCTCTGTCTTTTTCAACCATCTTAAACAATTTTCCAAAAATCAGTATTTGATTAACCATTAATAAATCAATAACCCAAAATTCAGAAAATGATTTATTAATCCTAAGAACCATTTTACTTATTCATGCACCCAACGGAGGCTGAACCTACATGAATAAGCTACTCAGGCAGGCAAATTATTACCAATTACAACCCCTTTGCAACTCTTAGATCTTATGAGATTTTCAATTTCTTAAATTGATCATGTTTAATCTCATCCACACCTTGGGCAACAGTCTTACTGAGGAACCACCACTGACACACACCATATAACAACTGCAAGTCACTGGCCCAAGTCTCACTTAGGATCCGCAGTGCTTACCTCACAGCTCTCCGAGTTTGCGGCGTAAGCACCCAACGAAGGCTGAACCTACTTACGACGACCGGTCACCGTGAGTGCCACTATACGGACGGTGTGTTGGGTCAGATTTTAATTTGGGTTTATAACCAGTCTCTTACCAAGAACTAGTGGCCAGTCAGGTTAGTCAGCGGGCAGGATCCTTTCGGTTCTAAACCTTTTGGAAATTCCATAGCCCGAGCAAGACTGTCCTAGACACCACCTATTCTGGTAAACAATCCAGTTAATGTACCAGTTTTAAGAATTTCAACTCTTTGATCATATGACATTTTAAAAATAAATCTCCTTTTATTTGAAAAACTAATTTCATAAAAATGTCATATCTAACACCTGACAAAATAATTAAAGTTTTCAATTTAAACTTCCTTTTAAGTACTTTAATTTTTCATCAAAAATGATTGTAGTTTTAATTTCTTTTATTTATCTACTTTGTCGCCACAACCACGCAGATATAAATAAAGCATAAAGAAATAAAACATACAATCACATGGTGACATAGCCTTGCCGAAAACTAAATTGGTTTCCGAGAGCCATACGGACAAACCAATTAGGTCAAAACCTAAGGGACAAAATCAACACACAATGCAAGAAGGTTGAACTCTTTCAGCTCCCACTAGCCTTAGCATTCGATGATGTCTCCGAGCGTCCTTGATGGATGACCTCCTTCTTGATGGACATCTTCGCCAAGATTTTTACATAGTTTTAATCTAAATACATTTGCCTATTTTTTAACCTATTACAGATTACACATAAAACCGGGATTCCATTGGCACGCAGGCCTTCCAAAAATAACCAATAATAAAAATAGCAAACATCACGATTAAATAAACAACCATCACAAACAAGGGGTCTCAAGGCTCGGCTATGTCACAAACATAAATAAAGCAGTAAAGCTTGTAAATAATCCAGAATTCATTTTCATCTTGACATGAAAATAATTCCAAAACCAATTAATCCACCATTAATTGAAGTAAATATGTCCAATATCGTTCTTAAATTAAACACGGTTCGTAAACTCGAAATTCAGGAACACTTTCCAAAATTAGAAACTTTTTCCCGAAAATTTAAATTTAATTCCATCTTTGCATTATATTTGGATTCATAACTATACTTTTCTTAAAATATACAATTAACAATTCAAACACCTTTGAAACTTAAACTTACTATTTTAAGAAACTTTTTATTAAACAACCTTTAATAAATATGGTTTTATTTTCAAATAATATTGATAAATAATTTAAACTTCCTTTAAATAATTATCAATTAACTATTATTTAATTGAAACACTTTTCAAAAATAAATAACTAAACTTTATTTAAAATGTCAATTTTCTTAATAAACAATTTACCAAATTTTGATCATCTTTAAATAACACCAAAAACTTTTCTTTATTGTTTTAAACGAATTCTACCAAAAACGTTAATGTCGAGATCAAATCTCAAAAACATTAAACCATGACCGAGCATGAAACTCAAAGTCACGATTTCATCAATTTGAAAATAAATCCTTAAATTAAACTCTCTTTAATTTAATAATGCATTTATGGAACTAAATATTAAATGCATAAATTAAATCTAGTTTATAAATTAAAATTACCATTAATTTTAATTTCAACATTAAAACTTAATTTTTAATTAAAACCGATTTAATTTAAACGACGAATTACTGGAAAACGGAAACGAACCAACTTAGTTAACCGACTCATACTCGGGTTCAATAACCCATATGAACCGAAAATAAGTAGGGTATCAAACCATTTGACGGCTGAAATTAATCGAAGCCATTAATCAACTCACCTTGATTATTTCGATTTCCATATTCCAATTAATCGTTTGACTATCGAATCAAAAAATATTTAAACCGATTTGTGAATTTTATAAAAAAAATAAATAGAGTCTCCACTTTAATTTTATAAAACCGAAAACACATTTAGTCACAATGTGGCACCCTTGCCACAACAACCACCATTATCAAGACACCCAGGATTAATTACCAATACATAAATTACGTAATGATCTGGCTACTTAATTAAAGTGCGGAAGCAATTAAAGTACAAAATAAATTATTACAATGGTTTCAAATCACCCTATGGTGCTACAAAGGTTACATGACTATGTCTACAAACTTCAAATGCATTACATAAATCCCAAATTTATTACAACAATAACCCCAGCAATAAGTTACCAAGTAAGCAACTGAGTCTTCAATTCACTTCTAACAACAACCTAGCTAGATGGTCCCGCAGCTGATTTTCCTTTTCCTGTAAAAATTACAACAACTAAAACGTAAGCGAATGCTTAGTGAATACATAGATTGCGCACATTATAAATCTTTATGAAGCCCAAGAGTAACCCCGACGACAAACGTCGTTTACTCTCTTCGTACACCAAGTACGGACCAGAGCCGCAGCCCCTTCGAGCCCAAAGCTCGGCATTTACACATACCATCTGAGATAAACGTACGATCGGGGATGACATACTGCCTACCGAACCTGGAGGGATCAGCTCCAGCGTCATATAGCACAGTAACATCAGAGTTATCGATGCGACCCACCGGTCCATCACTAGATGCACAACAATCGAACGGACATGCAACAAGAAAGAATGTGCATCTAAATCTACGCAAGTTAGTAGAATTCCAACCAAACAAATGAAACAACAGGTCTCAGCAGGCAAAGCTTAACATAAAACAGATATAATCATGCGAAATCTACTGTACTCACAGTGGGTGCGTTATTAATCTTTAATCAATTTTATTTCTCCTCGGGCTTTCAACCGGATCCACAAAGTACCCCACTGTGGGTTAAACAACACCACAAGGGACCTGTACGTCAGTTGTAACAACATATCGTGTCAATATCTTGTTTGATTTCATTAAACAATAATTTATAAATTTTTGCAATATCTGATCCCCATTTCGGATCCATGTCCGAATTCGGATCCCACCCGAATTCGGACCCCAATTCGGTCCCCATGTTAAGTTCGGACAATGCCAATTTCGGATCCCATTAGGTCCCAATTCGGACCATTGCAATTTTGGACCTCATCCGAATTCGGTTCCCAAAACGAATTCGGACCCCCATCCGAGTTCAACACTTAGAATATATTTTTCTGTTTTGCATGTTTATCATTTCGGATCCTGTCCGAATTCGGTCCGGATCCGAGCTCCTGCCAGATCCGAATTCGGACGTCCGAGTTCATAATGGTGCAGTCTTAATATTTTCCAGATTTAATCCAAGTTATTTTTATGCTTATTTCCTCGCATGAAATAGATTATACCAACTAAAATACATCTATTTTCAACACTTTTAACACTAATGTTAACACCTTTATGTACCAAATTACATCATTTTTGACCATTTTTGTTCATCATCGAACACACACACTAAAAACACACACAAAATTCTCAAATCCATACTTTTAGTTTGAATCAGGAGCTGAAATTTAATATATAGCATCATAAACACTAGATTTAAACTAATCCACCACTAGATCGTACATGCATTAACATTTCAACACCACAATTAGTGATTCGGTTTTAGCCAAAAACCGAACCAAAATGCTTAAATTCAATGGGTTTGAATAATGTTTACCTTAATTCGTTGATTGCAGATTTTTTTAGTTCCTTGAATGCAATCAGAATCCAAAATTCCAGCTTCAAATTCCCAGTTTTTATGATCTTGAATGTTTAAGAGAGAGAGAGCCGAGAGAGAGTAGAGGTTTTAGTGAGAGAGTGAAATATTCAAAATGAAAGACTTTCTAGTCTTTTAACTCCTTATTTCACCACTTTCATCTTTTGTCATATTCAACCCCTCAACTTATCCGGTTCAATAAAATACTGATTATATAAATAAAGAATTCCATCTTTATTTATTATCCTAATAATTTGATAATTATTTCCACTTAAATAACTTTAAATTTCTCTATTTCTAATTAAAGCAACCAACTTTATAATCAACCCAAATTTTGTACCAACTTTCATAATTCAACTTAAGTTACACATTTAAACTTAATAAACTTCAAAATATAATAATTAAATCCGAGGATGTTACAGCATGGGCTCCACCACGCTCAACATCGTCCTCGAAGTTACTCGGATCCGAACAATTTCGGATACTTCTTCAACATCTCCGCCTTTGTCTCCCAAGTATGATTGGATCCTTTGTGATGCTTCCAACGTACCAGCACCATTTCGATCTCCTTGCTCCTTAGCTTCTTTACTTTCGTATCTAACACACATTCAGGCTCTTCAACATATCGGAGCCTTTCATCAATCTGCAGCTTAGTGTGGTCAGCCCAATCTTCATTTTCTGCAGTGAAAGACTTCCTAAGATTCCCAATATGAAACACCGGGTGTATGCCCGACATCCCTTCAGGCAATTCTAACCGATAAGACTGATTTCCAACTTTTTCAACGATCCTAAATGGTCCAACAAATCTTGGAGCCAACTTGCCCCTTTTAACAAAACGAGTAACACCCCTCATGGGTGATACTTTCAAGTAGACCCAGTCATTCACTTCAAAGCTGATTGGTTTATGTCTCCTGTCGTAGTAACTTTTCTGACGATCCTGGGCCGCCTTCATGTTCTGCCTGATCAACTGTATCTTCTCATTTGTTTCTTGAAGCAAGGCCGGCCCAGCAATTGGTGTTTCACCCGTTTCTCTCCAACAAGTAGGAGTCCTACATCTCCTTCCATACAAAGCCTCGAACGGTGCCTTCTTTATCGTCGCGTGGTAACTATTATTATATGAAAACTCGATCAGTGGCAAATGATCGTCCCAATTACCACCAAGATCCAATATGCACGACCGCATCATATCTTCAAGCGTTAAGATGGTCCGCTCACTCTGACCATCAGTTTGCGGGCGGTAAGCTGTACTCATTGCTATCCTCGTACCTAACCCTTCTTGTAAAGCAAACCAAGAGTTGAAAATGAACCGACTCTTCCAATCAAACATAATCGATTTTAGAGCACCATAAAAATAATAACCTTACTCACGCAAATCTGTGCAAGTCTTCCAAATAATAACTTTCTCGAGTTGGTATATATACATACCCATTTAAATCAGCCTGTCTACAATTACCAATTGTAGAAAAATTTCTTAAATCTGTAATACTGCAAGACAACTTCTAACTTCTCAATCGCTAAACTTTTAGCGGAATCCTCCGAGATCTCAACTCCAGAAATCACATACTACAAAATATAACCCATTGTAATCAAAACTCACGATTTGACATATTTAACTTTACACTTACACCAAAATATCATCGATAATTACAATTACCGATTCCTCCAACATCGTTATACAAATCCCTATTCATAATGTCCATAAAACAGCTGGGGTATTAATCAATCAAAATGTCGTGACCAGAGACTCGTAGTGCTCATAAATATTCCTGAAAGCCAATTTCAGTACATTCCCTCTTCGGACCTCAATTAATCATATCCCATTCGTAGATCAATCTTAGAAAAATAATTAGCTCTCATGCAGCTAATCGAAATAATCATCAATTCCCCGCAGCGGATACTTATAGTCAATTTGTTCAAATCATGTGAATCTATGCACATTCTCATTGTGACATCTTTTGTTTCATAAACACTATCGGGCTCCACACGGCAGAGAACTCAATCTACAAAGCCCCTATCTGACAACTTCTGAAGTTGCTTCATCATATCTTACCTTTCAGTAGATGCATACCGATACGAACAACAAGCTATTGGAGAAACTCCAGGGATCAAGTCAACACAAAATTTCACTTGTCTTTCAAGTGACACATCAGACAAGTCTTCCAGAAACACATATGGAAACATTTGGGACAACAGGCGCATCGGCCACAGTTTTCTTTTCAGTCTTGGTATCAATAACCTATACCAAACAAAACTCACAACCCTAAGCAATCAGCTTTCGGGACCTAACAATCATCATTAGACATTGATCCCCACTTCTCCAATACTCATATATACAATTCTCTCGCCCCTCCGGCGTAATTATCTTTATTATTCCTTTATTGCAAACTACATGCGTCTCATTACATATACACAACCAATTCATTCCAATTTTCATATCAAATCACCGATCTCTACTGGAATCAAGTCAGGATTGAAGACTACCTCTTCAATCACTAGAGTACAATCATGATACACGTGATCTACGTTAACTAATGTGTTACTTAACAATTTCAACATCAATCACAACAGACAACTTAGACCAAGGCATCAACACTTGTTGAGCAAAAGCAGTAGATACAAATAATTGGTCGGCACCAGAATCAAACAGAACTCATGTCTACCTCCGAATCTTTCTTAGATTCTGAATCGTAGTACTAGACTTTTCTTTGCTTTACAAGCATAAGTCGTTAGTATCCAAAGTCTCTTTAAACTTTTTATGTTTGATCAAATCTTCATTTCTTACTTTACACTTTGCATTACATATTTCAATTTCTCTTTTAAAATTATCATGTATTTTCCATGTATTATCATACCCTCGTATGCTTTTCTCTTATAATTTCTAGATTTGTTTTCCTCATATAATATTCATATATATACCAACATTGAATCAGTCTCTTTGATTTCAACTACATCAAATTCTCATGAACAGTTCGTGTCATACGTTCTCAACCACAACCTTTGTAAGCTTACAATATTCAATACAATGTACCTTACTGTTTCCTTTTAATACAAGTTGATGTTATTTGTTTTATGATAAACACTACAAGTTGTTATCATTCCCTCAAACATATTACATATGATACTAATACTATTAGTTCCAATTCTTTTAACCCATCATGGTCAAACTTAAACTTCATTACAACTTCTAAACTCATTCATAAATTTCCAAGAAGTCTATGACATCTTTTCCAATTCAAAGCTTCCAAGTCCATCTTGGCTATTCATCTACTGCCTATTTATATACTCGAATATTCTCATTCACAAACAGGATTATACTTATATTAGTAATAAAACTTATTTAACTCGATTTCATGTTAACTTCAGCATCATAGAACTTCGATAAAATATTGCATATGGAGTCTTTAAGGTACACCTCTAACTCTATGGATTAACGTCCAAAAATTATAACCACGATCTCATCCCTTTGTCAAACCTTTAATTCATAGTTTCATCATGTATTACATGCTAATTCTTTGGTCGAAATTTGCAATTTCTGCTAAAATGGCCCACTTTTCCACAATTATAACAAGCATCGACCTTCATTGGACATTTGTTAGCCTTATGTCCAAATTGATTACAATGGCAACATCTCTTACTTCTATCACGTTTATTTGTTCTTGACCTCAAGTATAGTCCATTTAGTTCATCTTCTCCAGACTTTACAATCTTTCCAATAGCTCTTTCTTCATGATTAACATGTGGTACGATATCAGGCTCACCATATTGCCTACTAAACAACAACTTGAATTGTTCCCAACTAAAGGAAGCAATCAACTTGGATCCCAATTCTTTTTCCCAACGGTCCCACCATTCCTTAGCTTGTCCAATCAATTAATCCTTAGCTAAAAATACCTTATACTCATCCTTACAATTCATCTCTCTAAAGATTTGTTCCATAATTGTAATCCACATTTTTGCTTCCTCAATTCTCAGAGATCCAGAGAATGTGGGAGGTTGCCAGTCCTTGAGTGATCTAACTACATACTTCATGTAATTCTCATCAATTCCGGTTTCATAATCAATCTTTTCCTTGCCCTTGTCTTTTCGTTTCGCTTTATTTCTAAGGTTTATGTTATCCACAACATAATTCCTTTCATATTCCCTCTTTTCTTTTCTCTTGTCTTCTTTTCTTTTGGCTTTGGCCTCATCTCGCGCCCGAAAATGATCCTGAATCATTTTGTTCTGTTCAGCCATCAAGGCTAACATCATTTCTCTTGCTTCTTCAGGTGTCATTCCTCCAGACATGTTCTGAAAATATAAACATATAACTTGTTTAGTAACATGTCATCAGTTTAAAGACACCACTCATTTGTCCTGTATGATAGTCAATCTCTTATAATTACTATATCATAACCTATCTTAGTTCAGATCATTACTTAAACCACTACATATCATTACCTAATGTTTGAGATCAAGACCTCACGGACACTTGAATCTCAAACTACTGCTCTGATACCATCTCGTGTGGCACCCTTGCCACAACAACCACCATTATCAAGACACCCAGGATTAATTACCAATACATAAATTACGTAATGATCTGGCTACTTAATTAAAGTGCGGAAGCAATTAAAGTACAAAATAAATTATTACAATGGTTTCAAATCACCCTATGGTGCTACAAAGGTTACATGACTATGTCTACAAACTTCAAATGCATTACATAAATCCCAAATTTATTACAACAATAACCCCAGCAATAAGTTACCAAGTAAGCAACTGAGTCTTCAATTCACTTCTAACAACAACCTAGCTAGATGGTCCCGCAGCTGATTTTCCTTTTCCTGTAAAAATTACAACAACTAAAACGTAAGCGAATGCTTAGTGAATACATAGATTGCGCACATTATAAATCTTTATGAAGCCCAAGAGTAACCCCGACGACAAACGTCGTTTACTCTCTTCGTACACCAAGTACGGACCAGAGAAGCAGCCCCTTCGAGCCCAAAGCTCGGCATTTACACATACCATCTGAGATAAACGTACGATCGGGGATGACATACTGCCTACCGGACCTGGAGGGATCAGCTCCAGCGTCATATAGCACAGTAACATCAGAGTTATCGATGCGTGTAACATCCTCGGACTTATTTTGATATATTTTGATTAATTAGGTGGAAAGTTATGTATTTAAGTTGAATTTGGGCGATTATTATGCATATTGGATTTTTAGCAAAGTTTGTTGCTATTTTGAGAAAATTGAATTCAGAAACAATTTTATGGATTATTATGAATTTAAAAGTTAATTATGATAAATCTAAGATTAAATCAGTATTTTATGGAACCGGTTAAGTCGAGTGGTGAAATGTGCAAAAATGACGAAAGTAGTATATAAAGGGCAATAGGCTTCATTTTCTAGTTTACACTCTCTCTCTACTCTATCTCTCTAGAAATTTTCTCTCTACATCTCTCTAAGATAAATCACAAACCGACCGTCGGATTTTCGAGAATTATACGTCATCAGAAAGATATCGAGGAGTACAACAATAATCTACAAACGGATTTCAGATTTCATACGAATTGAGGTAAGAATCGAACCTTTTTAAGTTATGGTTTCGGTTTTGAAGAACAGGAATCTCGAATCTATCATTTTATGCAAATTTAAGTTTGTTTTGCTTGAAATGTTGCTGGATTATGATACTATATGCATAGTAGAATCGAATATATGCATCATACATGATATAACACTGATTTTAGGCCTTAGAAATGAAGGATTTAAGTTGAAATGATGAACAGACTCGAATATGTCAAGAACAGAGTCGAAATGTAAGAACAGACTCGAGTTTGGTGCTAGATTCGAAGTTGTACTATTAGATTCTAAGGGGGAGGCCTCGAATCTGACATCAGATTCGAAGATGAATTCGAATCTTCGATGGAATCTGATGGGGGGGTTCGAATCTGTCCTAAGGGTTCGAATCTGATGTGTAAAATTCGAATCTGATGCTTGATTTCGAATCTAACCCATTAAATTCGAGTTTAATGCCTAAAATTGAGAATACTACTCCCTAGACTTGTGTATTTTGAATGAAACTCATAAACAACACATAAAATGTCATGAGTTATATAAAGGTCAATATATGAACTTGAAATGGGTTCAAACTTAGTTATGGTATAAATTTGGTCATGTACCTGAAATGAGGAAAATATCGTCAAACTTACGAAACTTGATTATTATGGAGTTAAACGGTTAATGATACGATGTAATGTTGTAATTGATATAACAGGTCCCTTGTGGTGTTGTTTAACCCACAGTGGGGTACTTGGTGGAATCCGGTTGAAAGCCCGAAGAGAGATAATATTGGTTAAAGATAATACGCACCCACTGTGAGTACAGTAGATTTCGCATGATTATATCTGATTTATGTTAAGCTTTGCCTGCTGAGACCTGTTGTTTCACTTGTTTGGTTGGATTTCTACTAACTTGCGTAGATTTAGATGCACATTCTTACTTGTTGCATGTCCGTTCGATTGTTGTGCATCTAGTGATGGACCGGTGGGTCGCATCGTTAACTCTGATGTTACTGTGCTATATGACGCTGGAGCTGATCCCTCCAGGTCCGGTAGGCAGTATGTCATCCCCGATCGTTCGTTTGTCTCAGATGGTATGTGTAAATGCCGAGCTTTGGGCTCGAAGGGGCTGCGGCTCTGGTCCGTACTTGGTGTACGAAGAGAGTATACGACGTTTGTCGTCGGGGTTACTCTTGGGCTTCATAAATATTTATAATATGCGCAATCTTTGTATTCACTAAGCATTCGCTTACGTTTTAGTTGTTGTATTTTTACAGGAAAGGGGAAATCTACTGCTGGACCTTCTAGTTAGGTCGATTTGGAAGATTTGGAAGATATCTGCTATTTAATCGGTAATTATATTGTGGGACAAATGTTGTAATATATTCTGGATGATTGTAATAAATGTATGGGTGTGTAGACCTAGACTTGGTACCTGATAGCACCGTAGGGTGTTTAACACTTGTTGCACCACTTTATTTATGTTTTAATGCTTCCGCACTTAAATTTAGGTTATCAGATCATTATGTTATTGCATGTTGATGATTAATCCTGGGTGTATTGTAATTGGTGGTTGTTGTGGCAAGGGTGTCACAATGCGACCCACCGGTCCATCACTAGATGCACAACAATCGAACGGACATGCAACAAGAAAGAATGTGCATCTAAATCTACGCAAGTTAGTAGAATTCCAACCAAACAAATGAAACAACAGGTCTCAGCAGGCAAAGCTTAACATAAAACAGATATAATCATGCGAAATCTACTGTACTCACAGTGGGTGCGTTATTAATCTTTAATCAATTTTATTTCTCCTCGGGCTTTCAACCGGATCCACAAAGTACCCCACTGTGGGTTAAACAACACCACAAGGGACCTGTACGTCAGTTGTAACAGCATATCGTGTCAATATCTTGTTTGATTTCATTAAACAATAATTTATAAATTTTTGCAATATCTGATCCCCATTTCGGATCCATGTCCGAATTCGGATCCCACCCGAATTCGGACCCCAATTCGGTCCCCATGTTAAGTTCGGACAATGCCAATTTCGGATCCCATTAGGTCCCAATTCGGACCATTGCAATTTTGGACCTCATCCGAATTCGGTTCCCAAAACGAATTCGGACCCCCATCCGAGTTCAACACTTAGAATATATTTTTCTGTTTTGCATGTTTATCATTTCGGATCCTGTCCGAATTCGGTCCGGATCCGAGCTCCTGCCAGATCCGAATTCGGACGTCCGAGTTCATAATGGTGCAGTCTTAATATTTTCCAGATTTAATCCAAGTTATTTTTATGCTTATTTCCTCGCATGAAATAGATTATACCAACTAAAATACATCTATTTTCAACACTTTTAACACTAATGTTAACACCTTTATGTACCAAATTACATCATTTTTGTTCATCATCGAACACACACACTAAAAACACACACAAAATTCTCAAATCCATACTTTTAGTTTGAATCAGGAGCTGAAATTTAATATATAGCATCATAAACACTAGATTTAAACTAATCCACCACTAGATCGTACATGCATTAACATTTCAACACCACAATTAGTGATTCGGTTTTAGCCAAAAACCGAACCAAAATGCTTAAATTCAATGGGTTTGAATAATGTTTACCTTAATTCGTTGATTGCAGATGTTTTAGTTCCTTGAATGCAATCAGAATCCAAAATTCCAGCTTCAAATTCCCAGTTTTTATGATCTTGAATGTTTAAGAGAGAGAGAGCCGAGAGAGAGTAGAGGTTTTAGTGAGAGAGTGAAATATTCAAAATGAAAGACTTTCTAGTCTTTTAACTCCTTATTTCACCACTTTCATCTTTTGTCATATTCAACCCCTCAACTTATCCGGTTCAATAAAATACTGATTATATAAATAAAGAATTCCATCTTTATTTATTATCCTAATAATTTGATAATTATTTCCACTTAAATAACTTTAAATTTCTCTATTTCTAATTAAAGCAACCAACTTTATAATCAACCCAAATTTTGTACCAACTTTCATAATTCAACTTAAATTACACATTTAAACTTAATAAACTTCAAAATATAATAATTAAATCCGAGGATGTTACACACAAATGTTTAAATATTAAGAACCAAACACTTTTGATTTATTAATTCGATTTTAACGCATTTAATTAATCGTTCGAGTTTAACCGTGAATTAATCGACATGACGGAAACAAATAATCCATCACCTCGGCTACCACATCACAACCGAGAGGTCATGGGTCTCAACCCATGGTCGAAAAACTCTAGGTTTGATTTCGTGAACCGAAACGTTTAATTTTCGACTTTAATCAATTAAACACTTTTAAACAATCAAACATCAACTAAATAAAACGAACTAAGGTTTCAAAATCCCGAGTTCCGAGGAACTCCAAGGTTGGCCGAGAATCACCATAAGGTTTCCAAAACCTTTGGTCGATTTTCTCCAAGCCAAATCAAAACCTTAAACATTTTAATTATTGATTTCGACCGTTTAAACAATTTTAATTATTAAAAATCGAAACTTTAAGATCGTTGGATATAAATACTTGAATAATACTATCATTATGTTACTTGAGATGACTCTGATACCACTGTTGGGAATTCGTATGTGTTTTTCATAAAAACATAAACATTAATCTTATTAACGCACAGCGGAAGCTTTTAAAAAATTACGAATTCCGTACACGGATCATCAAGTAAAACATAAGATAAGTAAACGAGAAAGCAATAAAAATTCGTACATTTGTATTCTATGACAAGAATACACGAATGAGATGCTCTCGGTATCCACCGGTGATGACACGGTCGAGCGGCGCCAAGTATCCAATCGAACACACGAAGAACGGGAAAACCAAACACGTAATTGCGTGTTTGGTTCGTACGGCCAAGCACACCACACACACAAACACCTTCAAGTGTGTGTGTGCGGCGGCTACTCAAAAGCCAAAACCCACAAAAACCCTCTCGGTATTGTGTGTATATATATTCTTATATATATAGGCGGCCGTATGATTATATATATTATATATATTAATTAAAACTTTAATATATAAATATAATATATATATATATATATATATATATATATATATATATATATATATATATATATATCTTAATAATTATCTTTATTATTTAAACCTTATATAATTATCTCTATAATTATATATCTATTAAATAATCTTTTATATATTATCTAATAATATATAAACGAATAGATAATTATTTATAATTATCTCTATTTATTTGTTCATAATTATCCATCCAATTATCCAAATAATGAGATGATAATACCGATTCAAATAAATACATCTTTTATTTAATATCTAATAATAAATAAAAGACTAGATAATAAATATTTAAGTATCATCCAATGACAATTAAATCACTACAATATCTAATATTGCACTTATAGTCCCCGTACTTTGAGATATAATTAATCACACATTAATTTAATCTCAATGATCATTTCGTGTCATAAATAATATCCAATATCATTTATTTAATAGTTTAATTTGCATCTGCTCAGTTGTGCTCATCGGTGTGACCCTCAAGTGTTTTATGAAATCAGCCATGATGCAGTAGTGATGTCATCTTTACACACCATATACTAACATATATATTATACATAAAAATTATTATGTATACTTTAAAAAACTTATTTATTTACATATAATTTAATGAAATAATGTTTTTTTCGTTATCATTTGATAGGTATTACAAATTTAATTTAAAATTAGTATTGAAATTTTAACATACATTGACGTTTTAAGCTTAAATTATGAACCACGTGATTAAATTTTATTTCATTGATTTATAAATGGGTTACCCGATTCCCCGTGGGATTCCCCGCGTACCCGATGGGGATCCCCGTTTAGTCCCCGCGGTTTTTTTAAACGGGGATGGTATTTACATTCCCCGCCCCGAACCCGCCCCGTTGCCATCCCTATATTTCATCAAATTACGTTATATTATAATTATAAATACTAACATTTACCATAGTAAATGGTACTATTCACAAGCTATTCATATGAATAGTACAACTTAAATAATAATATATATTTTATTCAATGTATTTTAACAAAATGTGATGTAGATGATTTGGTAGTCATGTGTTCAAAACTCGACCCTATACCTTTTTCCTTATAACATCTCTCGTTATATCTCTTTATAAAATATATTAATTTGAAATGAGACATTTAAACACTTAGGGGGTGTTTGATAGCCACTTATCAGGCTCTTATCAGAGGTAACCTCTTATTCGGTAAGAGGAAATACTGATAAGTGCGTTTGATATGCAGAAGACATAAGAGTCAAAATTCTCTTATCATGTCTTATCAGGATAAGACTTTGATATGCTACTTATCACCACTTATCACACCAAAAAAAATACACGTCTCTCCCACCCCACCCCACCCAAACCTTTACCCCATACCTTACCTCACCCACCCTACCCCTACCCTACCCTACCCTAAACCCCCTACCCCTACCCTACCCAACCCCACCCTTTCCTTTACCTCATACCTTACCTCACCCACCCTACCCCCTACCCTACACTATCCTAAACCCCCTACCCCACCCCACCCTAAACATACCCTACCCTCAACCACCTAATCTCACCCTACCCTAACTACCCTTAACTTACTTATACCACCCCACCCATATCTCCACCCTTAACCCTACCCACCCCACTCCCATACTTACCCTATCCCACTCCACCCCACCCCTAAACTAACCCATCAAACCTACCCACCCCACCTCACCCCTCCTTATCCCACCCCACCCTACCCCTATCTCTTCCCACCCCTACCCCTCAAACCTACCCACCGCACCCCTACCCTACCCCTCAAATCTACTCATCCCCACCCACCTTACCCCTCAACCTACCCACCCTACCCCTACACCATTACCCTACCCTATTTACCCCACCCCACCCTCAACCTACCCCACCCGTACCCTACCTCTTACCATATTTATTATTACGAGAAATATTCCAACAATTTTTGATAAAATTTATTATTTTTCAGTAACATATCTATATAACTTATAAACTTAAGTTATTTGGAAGTTAATAAACATAACCTTATAAACTTGATTAAAACTGTAACATCCTCGTATTTAATTTATTGTAATTGGGATAATTAGATGAATTTTTGTATTAAGTTAAATTATTAAAAATGTTTATGTATCTGGATATTTGGAAGTTGGTTGTTATTATAAGAAATTAAGAAATTTGAGAATTTAAATTTTAGTTATTAAGTATATTTGTTAAAAAGTTAATGACGATGAAAATTATGATAAAAATCAGTATTTAATGGAACCGGATAAGTTGAGGGGCTAAAAGTGTCAAAAGCCGAAAATATGGAATAAAAGACCATTGGTCTTTCATTTTTGAACTATCTCTCTCTCTACAACTCAAGAACTCTCTCAACATCTCTCTAAATCCCTGCTGAAATTCAAAATTGTGGAGCTAAATTCGTGGATTAAAGCTTCATATTGCCAAGAATCAGTAGAAATTAAGGTAAGAACACGATTTATCATCATGGGGTTTTATTTTGAGAATAAAATGCATAAAATCGGATTTTTAAATCTGAAGATTCGTAATGCATGTTTGTTATGGTAGTTGGAAATCTTTCTTGGAAGATTACTGAAGCTTAGGAAACAAGAATCGTTGGTTAATTCGTCCTAAAAGGTTAGAAATCTTAACTTTTGTAAGTTTTTGTGTTCTTGAAGAAAAGTTCATATTTTGGTTCAATCTGGACGAATTTGGGTGTTAATGATATGGAAAATGATGTAGAAACACTCAATATATGATAATAAAACATTATTATGGATTGCATGTTGCTAGAATTGAGTTTTTAGAAATTTTAGTGAAAAACCCGTAGCTGCGACCTGCAAACCTGCATGTGAACTCGGCGAGTTCATGGGTGAACTCGGCAAGTTCTCAAGAACATATGAACAAATCTTCAAAAAAATTCATAAGTGTTGGATCCGAATTCGGATGAGACCCGAAATTGGATAGGACCGAAATCATATAAAGAACCGAACTCGGATGGACCCCAATCCGGATGGGTCCGAAATTCAGTTAAGGGTCCGGAATTCGGACAGGAACTCGGCGAGTTTGAAACACCCATACAACAATAATACATATTTCAGTGTAATTAACAATAATTTATACATCAATACTTGCGGAATAGGGTAGAATTAAAACTTTTACAACTAATGCATCATAAGTGATGCATCCGAATAACAACCATTGAATCTACAAGGTTACAGGTCATGATCCTGCAAACGAATAGTCAAGGCCAAGAGGCCGACTAACCCAAACCCAACACAATCACCAAAGCATACCATTAGTCTCGAGTCTACACTCTGAATAATGAGGAAGAATATAAACTTCCCGCTCGATAGCTCAAACCTGCAAAAGGTTAACAACTAAAAGGGTAAACAACAGAAGTTGTTTAGTGAATTCTAAGATTAATATAAATAACAATTAACATGCTAACCATGCCTATCCAACACATAATTTCTATCAACCAAAGATATAGGGGCCAATGATGGCCAATGCCAAGTTAGAATGGGATCACATCATCCTCGTTGAGGACTATCGGTGTCCCACATCAAGTATTTACCTATTCGAATTCACAACAATATGCCTCATCTCACTGAGGACTATTAACATTCTCGACATTTATCAATGTCACATGTTCCATCGTCACCGCCCGGCCTAGCCGAGTCAAGGTGTGAAACCAACTCAACTCTTGGAATCCACTACACCGCTAGACATAGTCGAGCCAAAGTGGGGATTCCAACGCGTGTCATAGTAGGACGTTGTAACGCTTTTACAAAGTTGCCTTACCAAATCGGCACGTTACATTACCACAGTACATACTACTAATGACTCCAATTCAAAGGTGAGAACAAACATGCTTGCGGCCCAACGTGTCATAATCATCGCCACGAAGGCGGCCCGTTGCCGTCCTCACATGATGTCAACACCGCCACTAGGATATAACTCATGCTTGCAGCCCAACGTGTCATAATCATCGCCCGTAGGCGGCCCGTTGACGTCCTCACACGAGATAATCCCATCCAAATCCAAATACCACATACCCCATGGTCATCTAGGGTTCCCTGTCAAAGTCGGGAGTGGTATTGCCTCTAGCAAGTATGAGGCTGTCCCTAGCAAGTACGGGACTGTCCCTAGCAAGTACGGGACTTTTGACAGTGCAAGTACGTCGGCATCTGGCATCCAAAGGGGCCAGGAATAATCCATGGGCATCCACAGGGGTCCAAAACGCATTCCACAACAAATTAGGGTTCAAGATGACTCATGGGAGTCTATAATGGTCCATAAGACCAATTAAAGAAACCACCCATGTGGTTCTACTAACCGTTCTTCAATAATGGTTTTAACATATCAACGGGGTCGTTTGACAATACTAATAAACCTACCGGTTAAATAGTCCTTTATGCCCGAATCATAATCAATTAGATTGTCACGAAGGCGACCCAATATACAACCTAAAGATTCATGCATATATCCCAACTATTATTAATCAATCACAAAAGTGAGTAGTCCAACCTACGAGATCATCAAACGTGAATTACCAACTTCCAACCATTATTATTCATACAGATAAGAGGTTAGACATATTATATGAATTTCATAACAAACCAATACATAACTATGTCAACTATCATGGCAATTCACTTTTCAATTCATGATGCATGACAACATGTTCAATAAGGCTACAATGAATCCATCTATAGCATGTGAATATGCATGATCAAGTAGCATGTTATCAACAAAGGCACAAACAATAATTAACATGTAAACATTCATCTACATTAGTCCTAGAACTCACAGTGATCGGTTTAGAGTATTCCAAAGCCTTCCAATAAAGCCACATAGCACGGAGAATGGCTAAAGCTTGCAATCAAGCTCCTTTCGACTCCATTCACCTAGAAGCATTCATAACGCGAACTCGTGAGCTCCCGAACACAAGATAAGCCCCTAAGAATGGGCTAAGGGTATTGGGTTATCAAACCGAAAGTACTAAGTTCATATGAGGCCTTAGGAGTTCCGGAATGGATCAAAGGCCCTCAAACCCTTTAAACACTTAATTTAGAGGTGCAATGAACGTATAAGACCCAAGCATCGACCCCCGACCGACCAAAATCCATTTTGTGGGCAGAAAGATGGTCATGGCGTGACCTAATGATGGTCACCGCGTGACCACTGCAGGTGTGCCCTGCCTGCTCATTTTTCCCTTCACTCAAAGCACCCAAACTCACCAAAACTTCCATAAACGTTTTTGCAACTTTGGAGGGACTTTACCAACAATATTAATAGAATATTAAGGTCACTTAGACACATCTAAACATATTAGAATGATTTCATAACATTCCATGATTCCATGGAGCTCATACGGACTCCGAACGAGTCCGAAAATGACCGAAAACTCCAACCGACAACACCAAGCTCCAATTGAGCTTGTAATCAATTCTAATCAATTCCATAGCAATATTTGACATATTTAGGCTATTATTAGGTATTAATAATATATTCAAACATTTAATTAAACCCGACAATGATTAGGAACTCATTGGGGCATTTCACCGAACACTTGGCGTGCGGTTTCGACTTAAAACACCAATTTGAGTTCTTGCAAATACTTTGTGTTTTCCAACTCATGCAAACACTTTAATAACACAATTGAACACTTTCCAAACATATTATACTATAACATAGCATTTTATTGCTTCATGGAGTTCATACGAACTCCAAATGGGTTCTAAATGACCAAAACCTGAACCAAGCTTTCAAAACTTCAAATGAGTTCCTACTAGCTTCTTTTTAATTCCAATGCTATAAATAACATATTTGGGCTATGTTTAGACATTCAATTTTTATTTAATCATTTTATACTCTTCCCACACATTTAAATCATAAAAGATTGCCAATTGGTTCACATGAACTCTTTTGAGTTCACAAATGGGTTAAAACCCAATTCACCACTTCAAAGCTCCAAATGAGCATCTACTTAAATCCATTTGATTCCATATCAATATTTAACATATATGGATGAAGATTTAGCATATCTATATTACTAAAACATCAAACTCAAATCCATAACCCATTGGAGCTCATTTGAGCCCTAGCTTAGGTTCAAACCAAAACTAACTCAAACTACCAATGTAGTTGCATATTATGACTCCATTTTGATCATATAACAACATATTAAGATATTGGAGCCATTACAAAACATTTCAACATAAACCCATTTAAGGTTTCATTCTTCAAATGAAGAATGGAGAAGAATGAGATGAAGTAGGAGATGGGGAAGATGATTATACCTTCAAGGATTACAAAGATTGAGATTCCTAAGCTTTAATCTTCACAAATTTGGAGATGAATCTCCCAAAAACCCTAGCTTCTCCATTTCTTTTCTTCTTTTCTTCATGGGGAGAAACACACACACACACACACACACACAAATGCAAGTGTGTGTGTTATACGGTTTTAACAAAAATAAGGGGGTGTGGGTTTGACAACTTGTCACCTACACCCCTCCAATTTCTCTCTCTCATTCAATATGCACCCCTCAAGAAACCATTTATTTATATTAACTACATTGTCATTAATTGTATTTGTTTGAGGTAATTGCTATAGAATTTCCATAACACTAAACTTCACAATTAAAATTGCTTCACAAAGTTGATTACCTTCTTAATTTAATATTATCTCCAATTAAATTTCATTATTCCAATAATTATATTAACTCAACATTATTATGGATATAATTACCTCTTAATTATTCGGGGTGTTACAGAGTTCCCTGAGCCTACTCGACGAGTTCTTAGCATTTCTTGGGTAATTCGGATGGGTTTAAAAGGACTCGAATTGATGGTCAAATAATCACACTTTTGGGATATCTTTTGTACCATATTAAGGTATATAATGAAGGGTTATTTGGGATCGATAACACACTAAATGATGAGATTTAAAATGTGAGTTTCGGATGACGATTCCGACTGTTGTAACACTTTTATTTGTACAAATTGATGGTATTTGTCACATCCTTGCTTTAAAAACATGCTTGCTTATCCCAGGAATAATAACAAATGCATAAAGCTAAATAAAATATTACAATAAGTCTTGCACTACACGTGCTTCAAGGTTACAGTACTAAGTTGCTAAAAACATCATAACATAAATAAAAGCAGCTACCCAAAACCCAAGGCATCATAAAGCTATACCACAAGCTGAAAGTTAGCTAAGTCCTCTGGGCAGATCAGATAATAGACCTAAGCAGAAGGTCCAGCTTGTTCTTTACCTTTTCCTGTAAAAATTTGTAAATAGCAACTGTAAGCTAGAGCTTAGTGAGTAAACAGATATTCATGAATGCATGTAAAATATGAGGCGAAAGTGCCTATAAAGGCTGTTATGCTTGCTTGCTTGCTTGCTCATTTGCTTAATACCCAGAAAGAATGCTGCACGATTGAGACATTTCACGCAGAACAGAGATGCCACCACTAGGGGTTTACCGCTGACAGATGATCAATCTGTGATGCGGGGCTAGCTACCCGCATAATGCTCAAGGGATAGTGGTGAACATCAGAATTGCTTGCTCGTTAAATATAATGCTTATGAGATGCACAAAGAAAACGCTAAAACAAGGCTTGCTGTATAGTATGCAGAACAATAAACAGATAGCAGATAAATATGCATATTAATAGATCAGATGTAAGATCCGGCTAAGCTGGGCATCACCTGTACCACAGTGTTCGCCTTCACTCACAAAAGTCTATTGAATTCCAAATAAATCATATAGAAGCAATTTATGTCTCAATTTCATATAAAACATGTAAACAAGAATAACTGTTACTCACAGTACTGAAAATGCTTCGAAATGCTCGGAAATAATTGCTCGGCTTATTTACGCTTTAAATTGCTTTATAATGCTTGCACTTGCTTATCTAAGCGCAATATAGACTGGCACTGGCTTTGACTCGCAGCTGGGCTAAACAGCTTATGTATAATATCTGAAGTTTAATATTACAGAACATGTGCTAAATTAATACTGCTAGCTCAATATTCCAACATCTATAAGCCATAACTTCTAGCTAAATATTTTGCTATTTATTTTGCTAATTTATGCGTTGCTCATTAATTTTATCAACTAAACTCAAATTTAATGAACAGATTCGAGCACATTAGACAGATTCGAAGGCAGACTCGAAATTAGGGATTAGATTCGAACCTCATTCGAATCTGAAGTTAAACTCGAAGGCCATCTCGAATCTGGGATTAAACTCGAAGGCCATCTCGAATCTGGGATTAAACTCGAAGGCCATCTCGAATCTGGTGGTTAGATTCGAATCTATGATTCGAATCTAGCCCTATTCGAGCCTGTTCTATCTATTTTCGAGTCTGTTCTACGCATTCTCGAGTTTGTTCATAAGCTACAGCTTTACACATGCATTTTCAAGCCTAAAATCACAAATAAACTAAGCAACAAGCCTCGGTTTGATTATATTATACATAATCTACCATATTTTAGCTAAAACTCATACAAAATCAGCTGTAAATCGCCTAGAATGATAAACTCGAATTCGTAGCTTCAAAAACCGAAAGTGCAGAAAACGAAAATGACAATTTTTACCTCAAATCCGTATCAAATCACGCCTGCAATGGTAGATTCGGATAGTACGCTTCGAGATCTTTCCAATGACGTATAGAACTCGAGATTTGGCCGGTCGGTTTGGCAGAAAAGTTAGAGAGATGTTCGGTTTCTAGAGAGAGGAGCTCTGGAGTTGCTAGATGAGTTTTTGCAAAAGTGAGAAAATGGAGCACCCAACTCCTATTTATATTAAATCTCGAAATTACATCTTTTTACGCAAATTGCTCAAAATTACTTAAAATAAAAATGCAAATAAAAGGCAAGGTGTTATAGTATGAGCCCACCACGCTTGCACTTCGTCCTCGAAGTACCTAAGGCTCGAACAGATGCGGATATCGAACTCTCATGTCTTGCTCAGATTCCCAGGTCTGAGAAGTTCCGTGAGAAGTCATCCATTGCACCAACACCATTACTACCTCTCGATTCCTCAACTTCTTCATCTTTGTTTCTAGAATAACTTCAGGCTCGTCATATTGTAGCTTTTCATTAATCTTGTAAGTTAGATGATCGACCCACTTTTCTTTGTCATCTTCCTTGCACTTCCTTAGTTGCGAAACGTGAAATACGGGGTGTATGTTGGACAGTTCGCTCGGCAAGTCCAACAGATAAGATTGAGTTCCAACACGCTCGGTGATCTTGAAAGGACCAACGAATCGTGGTGCTAACTTGCCACGCTTGCCGAATCTGAACACACCTTTCATCGGCGAGACTTTTAATACAACATAGTCGTCCTTCTGAAATTCCAATGGCTTATGACGTCGGTCATGATACGATTTCTGTCGAGATTGAGCGGTTTCCAATCGTTGACGTATGATTCGGATCTTTTCATTTGTCTGCTGAAGTAGCTCGGGACCGGCGATTGGTGCTTCACCGGCTTCATGCCAACACGTAGGAGTTCGGCACTTGCGTCCGTATAAGGCTTCGAAAGGTGCGGCTTTGATGGATGAGTGGTAACTATTGTTATAAGAAAATTCTGCTAGCGGCAAGTGGTCATCCCAACTACCACTAAACTCAAGAACATGCCCGCAGCATGTCTTCGAGTGTAAGGATCGTGCGCTCACTCTGTCCATCAGACTGCGGATGATACGCTGTGCTCATTCTGATCTTTGTGCCTAATCCATCTTGCAATGCACTCCAGAACCTCGAAGTAAATCGGCTGTCGCGGTCGGAAACAATTGATAGAGGCACATCGTGTCGGGTAACGATCTCGTCTATGTACAACTTGGCTAGTTTCTCTAGTGAGTAATTCTCGCGAATCGGAATGAAGTGCGCAACTTTGGTTAAACGATCCACGATCACCCATATTGCGTCGTGCTGTCTTCGCGTAGTCGGAAGCTTCGTCACAAAGTCCATCGTTATGTGATCGAACTTCCACTCGGGAATCGGTAGGGGCTGTAGACTGCCATAAGGCTGCTGATGCTCCGCTTTGACCAATCGGCAAGTAACACAATTATCGACATATTGGCCTACGTCTATTTTCATACCGGGCCACCAATACTCGACTTTTAGATCGTTGTACATCTTGGTGCTGCCAGGATGTACCGAGAAGTTAGAACAGTGGGCTTCCGAAAGAATTTTCTGTCGAACATCACCAAATTTCGGAACCCAAACACGATTCTTGAAGAGCTTTAAGCCACGAGGGCTATCGATTAAGAATTGAAGTTGCCCTTTCATGTCTTCAGAGTTGAGGTTTTCTTCTTTCAAGGCTTCAGCTTGGGAGATAAGACTTTCATCGATCAGAGTAGATGAAAATGAAATATGAGTCAGAGTATAGAGGCATTTTGCGGAATATGATTTACGACTCAATGCATCGGCCACCACATTCGCTTTGCCAGGGTGATACAGAATATCACAGTCATAGTCTTTGATGAGTTCCATGGAGCGTCGCTGGCGCATGTTGAGCTCCTTCTGATTGAAAACGTACTTAAGACTCTTGTGATCTGTATATAACTGGCATTTGGTGCCGTAGAGGTAATGACGCCATGTTTTCAATGCAAAAGTCACAGCAGCAAGTTCAAGGTCATGAGTCGGATGACTCTTTTCATGATCCTTAAGCTGGCGAGAAGCATATGCTATGACTCTGCCTCTTTGCATCAAAACACACCCAAGCCCTTGATATGAAGCATCGCTGAAGACTACAAAGTCTTCATTACCTTCGGGTAAGGCCAGAATAGGCGCTTCGGTGAGTTTCTGTTTTAAAGTTTGGAAGGCGGTCTCTTGAGCTTCTTCCCAAATAAAGGGAACATTCTTGCGAGTAAGAGATGTAAGAGGCATGGCTAGTTTTGAGAAGTTCTTAATGAATCGACGGTAGTAACCCGCCAATCCCAGGAAACTTCGGATCTCGGTAGCTGATTTGGGAGCTTCCCAATTTTGAATGGCTTCTATCTTAGAAGGATCCACAGAGATTCCTTCACCAGATATCACATGACCAAGGAATTGTATCTGATAAGATACAAGATTTGCAAGTTAACGCTGAGCATGAAATTTAAGAAAAGATAAGCTTAAAAATGAATAAATCGAGATTGCAAGCACCTGTCGCAACCAAAATTCGCATTTAGAGAACTTGGCGTAAAGTTGCTCCTTGCGCAGCAACTCTAGCAGCTCTCTAAGATGCACAGCATGCTCAGCTTCAGTTTTCGAGTAGATGAGAATATCGTCTATAAAGACGATAACAGACTTATCGAGCATTGGTCTACAAACGCGGTTCATCAGATCCATGAACGCCGCAGGAGCGTTTGTAAGGCCAAAGGGCATAACAAGAAACTCGTAATGCCCATATCTGGTACGGAAAGCCGTTTTAGGGACGTCTTCTTCATGAACTTTGAGCTGATGATACCCAGATCTAAGACGATCTTTGAGAAGTAACTGGCTCCCTGAAGCTGGTCGAAAAGATCGTCTATTCTGGGCAACGGATATTTGTTCTTTATTGTTACCTTGTTCAACTCCCTATAATCAATGCACATCCGGAGAGTCCCATCTTTCTTTTTAACGAATAAAACAGGAGCTCCCCAGGGAGATGAACTTGGTCGTATGAGTCCCTTATCAAGCAATTCTTGCAATTGCTTCATCATTTCTTGCATCTCAGCAGGTGCAAGTCTATAAGGGGCTCGAGCAATTGGTGCCGCGCCGGGCACTAAATCAATTCTGAACTCCACCTGACGGTCTGGCGGGAGTCCAGAGATGTCCTCGGGAAAGACATCGGGAAACTCAGAGGCTATCGGTACCTCGGCTAAAGCTTTCTTTTCAGACTTAGCATCTATCGCATATGCTAAGTATGACACGCAACCCTTAGCTATATGTTTCCTAGCTTTGACTACAGAAATTAAGCATATTTCACCTGTCTTTCTGTCACCGTAGATGCAAATATTGCGGCCATCCGGAGTAGTGAGCTTTATCAACTTCTTCTTGCAGACAATGTTGGCGTCATGATGATCAAGCCAATCCATACCCACGATGACGTCGAATTCGTGAAAGTCCATCGGGATAAGGTCCAGTTGAAATGTGCAGTTGTCAAGCAGAATGATGCAGTCACGGTAAATTTTATCGGTAGACACACTTACATTACTAGCTGTTTCAATATCAAAGATAACAGGTAGTGTAGTCGGTGCAATTCCAAGTTTAGATGCAAATGAATTTGATATGAAGGAACGGTTGGCTCCTGAATCAAAAATAACTCTAGCAGGTACAGAGTTAACGAGAAACATACCAGATACCACATCTGGTATTTCCTTTGCTTGCTCGGCCGTTATCTGGAATGCGCGATTCTGACTCCGAGCTGGCTCGTTACGGCGACTAGAACCTCCTCGCGATGTGCTATGCCGGGCCGGTTGATTTTGTCTTTGCTGTTGATGTTGATGTTGTTGCTGAGGTCGGTATTGCTGTTGCTGCAATCGCGGATGATGCTCTGCACTCGGATAAATTATGCTGAACGGATGCGTACATGCATGCTCATTATGTCCAGGGCGTAAACAGTTGTTGCAAACTTTAACTTTGTTAGGACATTCTTCACTGCTATGTCCTATTTCATTGCACACATAGCACCTCACATCATTGGGGTTACAACGCCCAATGTGTGACTTCTGGCAGCGGCGACACTGCCTCGGCTCAGAATGTACCGCATATGATCGAGTTTGCTGTGCTGGAGGCGAGCTGAACTGTCGGTACTGAAACTGCTGTGGCTGAGAATATCTGGATGAAGATCCAGAATAGCTTCCGGTGCGCGATTTCTTGGGCGGTGATGGACATGTCGGGTTAACAGAGGAAGTAGGAACTCCTCCAGCTCGAATAAAATCCTGCTCGAGAATTCGAGCAGCTTCAACACAGTCAGCATAGTTGGTATATCCCCGGTGCTTCAAGAACTTCTGATATTCAGGATGCAGACCCATCAGAAAATGGTCGATCTTTCGCTCTTCAGTAGCGACTTGATAGTCAGACAGCAAGCTTAGTCGGGTAAATTCTATCTCATACTCAGTCACCGATTTGGTTCCCTGAGTAAGAGACATCAGCTTCTCTTCCAAACGCTTCTTTTCATCAGCTGGGCAGTACTGACGAAAGAAGATAACTTTGAATTCATCCCAAGATAGGGACTTAATCCAGTTGGCTCCGTGCATGTTTTCCTGAGACCTCCACCACATAACAGCGCCACCCTCGAACAATGTTGTAGCGAAGCTGACCTTTGATTCTTCAGCACAGTCACTAATGAGAAAAATCCGCTCGATGCCAGTGATCCACTCAAGTGCTTCGATCGAATTTGCAGCACCCTTGAAGGGTTGAGCTCCACAAGCTTTGAAATAACGAAAGTTGCAGCCCTTAGGAGGGACTACAGGAGCTTCCTCCTCGTCAGTGTCATCGTTGTGGCGTCCAGTATCATCTTGTTGCTTTTTCCTACGTTCTTCTCTGCGCTTAGTTTCGGCTTCATCACGAGCACGAAACTGTTCTTGCAAGAACTTAGCTTGACGCTCGTTGTTCTCGTTAAACATTGTTTGCATTATTTGCATGATCTGTTCAGGAGTGAGTCCACCTCCAGCTCCTTCACCAGATCCAGACATGTTCTGAAATTATATAAATAATACTTGCATAAGAATAGGCATAACTCCTATTCTACCCCATTTCCCAATTCCTAAAGCATAGTCAAAGCCTATCTCAGGTCAAGTTAAAGCCTAGATATTCGAAGCTAATATCTTTGCTTAAAAGTTTGAGTCCAAGTGTTATTGCTAACACTTGAATCCCTCAAACCAATCTCTCTGATACCATCCTGTCACATCCTTGCTTTAAAAACATGCTTGCTTATCCCAGGAATAATAACAAATGCATAAAGCTAAATAAAATATTACAATAAGTCTTGCACTACACGTGCTTCAAGGTTACAGTACTAAGTTGCTAAAAACATCATAACATAAATAAAAGCAGCTACCCAAAACCCAAGGCATCATAAAGCTATACCACAAGCTGAAAGTTAGCTAAGTCCTCTGGGCAGATCAGATAATAGACCTAAGCAGAAGGTCCAGCTTGTTCTTTACCTTTTCCTGTAAAAATTTGTAAATAGCAACTGTAAGCTAGAGCTTAGTGAGTAAACAGATATTCATGAATGCATGTAAAATATGAGGCGAAAGTGCCTATAAAGGCTGTTATGCTTGCTTGCTTGCTTGCTCATTTGCTTAATACCCAGAAAGAATGCTGCACGATTGAGACATTTCACGCAGAACAGAGATGCCACCACTAGGGGTTTACCGCTGACAGATGATCAATCTGTGATGCGGGGCTAGCTACCCGCATAATGCTCAAGGGATAGTGGTGAACATCAGAATTGCTTGCTCGTTAAATATAATGCTTATGAGATGCACAAAGAAAACGCTAAAACAAGGCTTGCTGTATAGTATGCAGAACAATAAACAGATAGCAGATAAATATGCATATTAATA
Source organism: Centrapalus pauciflorus (assembly GCA_020465985.1). NCBI lineage: Eukaryota > Viridiplantae > Streptophyta > Magnoliopsida > Asterales > Asteraceae > Centrapalus > Centrapalus pauciflorus. Next base: position 233,444 of record JAANYP010008275.1, read on the forward strand.
GATCAGATGTAAGATCCGGCTAAGCTGGGCATCACCTGTACCACAGTGTTCGCCTTCACTCACAAAAGTCTATTGAATTCCAAATAAATCATATAGAAGCAATTTATGTCTCAATTTCATATAAAACATGTAAACAAGAATAACTGTTACTCACAGTACTGAAAATGCTTCGAAATGCTCGGAAATAATTGCTCGGCTTATTTACGCTTTAAATTGCTTTATAATGCTTGCACTTGCTTATCTAAGCGCAATATAGACTGGCACTGGCTTTGACTCGCAGCTGGGCTAAACAGCTTATGTATAATATCTGAAGTTTAATATTACAGAACATGTGCTAAATTAATACTGCTAGCTCAATATTCCAACATCTATAAGCCATAACTTCTAGCTAAATATTTTGCTATTTATTTTGCTAATTTATGCGTTGCTCATTAATTTTATCAACTAAACTCAAATTTAATGAACAGATTCGAGCACATTAGACAGATTCGAAGGCAGACTCGAAATTAGGGATTAGATTCGAACCTCATTCGAATCTGAAGTTAAACTCGAAGGCCATCTCGAATCTGGGATTAAACTCGAAGGCCATCTCGAATCTGGGATTAAACTCGAAGGCCATCTCGAATCTGGTGGTTAGATTCGAATCTATGATTCGAATCTAGCCCTATTCGAGCCTGTTCTATCTATTTTCGAGTCTGTTCTACGCATTCTCGAGTTTGTTCATAAGCTACAGCTTTACACATGCATTTTCAAGCCTAAAATCACAAATAAACTAAGCAACAAGCCTCGGTTTGATTATATTATATATAATCTACCATATTTTAGCTAAAACTCATACAAAATCAGCTTTAAATCGCCTAGAATGATAAACTCGAATTCGTAGCTTCAAAAACCGAAAGTGCAGAAAACGAAAATGACAATTTTTACCTCAAATCCGTATCAAATCACGCCTGTAATGGTAGATTCGGATAGTACGCTTCGAGATCTTTCCAATGACGTATAGAACTCGAGATTTGGCCGGTCGGTTTGGCAGAAAAGTTAGAGAGATGTTCGGTTTCTAGAGAGAGGAGCTCTGGAGTTGCTAGATGAGTTTTTGCAAAAGTGAGAAAATGGAGCACCCAACTCCTATTTATATTAAATCTCGAAATTACATCTTTTTACGCAAATTGCTCAAAATTACTTAAAATATGTAAGGTCTACGACTGCAAGATCTATCTAGACGCGGATCCGTGAACGAGTGCGGAATCCTCGTTGACGGTTAGACGGACAACTCTCAACCAACGGAACACGGAGACTATTAGACGCTGAACGAACGACACACGAACGATCCTACGAACTAATTCTCTCCGAAACGGCACTCACCTAACTGATAAACTCGAGATCGCCTCTTGCTTAATTCCTCACGAATTCTGCAAAAAGTCCCTTAATGATTCGAGTCTATCCCTAATTATAGACCCTGATTCGAGTCTGATGTGGGCCAAACTCGAATCTGGCCCAAGGCCCATTCGAGTCTGTCCATATTGACATCCTCGAATCTAGCCCAATCGAATCTAAGGTCTCATTCGAATCTATCACAGATTCGAATGTGTTCCCTTAAGCAATTCGAATCTAGCCAAAAACACTTAAACTCTTAAGTGATGAAACTTATGTTTTACTTATGCTTGAGTTAATCTTTGACCTTTATGTTTGAACTTCTTGTAATATGTTACATCAAGTTCAAACACACAATCAATAACAGACAAACACATATAAACATATATATCAAAACACTTGTTAATACTCAGAATATTACTTAAACCATAATGCAGATCGATTAGACTGATATCGTCACACAGGGTGTACCAACAAAATAAAAATGCAAATAAAAGGCAAGGTGTTATATAATTCGTTAAAGAACATATAATGATGATATGTTTTACATATGGAAATGAAACAGGTCCCTTGTGGTGTTGTTTAACCCACAGTGGGGTACTTTGTGGATCCGGTTGAAAGCCCGAAGAGAAATAAGATAAATTGAAGTTAACTAACGCACCCACTGTGAGTACCTTTGATTTTTAACATGTCTGCATTTGCTTTATGTTTGCTTTGCCTGCTGAGGCATGTTGTTTCATTATCGTTTGGCACTCTACTAACTTGCGTATATGTATTGATGCACATTCATACTTGTTGCATGTCCGTTCATTTGTTGTGCATCCTATTGATGGACCTGCGTGGTCGCATCTGTACTCTGATGTTACTGTGCTATATGGCCAAGAGTTTGACACCTCTGTGGTCAGGATAGACAGTAAGTCATCCCCGATGTAATGTCTGCCTCAGATGGTTGGTTTTCTTATGCCGATGGTCAGCTCGAAGGAGCTGCGGCTCAGGTTTGCGTACCTTGGGTACGTGTGGAGTATACGGTATGTGTTACCGCGGTTACTCTGGGTGGCATCATAAATATTTGTAGAATGTGTAAAATCATATGGTATTCACTAAGCATTCGCTTACCCCTTAGTTGTTGATTTTGTTTACAAAAAAAGGGAAATCCGCTGCGGGACCATCTAGCTAGGACGTTTGTTAAAACATTTGAAGAAATCTACTGTGTACCTTGGTAACAGATCTATGGGGTTAATTGTTGTAATAAATTTAGGATGATGTAATATGTTTGAGTATGTAGACTTAGACATGTAACATTATAGCACCGTAGGGTGTATGACGAACCTGTATTATTTTAATTTATGTACTTTATGCTTCCGCACTTTAATTAAGTTATCATATCATTATATAACTGTTTGTTGGTGAATAATCCTGGGTGAATTGTAATTGGTGGTTAATGTGGCAAGGGTGTCACAATAACTTATAAACTTTAATTGTTATTTGATTCTTGAAAGCATGTTGGTTATATGTTTATTGAATGCATTTATGTTACTTGATTATAACTTATAAACTTGAATTGGTTTCTTACTTAAATCTTGTTAATGTTATTTGAATGATATTAAATGTTTACATAGATCACTTTGATTCAATGATATTATTCTTACTTGATATTTGACTTTAATCAATGATATCTGTTTGGTTTTGAGAATTAATATGTAAAATTAATAAAAATAACAGAATTAGATAATTTATAAAACAAACAGACTTATTGAATTCTTTTATCAGATCTTAGTATCTTATCAGGACCACCTCTCATCAATCAGAAGTGGAATCAGACATCAAACAATTAACCTCTTATGCAATCAAACAGCACCTTAATATATATATATATATATATATATATATATATATATTTACTTTATTTTATTTTAGTTAAATAAATTTTTATTCTATTATTTTCTTATATTAATTATTAAGACCATACTCAATTATCATTAAATATTTTGACAAGAATATAAATATGGATTTGTTAATTTTTAGTGTCGTCAAGAATATAAACATTATTGGTATTATAAATACTGTAAATGATAATTTATATTATATCAATCGTTAAGTTAATATTTTATAAATTTGACTTACTAATTGAATTTACTTTAATAATATACCTATTAAATTAACAATATAAGTTAATTTATTGTAAGTTAATTTTTGTTATGTATTAAATTTTTATTAAATTGCAAGAATACAAATGAAATATATATCATACCTATACCTATATTTAGATTAAATTGCAAGAATATTTTTGATAGATCTTTAATTTTGGTAATCATTTGCCAAATAAACAATATCTATAAAACACCAAACTCATTTTATAACTTAAAAGTCCATCAGACAAACACATCTAGCCTATTTATTGAATACCTATTATTAAAATATTTTTTAAGAGTTTTTTTATCCGCCGCAACGCGCGACCAAGAAAACTCGTTCATAAGCAAATACAATCAATGGAATACCCTATTTATATTATTCTATTAAGAATAATCCTAAAAAGACTCATATACGTAATATACAAATACTCAAATAAAGACTTGTCCTAACTTAAATAATTAATTAAACCTACCAAATGCTCAAATAAAGATTTATCCTACTTTAAATAACTAAATAAACTTAGTTGCCTGGGCTTATCCTTTTCCGCTTCCTATTTATGTCTCTGATACACTCTCCTAAGCCTGCAGGGTTGGGTCGTATCATATTGTTGTTGTGGAAAATACTGATTACAACGGAGAATATACAAGGGATAGATTTACACTCTAATCACTATAATATAATACTTTAATCCCTTTAATATTAACTATATGTATAAGTGTCTAATATTCCCCCGCAAGCTAAGGTCGGGGAAGATCTGCAATCTAAAGTAGATATGAACTGGACTGAAAGCTGCCTATCAGTAACCTTTTCTCTAACAAAAAGAAAATCGATCTCCACGTGCTTTGTTCGGGCATGGAACACAGGATTGACAGACAAATCGGTAGCTCCGAGATTATCACACCATAGCGTAGGGGCCTTCTTAAGAGGGACTCGAAATTCATGCAACCATGTTTGAAGCCAACTCCGCTCGGCAACTGTATTAACTAGAGCTTTGTAGCGTTGGATCTTACCAGTTTAGTCCTTCTTTAGCCTGTATACCCACTTACAATCAACAATATTGGACTTCGGGCGGGGAATTAGTGACAAGGTACCATTCCTCATTGGCGTTGAATACTCGTCAGCCATGACATGGCACCACCCGTGTTGCTCGTTGGCAATAGTAAAAGTGACAGGTTCTATAGGAGGTACGTGGGTGTGGTAAGTGGTGGCATTATAGGGTTTGTCTTGCTTGGGATCAGACCGAAGATTAGGTGGGCGAGGCCGGAGAGTAGGGTTAGGTGGGGTAGTGGAATGGGTTAGAGAGGTAGTAGGAGATGAGTGTTAGGTATTTGTAGTTGGAGTACGGTTAGGATGGATGGCAGTATTAGGAACTTTGGGACGACGGGCATATGTGTGTATAAGGGGTGGATTGGGAGGGGGGTTGTGTGGTGTCAGTTGGGACAGAGGGTGTGGGAGGGGAAACGGGTAGAGGTAGGTCAGGAGTAGGAATAAGATATGTGGAGATGTAAGGAGGAGGGATAAGAGCACCAGGGCTAGGGATGGTGGTAGAATTGCGTAAGGGAAAAGATAGTTCGTTGAAACGCTCTGAGTCGAAACAACGATAGCCATGATGAGCAGGGCTATAGCCAAGGAAGACACATGAGGTAGAACGAAAGTCCATTTTATGTTTGTTGTATGGACGAAGGTGAGGGAAACATTGACTACCGAACATTTGAAGAAAGGAATCAGGTTTATGATTGAAAACAAGTTCAAAGGGTGAGACATTAGAATTGGTTCAGGATGACATTCGATTGATAAGGTAAACAATGGTGTCGAAGGCAAAAGTCCAGAATCGTTGAGGAACATGGGAATGGGCGAGTAAAGTGAGATCAGTTTCAACAACATGGCGGTGTCGGCGTTCAACAAAGCCGTTTTGTTTGCTAGTATGAGGGCATGAAAGGCGATGCGTGATGCCGAGAGATGAGAAAAAGGTGGAGAGGCTCCAAAAACTCACCTCCCCAATCAGTTTGAACGGATTTAAGTTTGGGTTGAAATTGTTGCTCAACCATTGCAAGAAATCGTGTAAAGGTGGCATAAACATCATATTTTAGTTTTAAAGGGGAAATCCACATAAAGGGAGAATAATGATCAACACAAAGCAGGAAGTAATTATAACCATCAAAGGAAGGAACATGAGCGGGGCCCCATGCATAAAAAAAAAACTAGATCTAGAACGTGTGTACTAGCATAAGTGGAATGTAATAAATGAAGTTTAGACGATTTTTTAATAGAACAAGAAGCACAAGAGACACTAGCACACGTAGACTCTAAAGGTAAACTATACTTAGCATAGACTTCAAAAGCTGTGGATGTGGATGACCCAATCTTTGATGCTATATGGTGGAAGATGCGCGAGCAGTTAAAAGGCGATTTTGTGAATAGGCTGACTCCAAAAAAGGGTAAACGAATAAAAGTCGCCATTACTTGGATCCATGAGGAGGGTAGTGTGTGTAGATTTGTCCTTCACAACAAAGAAAGAGGAGTGAAATTCAATGTAGACATTGTTGTTAAAACAAATTTATTGAACAGAAAGTAGATTTTGTTTAATTTTGGGTACATGGAGTATATCTTTGAGGGAAAAAGTTTTGGAGGGAGAATATATATTAATGGAAAATAAATGATTTGGTTTGACTAATACTAATCTAATAATTAATTAATTCAAATATACTAAACTCAAAAATTTTATAATTTTATAAATAATTATATTTTTAATTTTTTTAATTCAACCCATAATACATGGTTATAATATAAAGGGTTTATTATGAAAAAAAACCAACACGTTTTTATAGTTTTTGCGTTTTCGTTCCCCCATGTTATTTTTTTTTTCCAGAAAAGTCCTCAAATTAAGTTTTTATTTTTGGTTTATTGAAATTTGGCTATTCAAACTCAGTTTTTCATTTTCATAAAACACCGTTAACAAATTATAATCGGGCTCTAATAGTCAAATTTCACAAAACCAAAAAGAAAAAAAATTAACTTTATGATTTTTCTGAAAAAAATAACATGGAGGAACGAAACGTAAAACGTGAAAACGTGTTGGTTTTTTATAATAAACCCTATTATATAATAAGGGTTAAGGTTATTTTTTAGGGCAAATAACCAAAAATAGTAACAAGTTTTGACATTTTTATCATTAATAGTAACATTATTTATTTTTTAACATTAATAGTAACAACTTTTTATTTTTCTATCAATAATAGTAATGGGTGACCTGTAAACCTGTTTAGCAGGTCATCAACTTTTCAGTTATAAAAAATAGTAACATCTTTATAGATTTTTATCAATAATAGTAACATATCAAATTAAAAACATATCTTTTGTTATTTTATTAAGTTTTCAAATATTCCATAAATACCAAAATAAACCAAATTTTATTCCGAATTTTTACGGATAGATAATATTCGATTATTTATTCACAATTATATATAATATGAATGAAAAAATACTATGAATCATTTCTATTTTCACTTTTTCAAACAAAAAGACTACGAACCATTATTTTTTTAGTTTTTCCGAATAAAATAATACAAATCGTTCCATTTTTTAGTTTTTTCCGATCTAAATAGGTCATAGTTTTTTTATTTAAAAAACAATAAATCAAAATGAGTCTCAATATTTTTCATTCATAAAACTATAAACCACAATGAGTCATGAGTTTCCATTCATTGAAAAACTAAAAAATGAATGGATCGCAATACTTTTTCATTCGTAGTACTTTTCATTTAGAATAAAAAATTACAAATTGATCAGCTTTTTAGTAAATTACAAACAAAATTGATTACAAACAATACAATTTTTAGCTTTCCCGAATGAAAAATTATGACCCAATCATGTTTTACATTTTTTTACAAAAAACTATAAATCATTTTGATTTTCGTACAAAATAATTGCAACTCATTTATTTTTGTGTTTTTACTAACGAAAAAAAACTATGAATTATTTCAGTTTATAGTTTTGCCGAATGAAAAATATTGCAATCCATAAAAACGATACATAACCACTTGTACGAAACTATAAACTGGAATAATTCATAGTTTTTTTTTGTTGTTAAAAACACAAAAATAAATGAGTTGCAATTATTTTGTACGAAAAATCAAAATGATTTATAGTGTTTTGTAAAAAAAAATCAAAAACATGATTGGGTCGTATTTTTCGTTCAGAAAAGCTAAAAGTTGTATGGTTTGTAATCAATTTCGTTTGAAATTTACTAAAAAACTGATCAATTTGTACTTTTTTATTCCAAATGAAAACTACTACGAATGAAAAGTATTGGGAACCCATTCATATTTTAGTTTTTCAATGAATCAAAAACAATGTCTCATTGTGGTTTATAGTTTTATGAATGAAAAATATTGAGACTCATTTTGCTTTTTTGTTTTTTAAATAAAAAAACTGTGACCCATTTAGATTGGAAAAAACTAAAAAAAATAAAACGATTTGTATTATTTTATTCGGAAAAACTAAGAAAATGATGGTTCGTAGTTTTTTGTTGAAAAAATTGAAAATTAAAATGATTCACAATATTTTTTTCATTCATATTCTATATAATAGTGAATAAATAATCGAATAATATTTATCCGTAAATATCCAGAATAAAAATTTGGTTTATTTTGGTGTTTATGGAATATTAGAAAACTTAATTAAATAAACAAATTATGTTTTTAATTTGATATGTTATTATTATTGATAAAAATCTGAAAAGATATTACTATTTTTGATAACTGAAAAGTTGGTGACCTGCTAAACAGGTTTACAGGTCACCCGTTACTATTATTGATTGAAAAATAAAAAATTGTTACTATTAATGATAAAAAATAAATAATGTTACTATTAATGATAAAAATGTCAAAACTTGTTACTATTTATGGTGATTTGCCCTATTTTTTACCATCAAACTTTCATATTTGTCTCATTTAACCACTAAACTGTTTTTTTACATATTTTTGCCATTAAACTTGTTTTTATGTACACATTTAACCACTAACCTATTTTTATCCATAAATAACCACTGAAATCATATACATTTGACCACTAAACTATTATATTTTGTACACATTTGAACACTAAACTATCATAAATTATACACATTTGATCATTAAACCATCATATTTTGTACACATTTAGCCATTACTTGTAATCATTTTTCCAAAATAGAATATTTAATGATTAAATGTATACAAAAAATAATTTAATGATTAAATGTGTATAAAAAATAGTTCATGCTATATTAAAATTCAAGTTGACCCAGACCCGAATGCACTTGTATCCCCAGACCCTGAAAACCCGCCTGAGATACGAGATCAACGGTGCTACGACTACGATTAGTAGCCTCGAAACTACGCGGTCGGCTTCCCCTGCTGCTTAAACCCTGCAAACAAAAATCCCCCGACGTTTTCGTTTCTTTCGCTGTATTTACTGATTGAAATGTTCAAAAAGTGAGTCATTTTCTCTTTAATTTCATGTGTTCTTGCTGTTATTGGCCTTTGATCTTCCTTCAATCTGTTTATATCGTTTGTTCTGAGATTATTGATTATTATGCAGGAGTGTAGGTAGCGTGCATTTAGGATTGAAGCTGCATTAGTATTATTCACTCGTAGTATATATTTATATTCTAATTTCGATAATCTGAATGTTATGAGATAAGCTCGGAGTTTAATTGCTAAAACAACTGGATTTTTATTTGGATTCGACTGGTACTTCTAATTTTTAACATATGGATAGTTTTTGAAATGAATAATAGGGTCTAGGTTTGATCCTCATGAGTCAAATGGATTTCCTTCCAACTTGAAAAATTATATCTTCTTTGATTGTGTTTGAAAATATTGATGTGCTAGGTTTTAGAAATGCTGAAATAGTCAGATCTTGTAAGTCAGAAATATAAACTTTTTTCATCGATGCAAAATAGTATCTAACACCTTAGAAGAAAATGATGAGGAATTTATAGGGCCTGATAGAATTCCTATTGCTATTGGGGGGGGGGGGGGGGTCTTTGCAGTAAGAGGTTACAATGTATCTGGTGTTATGAGGGTAGTGGTTTTCAAAAACATTCTTATATATGTCTTTTCAACACTACCTTTTTGTATTAGTAGTCGGCAGATTTGAGTTATTGGCAGGGTCCATTTTGTTCTTGTCGTTGCGATACTACATGACATGTGAAAATTACTTCGTATCTTTCTGCTGGTATTCTAAGTTCATATTCCATTTTGCACAGAACAACTGCATTTTACCTGTTGCATTATGCACTAAAGTACTATATGTTATCCTTAGGTTTACTTCAGAAGATGTATCTGGGCAAAATCAAGTCAAAGCTTCTGTGCAACGAAAAATTCGGCAAAGTATTGCTGATGAGGTTCTATGAGCAATTCTTTTTCTAAATTTCATAAATATACCTGGTCACAATTGGTTATCCAAATATCTGACCCTTGCCTTCTGCAGTACCCGGGACTTGAACTAGTGTTGGATGATCTGCTTCCAAAGAAGTCTCCGCTCATTGTGGCTAAATGGTTCCCCCTTTTACTGGTTCACTTTGTTGCTTGTATACAGCTATTCAGCAACAGTCTGATGTTATTTGACTAGTTTCTGACACCCTTATTTGCTGTCTTTTTTAAATGTTGACAGTCAAAATCATCTGAATCTGGTTGTGGTGAACAACGTCCCGCTGTTTTTCAACATACGTGATGGGCCCTATATGCCTACACTGCGACTCCTTCATCAGTGTGAGTATATAAAGGATTTTGCAAAATATTATACCTTTCAGTTATTAGTCTGAAGTAGCGGAGGTGCTCTGGTTTTGACTGCATAATGAATCTAATGAAATATTTTTGATATGATATTGTTGTACAAACCAACAAAATGTATTGTCAAATGCTTAATAAATTGGAGTTGCTTATCATTCTTATCAATTGTCAAACTAATGATGGCAGTTTAATCTTTTTATTTAGATATTTTATTCTTTATGCTTATGTACCACACATTTACAGGGCACTTGGTTCATAATAAGAAGTAAAAATGATGATGGGAATCGGAATGCAATGCAATGAAATTTAATTCCCCCATTTTTTGTAGGTAATGGTTGATTACCCATATTTGGGGAATGGGACTATCATAAATTTATAAACAACCAACCTTACTTAATCAATACCATGCCCATTGCCCCATTCCCCACTCAATAATGACATCAACCAAGCATCCCTTTAGACAGTTTTACATTGAGGAAGTGAGCATAGTTTTTGACATTTAAATACTTAGTATCACTATGATGTCTTGATTTGGAATTATAGGAATTCAGTAATACATTTTCTATAGCTTTTATTTTGCCTTGATTGTAGAATATTATGATTGCCTGCTCAAAAGATTGCATAATTTTCTATCACTTATATATGGAGTTGGATGAATAATAAAAAAATGGCAATTTGGAAAAGCAAGTACATAGCTACTTATCATAGACTCTTAGGGGGCGTTTGGTACAGAGAATGGAAATGCAGAGAAATGACATCAGAGAATGGAATTGTAGAGAAAGAGAATTAGTCTGGAGAATTAGAATTGATTCATCTGTTTGGTAGAACAGAGAATTCAACAGAGAAATGTAACAGATAATCAATTCTCTTGTTTGGTTGTTACAAACAGAGAAAAAAAATAAATATTATATAATTTTTATCACTATCAACTATTTTTTTGTTTTGATTTTTATAGAATACATGATTTTTTTAAGCTACGACATGTATATATACTCTTAGATTTATTCTTCTTCGAGTTCTGTCACCATGGTGCATCATGAGAGATGAATCATTAAAGGTGGCCTTCGTTTCATAGTGGTCGTGATCAGGTTAGTTATGCAATATAATTCTCTTGCAACAGCAAACTTATCATCGTGATACAAACAAAAAAGATTAACACACCCCAAGTCTCGGAGTTAAACTCATCACAACAGCAAATAAAAGGGAATAGGAAGGATAAATGGCGAAATATGCCAAGCATAGAACACACACGGATAAAGTACTACAATTTGCATTAAACCATTGTATGTCTGACTAAGTCATTAACAATAATTTTTCTGCTGTAATAAAGTACTAAACAAATCAACGTGCATTGTATGTCTAACTAAGCCATTAACAATAATTTTCTTGTTGTAATGTGCAAGGATACCTCTTTCTCCTATCAAGTTTGTCTCTTCACTTCTAATCTGCGTATCGTGATGGCATTTAAGCATTGGTTGGTCCCAATTACTTGAGGGAAAAACCACACAAATCAACATCGGCCAAGTAAAAATGACAGTGGCGCAGGAGTCTTTCATCTGTATAACAGTTGTAAAATAAGAGGAGCAGAAAATCAATTAAAACGGAAGGCAAGATGGCAAAGATACATACCACTCGAGGTATAACAAGTAATAAGTCTTACAACTGAAAGAATTAGATCGGTGACTGTGACTCTATGGCCGATGCATTACAAAATAAAAAATATTAGCATCATTAATCTGGAATAAAATAACAAATGCAGCCCACACAAATTAAAAGGCAAATACAACAAATATGAGATAACAGACCTAGTTACCTACTAATTATTTCCCTTGCTATTTCTTATAAAAATCACAGTTGATGCATAGATATGAATATATAAAAAGCTCACTAAACTAAAAAAACACAAACCAAGACTACAGTTTCTATTACATCTACTAATATATCAAAATCCCCCTCAAAAGCCAAAGTGTATAACATTACATCACAAACTTGTTTTAAACACAAAAAATTACAGTCTGCTGCTTCTCTCTCTCTCTCTCATTGTAATAAATTAGAAACCCAAAAGGTTAAAAGCATCCAAGATGGAAATTTACTTCTTTTTTCTTTTATAATTAATCTAAGAAAACCCGAACTTAACTTTTTTTATCTAATTCTGCATCTTCCAACCCTTATTGCTATGACCGTTTTCGTACCAATATCCTTGTTTTTACCAGATGATTCACTTTCTTTTGGCTTCTAATAACTATGGCAGATTGTTAAACAACATAATCATCATCTACAGGAAAAGAATAGTAAATCTCGATGATTGACCTGCTGCCTGTAGAAGAGAACTCAGCAGCACGCGTTAATTGTGGATCCACAGTGATGCTTTAAATTCATACGAAGCAAGATCAATTAAACCCATCAGGATCCTATAAATCGGATACCTATTAAACCCACCACAAAGGAACATCAAGTCAACATTCTTCCATATATGTACATATGCATACAGACACACACAAAGCTAAGACCATGGATCAAATAGGAGTGAAAGTTAGAATATTTCAGACCAAAGAAGAACTAGTACCTGCATACAAACAAGTTTAGAGACTCCTTGCACACAAATATGTCTAATTCCTCTCTCAAGAGCATACCGCAGTCCTAAAATCATAGCTCGATACTCAACAACATTATTGGTTGCAATGCGTAATCAACCAGTTTCATAACAAATACTACATCATGTATGTAATCTGAGATTCTGAGATAGTTATGTTTGAACAATACTTTTTGAAGGCCACAACATAAATATGAGATTAAAAAAATCAAGTATTAAAATTTTAAACATAAATCTAAAACTAAAACATAATCTGAGACCTTTCAAATCTAGGGTTTGAACCCAAAAGTGAGATCTAAGTATATGGTTTTAATCATAATCTGAACCCAAAAACCAATTAGAGGGAGAGACCTTTGATCGATGAGGAGGAGGAAGAGTGGAAGAAGTCGTTATGAACGAGAGAAAAAGCCACCGTCGATCTGAATAATACCTTCGACCTAGAGAGAAAGTCGCCGTCGATCTGAATAATACCTTCGACCTACAGAGAAAGTTGCCGTCGATTTGAACAAAAAAGAAAAAGGGAAAACATACGCCGGAGAAGACGACGAATAAGCAGCCGAAGGTCGCGCTGCTGGAAGAAGATGATACGCCGGAGAAGACGACGAATAAACAGCCGCCGCTGATTGATACGCATGGAGAACTGAAAAATCGCCCAAGGGTTTCTTTGTGAGGTTAGGAGGAAAAATGGCAAGCTGCAGACGGTTTGGGGGGGTGGGGGAGGAAGGCTGAAGTCTCCGTGTTTTTTTTTTTCATTTCCCTGGAGAGTTGAAATTATCAATTCTCCCCATTTCTTTGGCTGTGAAAGGGAAATAAAATTAGAGAATAGGAATTGATCTATTTCTCATATTGTAATTCTCAGGGTCAAACAAACAAGAGATTTTCTCTCATTTCCATTTCTCTACTCCCAACTCTCTGTACCAAACATACCCTTAGGGTGTGTTCGGTACGTGGACTGAATCCTGAAGGAATTGGAATTTAAATTCAATACTTAGTGTGTTTAATAGGTTGGGGTAGGGCATAATGTTTAGTGCTGGCTAGAGGTGTTTGTCATGAAGTATTGGAATCTAAATAGTAAATTCATTTACAAAGAGCTAGGAACAACAAATTTCTTCAAATAGATTTTGTTGGAATTTTAGTAAACTTTGGTAGTTTCTCATAATCTAATCATAATTCAAAGGTATTATCATAGTAAAAGGAAATCCCAGTTTCCTTAAATTTCATTCCATGAGCCAAAATAGATCCTTAGGCTCTTAAGAAACGCTTTCAAGAAGTAAAGCACATAATTGAACTTCATAGTTACATAAAGCTCGGAAGCTCTCACTTACATGGTTAGAAGCTCTGGAGATGGCAATTCAATCTATAATGACTGGAAACCTAGTCTAGTTGTTGAACATAATAAATAATGATAGCTAGAAATAACCTAACTAATAATGCAGCTAAACTACATTTAGCTTTAATCCCTTACTATTAAATACAATGTATAATTACATTGATTCCACTAGATTAAGCTTAGCAACATACTGTAATTATGCTTGAAACTGATATTTCAATCCCCATAATTCTCTCGTATGAGTAAATCATCTATAATTCCGAAGTTTAGGACAATTAGTAACCATCCCCATTAGGTGAATCTCTTGTACCAGCGTATGCTTGAAAATCCATCTCAAATTGTTCTTTGATTGAAGTTCCTCCATACAGTAGACTGTCAAGCACAAATTTGGTCTCTGGGAAAGCATTAAATAATTACTGGAGTGGAAAATTAAATTTCTTAAATGTTTATTGGAGTGAAATCTTCAATGGTCTTCTCCTCTTTGCCTTTGTAGAGTCATTGAAATCATCAATCCCAGGATTTAAAGTGAGTTTTGGATTTTGTTATATCTTCAATATCTTTTTTTAATTTACTTCACTGGCTTGTAGATCTCATTTGCAGTTCGTATCCATTTTTTTGCCATCTCTTTGTTAATCATATTCTATGTTGTCAACTTCTAGCTTTGGGTCCACGGTTGCATGCTTGCATCTACCTCAACTTTGATTGATGGATTATTTTCATACTTGACTTTATGGGTTTGACAGGATACAAGACCATCATTCCCTTCCTCAATGTTAAAGCTATAAAAACTATCTGCAATCATATTACGCTTACCAAAGAGGGTTATTGTCATATTTGGGTAACCAAAGTAAAAATTGTGAATTCTGTTACCAAAGATGCACTTCATCACATGGTGCTTGCCAATTCACTATAAGGACAAATGAGAAACCTGCCATTAATATCTAGTGCAAGAATGTTACCTCTTTATTAATATTCAACTGGATTTCATTGCCGTAATTTTGCCTAATTAATCTTTTAATAACTCATTCCTTACTGTTGAGATTTTTAATTGCATGTAGACCCGACCATAATGAAGAAACTGCAAGTAGACAGGGGCGCAATAAAATTTGTCCTTGCTGGTGCTAATATTATGTGTCCTGGTCTTACGTCTCCTGGAGGTATCTTGGATGATGAAGTGGGTGCAGAAACTCCTGTGGTGTGTGATTCAACGCCTCTAACTTTTTCAATCTACTTGAATGTTTATATAACTTGTTTCTTTTTACATTCGTATATTGGTTGCCATGTAACCAGTATTCTTATTTATTTTTAAGGCTTACTATTTTGAAGGTAAAAACCATTGGTCTCATCATATTCATTAATAATACCTAAGTACCTAACTCAGCATTCTGCAACCGTCTCAGGCTATAATGGCTGAAGGAAAGGAACATGCTCTTGCGATTGGATTTACAAAGATGTCTGCAAAAGATATGTAAGTATATGATTTTTTTTCATCAAATGTCATGTCATCATCCTTTGATGCAGTCTGCTGCATAAGTCTAACTCAAGACTGGAAATTCAGTGGTTGAATAGATATCACAGTAACTTGAAGGATCAAATACTGAATAATCATAGGAAACTAATGGAACTGAGATGACATTACACTTTGGGAAAAACATCTACATGAAATTAGAAGTGAGTTGAAATCGAACTGTAGGCGACTTTTGGTTGCAAAAACGGTATCTATTAATTAGTCTTTAAAATGTTTGAAATCAGGCATAAATTAAAATTAGTCATGCGATGAGTGTTTTAACTTTCAATATCAAGGTCTTTCATGGGTTTCAATTTTGTTTTTGGTCGAGGCTCATATTTGCACCTAGCCTTATCATGTTTCTAGGATATTAATTAGTATTAATGTAGAAACTAAAAATAGGCATGATGCCAACCAATTTCTACTTGTTATGATTCCACTATCATACAAAGTTTGAGCTCCAATTGGAGAAACAAGGGGGTGTAAAAAGGGCTACAGGGAGGGGAAGGAGGAGGTTGGGTACATGTTTAATTTTTTTTATTTTAGTTCTAAGTTTGATATGTTGAATGAAGGTCTTAGTGTTGAACTGGAAGAGTACTTCAATAACACAGAAGTAAATTGTGTTTTTATAAAATCTGTATTATGACTATCAAGCTTTGTGTGATGGTAGTGGATGTAGGGACTGAAATCGGTACTAATGGTAATGTTCTTTTATGAGAACCACAACCACAACAACAAAAAATCTTTGCTAGTAGCCTTATACATTTAAATACTTAAAGAAGCAATGTAGGAAACATATTTATATATATGAAGTCAACAAATTCATCACGGGTTAATGACGTGTAATAGCTGTGTAATTTAATAAATCATTCGATGTAGTTTTTGTACACATTTAGTAATCATACATCCAGAACTGCTTTTAGTTTGGTGGTTGAGCAAACTGGTAACCAGTATTAACTGGTACAATATAATGCTGCTGCCTCCTGTCGCTCTCACATCACATTTTGATGACAACCATGTCTCTTAAACACCCATTACCCCATCGTTGTCTTCCTCCATCCAAACCGCAATGACATCACTACCCTTAATGACATCTCGTCATCTCCTCCACCTTCACTACAATCCATGCCAATGCTGTCATACTCATTGTTCCTATGGGGGTTTGCAGATCGATTAGGTTTAGGTTAAGGTATGTTATGTGGAAAGCATTCCTATGTTTTTGACTAAAACCAGAGGACTCCAAACCCGGTTGCTCAACTACCATCGTTGTTGCCCCCATGGGAGCTTGTGGATTGATTCGTACTAGTTACCTGGCTGCTCAACTACCAAATTGATATAGTTTTGAAGTATGATTACTATATATGTACATAAAAAATACACTACTTACATCGAAACATTAACAAAAGCAGACAACTATTACATGCTATAACCCATTCCTTATTAATCAACAAGCAAACAAAGTATTCCTATGTCCATCTCCTTCCAGCTAGGTTATTTGTGACCCATTAATAGTGGCAGGAACATTCAAAGTGATAGGGTAACCAGTAACCCCACTAGCATGCTTGTTCATTAGAAACCAATTGCAACTTTGTGAGGACTGATGGTAACTATTGTCATGATATCTTTTACCAAAGACTCAAAGAATGTATCCTTATTCATCGTACTCTATTTCAAATTGATAATTACCATCAGTAATATTGGTAAAGTGAATCAAATAGCTTAAGTTCTGCTCTTTTTTTTTTTAATATAGCTTTTGAGTTCAGAAATGGGCAATATCATAGCATAACTGGACAAATGTTGTTAAAACCTCAAGTGGTTGCACGTATTGATTGTTTTTGATGCCTAATATCATCAATCCTTATGTTATTAAAATGGTCACCAGGAATGCTTGAATTAATGTGTTGCCTTTTCCCAAAAGAAATTTTGCATGTTCTTTTCGGTACACATCATATCTTATTGGAAATTTGCATTTGAAGCTTGCAAATTGAGACATTTATTCCTTTTTGATTCTATAAATAATTTTAATTGGTTATAACTCGTCCTCTTCCTCTTTTTATACTATTCGGAACGTGGTCTAGAATGGTTGCCTTTTTGTGATCCCACTTGAGATTCATACACATTCTTAACTGTTGACTGTTTTCTTATAACTGCAGAAAGGCAATTAACAAGGGCATCGGTGTGGATAATATGCATTATCTTAATGACGGCCTCTGGAAGGTAATACCATGATTATGTTCTTTTTGTGTGTTTACATTTATGCTTTTGAGAATGCATGCAACAAGTGTGTTTCTGCTCTGAATTTGTATTTGTATGTTTAGAGAAGAGTTTGTATGTTTAGTTGAGTTGCAAAGCCACTTTAAGTTCTAACAACTTTGTTTTCACCAACCTACAAAAGTGATATAATGAAACTAGCAACCAAAAATTTAATAATATTAACCAATAAGTTTTGTTCTCAAATCAACACCCCCTCCTCTCTTTTCCCCCTCTGTCCTACTTTGAGTTTTCTCCGAATCTCCGCTATGGGTATGTCTGGCACACATTCATTAGGAGATAACGAGGGCTTTGGCTTTTGTTTTGAAAATAATAAGCTCTTGTCATTAAAAAAAGCCCTGGTTTGGATTATTTGGAACAATAAGCTACCTTGAATAGCATTATAAATCAAGCTTCTAATAAAACAAAATGACCTCTTTACCCTTTCAATAATTCGGTACTAAAATCCATTTTTTTCACCCGATTTATTATCTCTCATCCTTTTTGTCTCATCATTTGACGTATACGATTGATTATAGATCTATAGATGACCAATATAAAGAAAAAAAAAGGATATTTCTAATAAAAGCATACGATATTATCGTGTGAACACGTATAAATACTTGTATATGTAATATACTCTAAAATAACTTAAGACAGTTATTACAAACCAACATATATATTTTTATTATTTCTTTAATTATTGCCAGCAAGAAAAAAGATCATAGTTATTATTTCTTTAATTGTGTTTACCATTTGGGTTATTTTTATGTATGTGTCATTTGAATTTACACTTTTTAATCGCAGCTCATTTTGCCGAACACTTGTATTTTATAATATAGAACTATATTTGGAAACATAGTATCTATCTCATACGATCACCCTATTGTAGAGATCTCTTTCTGATCTTCTGCCTCCCTCCCCACCTCCATGGCTCCATTGAACCTAGACAACCAACCGTCACTTGCGTGAGAGTAATTATAGTGCATACATGCATAGTTCAACTATGACCCGGAAATTGCAGAGTAACCTAATGTTTTCTGTATTCCATGAAAATTGGATAGTTTGACTCATGAAACAGCTCGACAATTAGCCCAATGTGTTAAATAAATTTTTAAAAATGACGATTAACAGAAGCTTTGGACATGTATCGTTTGTCAATGAACGTCTGTAGCGTATATATGATGGGCAAGTTATCAAATTCTAGATATTAAGGTTGCTAGTAATGGGAATGTTATATACTCGATTTACTAAAAAGAAAAGTGTTACGTTTCTTAGGAGACGAAGAAATAACTTTATATGTAGTTATTGACAAAGATGGATTGGAAGAATCTTCAATAACTCGAGTCTGTTTTGGTGGTGTGTTTGCAGATGGAACGACTAGATTGAGCTAAACTCATGCCGGGTAATATTACATGATTTCATTTTTGCAACATCAAACAAGCTGCATTACTTGTTGCAAATATGTCATGTCCTTCTATATCAGAACTTTCTTTTACGCCTTGTAAGTTTTTAGTCAACCTCAAAAAGCATTATGGAGACTTGTGTGTCAAACTGTTTCCGTATACGTGTATTTTGGGGCGTGTGATTGATTAATCTTTTTTTTATTGGCTTTGGTGTATGTGATAGTTCATATCAATTAAATGTTAGATAATTATCAATCAAACCACTTGACTTAGATCAAGTGGCCACCACCAAAGGTGGGAGAGGTTCCTCTTGGTAAAGGTCTCGAGTTCGAGCCTTGGCAAGGGCGATTTCCCTTAGGTGGAGGTGTGGGGTTTGGTCTTCACCCTCTAGGTGTCTAACAATGGTGCTAATAATTACCCACTAACTAATTGAAATATACAGAAAGTGCATTGATTTTTCGCATAAATTTTCCCACAAATCACAACCAACGACATCACCTCCGTTACCATTGTTTTTGAAATGACGCATCATATTCTTTAGAAATTTTTAGCCAAAAGAATATATACTATATGCAGGTCAATATAGGACAAGGTTGACTTGAGTTGATCAAAATAAAAACCTAAGCTGATATGAAATAGATCGAAATAGAAACGAGTATGTTCGTGTATGTTTTTATTTCACTTTCGTTTCCAGTTTATTATCACGCATGTTATTGTCACCATACAATCCTTTTCGAGCTTAGAATGACTAGTAGTTCCAACTTTGTGCACAAAGTAATTCATAAATACTTGAATTCTGATGGTTTTGTCTATGGAAAGATGCATAAATTTGGGATCTAAAGACTAAAGTTATGGTAATTTCTATTCTAGGGATCCTGCTTTTTTAAAACCAATATTTTATGGTCTTGAAGTTTATAATCATATATTTATCAACGGAATTTTGAGACCCTTTAAATGTTAGTTTTATGGTTTCTAAGACATATCTTCATTTTGATAGTTTCCACGATTACATGGATTATATCTATTTACACAAATACCTCGACAATTTCCGCTCGTTAAGATATAGAGTCCACTTAGCATATCTTGAGTTGGTGCAGAAATGGGATCTCCAATAGTTGGAGACAAAAGATTCATATGAGAAAACATAAGTAAACGTACCTATGCTTGAGCCTCCAAAGATAAAGGTACATGAACATCCATTTGATCCCCGTCAAACTCTACATTAAAGCCCTTACAAACTACAATGTTTGTTTTCAAAGTTTGGGACCATTAAACATTAGTTTATGTAAGAGGGGTGTGATGTAAGTGTGAGGTCACAGGTTCAATTCCCGTCGAAGACAAGTTGGAATTTAGGTGGTGGAAGTAAGTTCTGAAATCCCCACTTGAGGCAAATGAGTAGTTTAGGAGTAAAAGTAGGTTAGTTTGCCGTTTAAAAAAATTAAACATTAGTTTATGATCCCGAAATAGAAATTAACATAATGTACTTTCCATTTTTATGCAATTTCCATTATTTCTATGCAAGCTTAAATATATAGCACGAAGTACCCTAAATTTATTTTCTGCCGAATTTTCAAGAATGCAAAGTGATTACTTTACATTTTTATTTTCATCATTTGATTATTGTTTGTGTTTTCTCAATCTTTGAATCCTGCTTTCTAGCTGCAAGATCATGTTCTTACAATCGCCGAATCTTGTTTTTCATCAAAGTTTCCTTTTCTTGTTTAAGTTCTTTTTCTTTCCCGATTTAATTACAAAATTCAAAATGGTGGCCACTGGTTACCTGTAATGGCTTACCCTTGTTAATGTTCCAGTTCTTGAACTCCAGTATGTGAATTTTCCACACTATGATTCCTTATATCTCGAATTTGAAAGTACGATACCCAAAATGAATGCTGACCCAAAGTATGTTACATTTTCATGCCAATTTTCCTATTTATGATAAGGTTATTTTGGGTACTTTTAAAAGTGATTTTTAGTTGGTGTCTTCTGTTAGGAGAAAGACCTATATCTATGTGTATTGCGCATAGTTGTACCGGAAATCTTCTTGATGAAATCAAGAACATGATTTCAAGGATTTTATGTGTGCATTGAGCAAGTATTCCATTCTTTCATGATGTTATTAGATGAAATTCATCTTAAGATCACAAATGGAAAAGAATGGTCTTGGTCATTGATGTTATTAGATGACAATTATGTAAACTTTATTACGTCTCTGGTCTCAAAAACTATTTGGTCTGGTTTTTGATTTACCTTATTTATTCCTCTATGTAATAAAGACATACTGGTTTGCTTTATTATTTTTTACTTCCCTATGTTGGATGTGGGACCAGTCGGTAGATCGTTAGGACAACTTTTATCGTTTTCTGTATATTGGTTCAAAATTTATTTTTCCTTCATAATTTTTCATATCCTTTATAAAGGGAAAGAACGTAGTTTTTTTTTTGGCATTTAACGGCCACAGAACAGATAGTTCTAACTCCTTACACTTGTTTGGTTAGATATATTGTCTTAATGGTTAAGAATTTTTCTAAACGGAAAAAAACACCCATTTTTTGCTTTATCCCACATACTTCCGCCTCATCGAAGATCGAAGCAAAGCAAAAGACTAGAAGATTGAGAAGTCCAAGGAGATGTCGAAAAACGATCTATCACCCAACAAGATATTGAGGTAACTTCTAAGGTGACGTTTGGTTCGTGTGATGAAATTAGATGGAATTGGAATTTAAATTCAGATTTTTTATAATTTTTGATAACTAATGTAAATGAGTTTTATGTATTTTCTTCAAATTTCCTTATATATAGGAATTTGACATTCTTTTCAACTCATACATAAATTAAATTCCAACCTATACATGAATTAAATTCCGACCTACATTCCTAACCAATACTAAAAATCGTATTCCACTTTCACCATCATTCACATTATAACTAAAATATAAATTTCAATTCCTTCGAATTTCATTCCGTGAACCAAACGCGACATAAGCATAATCTCTTTGTAAACTAGAGAAACCACCTGTCCTAAGACAAAGACTGGACCTTAATATTGAATTTGAAAAATGATTGAACTTTAAATGACATAAATACCCTCAATAAAGTCAAATCTCATAGTGGAACAACTTATAAAATTTGATTGAAAGTGCTAATATAATAAATACTCCTAGATTCAAGTGTACATGTAAGTTTAACATTAACAGAACCATTGACTTCATTCCCAACCATACATATAAGAAGTAGTAAATAGATTTTGGGTGGTTGGTGGTTAGAACTTCTTGATGAAATCATGAATGATAGCAGTTGACTCTTGAGCCTTTTCTTGGTTGAGAAAGTGACCAACACCTTCCATGATAACAATTTCTTGAAGCAATGGCACATCTTTCTTGAACCCACCACCATGCACATATTCTTTTATCCCAGGTGTTGTGTACACCATGTCCTCATCCCCGACAACGTATATCACCGGTATATCCACTCGTGCTCCTGTCCATGCTGCCGTCAGCTCCCAGTTCCTGTTCCATTACAATGACAACGGACTTTTAGTTACCACAATGTATACGTGAAAACCCTATTGGTCCAAAAGCTTTCAGTGGATTGATTCCCTTTACAATGGTACATGATTAAAAGCTGACACATGTCTCTTAGGTTTATATGATTTATCTTCTTCATGTTGGTTATGAGACCAATCTGTAGGTGTAGGAGTTACAGAGGGTGCGTTAGGTTGCCGCCCTTTAAACCCTTTAAAACACATTTTTAAACTGTACTTGCATCAAGGTTGGTTTAGGATACACGTGTCGATGTTAAACCCTAGCTAAGCTAGCTATGTCTCAAATAAGCTAGACCATCCTTAACCCAAATCGGACGAGCCTTGAATTAACAAAGAAAAATTACTTTAAATAAAATATTGGGTTAATTAGGGCTGGTCTGGTGTGTGGTAAACCCTAGGTTGAACCACACGAGACCAGCCCTGATCCAGAATGGCATGACCTTGAAGCTATAAACCAACCTGGCCTACCAAATCAGATCACCAACATCCAACCTATGCAATTAATTATGGCTATAAACAAAGACATTTGTCTTGGGGTCAAGACTGGCAAGGATGTATCTAACCCTAGGTCCACCGAAGCAAATCCGAGCGTCAAACATACTGGCTAACCTGGCCTACTCAACTAATATGATGTTCTCAATTATGAGTAATAAACAAACACTCCGGAAAAAGGTTTGGTAGGACCAGAGAAGATCTAATACGTACAGATCTATAGCACGATAGTAGTTCAAGCCCCCGGTGAAGCCTGTTTGGTCGAATTTGTCAACGTTGTACTTGATGTCTTTTTCGGATAACCAGGATGGTAATGGAAGTGGTGATTTCGACGTTTTTAATTCGAATGGATCAGATTTAGGCATACAAGGGGGTCCTGGTTTCCTATCTGTTAGCATTTTCTTAAGGACTTCTGCTGTATCATGGCTTTTTAGCTCAGCTTCCATCACTCCAATTTCCTGGAAAAAAAAACTCAAATATTAACATCATTTATGTGTACCATATACCAATGAGGTTTAGCTCATTTGGTAAGAGTGGTGATATGCAAGTGTAAGGTTGCGGGTTTGACTCCTGCCGAATGCAAGTTTGGATATAGGTGGTAAAAGTAAGTTCCGAAGTCCTCTCAAAAAGGTAGATTAGGTTAGTTTGCCGTAAAAAAAATTGTGTACCATATCATTTTTTTTAAAATCTTTTTCCATTACTTTTATTAAAAAAATATGGAAAATTATTGTTTTTACTAGTTGATCATAGCTTAGCTGCAGCCTGCATGCCCATGTTATACATTAAAGTCACTGGCATGATCCTTGCTTTCTTTGTTGTTGTTCTTTTAATGCATTCATACCCAGTAATTCCCATCTTTAATGCACAATGAACAAGTTTCCAATGCACAATTCTTAGTCATTTTTTGAAATTTTAAAAGGTTAATTGTCAAAATTAGCAACGTACTTTCACTTTTTCTTTAAGTGATGCAAGAAACATATCATGAAAGCTACCTGCTTTTATTTTATTATAAAATTAGTAACATAAACTTTATTGTCAATAAAAACACTATTTATGTTTAACTAAATACAAGAAACATATCATGAAAGTTATGGACTTATGGGTTTATATTTTAATACTAATATTAGCAATGTAATTTAACTTTTTTTATTAAAAAAAACAATATTTTATGATAAGAAACGACAACATACTTTCCTATTTTCACCAATGATCATTATTAAATAAAAAATATTAAATTTTGATGATGAAATTTCACAATGAATTCCATGTTTCCAACTGGGCTACAACAAAATTTATAAATTCTTTTTTTTTTAAAAAATAAAATTCTTTTATTTTTATTGGAGATTGTAGAGGATAACATGAAGGAACCTGAAATCTGCACATGTAGTAATCTTCACCAAAGAAAGTTCTCATGGTTTCAACAGGCTTCATTTTGGGATGCCGAGGCCGATACGGCACAGACATGCACGCGTACGCCTTGACTTTATCTGGTCTAAACATGCACAAATACCATCCGATCATGGCGCCCCAGTCATGCGCCACCAGATACACTGGTTCTCCGCCCATCGAGTCTATGAGTCCAACCAGGTCACCAACCACATGGTGACACGTGTAACTGGTTGCAGACGGCGGGGCATCTGTGTCGCCATAGCCACGAAGGTCTGGGGCGACACAGTGGTAGCCCAGGGCGGATAACGATTGGATCTGGTGGCGCCATGTGTACCAAAGCTCCGGAAATCCATGAAGGAAGAGGATTGTTGGGCCTTCACCCTTTTCAGCTATGTGCATGTTGAGTCCATTGACTCGGACTGTTCTGTGTTCTATGCCTTCCATTTGTTAGAAATTTTCCAACTTTAATTTCTTTGTATTACTACACACAAAAGTAGAGGTTGTAATGGGAAGTGGGTCGCTTTTTATAAGGCTAAAGTCGAGTGTTTCCAAAAGTAAAAAAGAAATTAAAAAAAATAAAAAAAGAAAGTGTGGATCTAGAAATATTTTATAATTTTAATTTATTTGTGAAGTTTTAAATTTTAATAACGACCAAATTGCAAGGAAAAAAAAGTTGGAATTGGTACGATTCGGTTTGGTTCAAACCAAAAATCTCGGTTTTTAGTTTAAAATTTTTTTAAAAAATTAAATTTTCTTTTAATTTAAAGTTGTGTGTATGAGAAAATGTTGTGATTTGGTTTGGTTTTGAAGAAAAAATCTAAATCAATTAAAAAAATTGATTTTTTAGTCCTGCAAAATTGTTTAGTTTTGATTATTTGTTCTTTATTGTTTTGTAAAGTTGTTATCATGCGTTGTATGTGTATGTATGTAGGTATGTATTTATTAGTTTGTTTTCTATTCGGTTTTTGTGTTAAAATCGAACCGAACTGAAAATGTCAAGTTTTTCCGTACCATATTACTATATTTGTCAAGGTTTTAACCTTTTATTTTTCGGTTTAGTTTTTTTTGTATACCCTTAGTAAAAAAGTATGTAACTTTAATTAAGTTTTAATATCTTGAAAATTGTTTTGTTGAAATTAATATTAGAACATTTGTGTTTTTATCTAAAAAATAAAATAAGTAAACTATTTACCAAAGATAACGTATGATTGATTAAAGAATAGATTACCAAGAAAGGTTACGTAACATACAAATTTTGATAATAAATGTAATGTGAAGTTTTTTTAGGCTAAAAAATTTAATATAAAATTTAATTTTGTCAAAAAAATGTATCGATAAGACAATGATCATATAAGAAGGTAAAATTTTAGTTTATGGTCCGTTTTTCAAAAAAAAAAAAAACATTTGATTAATATTCTCAGTCTAAAATTTGAATTTCAAGTACTTTTTTGGTAAAAACAAATTTTTATGTTACAATACATTTATCATCAAAATTTGTATTTTATGTTTTCATTTTCTTAAGAATTTTTGATAGCCTAGACCACCCGAGACAAGATATTGTCCACTTTGACAAAGGCCGTACGATTTTGTTTCTAGAAGCCAAGCCATAGGCCCGCTTTGATACCAACTGTAACAGCCCAGATCACCCTGAGACAAGATATTGTCTGCTTTGGCAAAGGCCGCATGGTTTTGTTTATGGAAGCCAAGTCATAGACCCGTCCCAAAACGCGTCTTGGTGGATAGAGGCAACCTCACCATTATATGGGCATATTAGTTTCTCCTCTCCACCGACGTGGGATGTTACAGAGTTCATCCTACAAAATTCATGGTCAATATTGTTAAAAGTTATTGTACTTTTAGAGGGTGTTTGGTTTTGCGTTATGATGTAGATTATAAGAGTATTACGTTACAATAACGTAAATAATTGGTTTAAAGTATTTGGATTGCATTTATTAATAAGTGATTATTTACGTTTAGAATTAATCTTACCACATTTTTTCATAAGTTAAAAAATGTAGCTTATTTGTTTTATAAGTGATTATTTGGTTATTTTACAAGTTAAAACGCAAATCCAAATACTTTAAAAACTGATTATTTGATAATTGTGATAGCAAACAACAGAAACTAAACCAAACACTAAATTTTTAACATTTTTTGTTACAACTATTATCTGATTATTAGTTTCCAAAACGTTGCAACACTTTTTCCAACGCAAATCCAAACACCTAGGTGTGTTCTTTTTCGTATAATAAGTGCTTATTTAGTAATTTTACTTATTCGGTAAGTGATTTTGGCTAATAAGTGCGTTCTCTTTCAATAAGTAATAAGTGGTAAATCATCATTTATAATCACCAATTCAATAAGCATATTTTTACTCACTTATTGTCACTTATTCTAAATCTAAAAACAATTTTCCTCTCTCTCACCTTAATTATTAGAATTATTTATACATTTTTATTTTTCAAGATATATTTATTTTACCTATTTTTAAAAAGTTATCCCCATTAGAATATTTAATTTATTGATTTTACGTTTATTTTATATATTAATTTAATTATTAAAAAATATTTATCTTATTTTTCATTTGATAAAATATTTTTACATTTTTATCTTTTATATATTTTTGTCAAACTATTTTATTACGTTAATATACTGCATAAATTTTTTGCTTAAAAATAACTAAAAAATAATTTAAGTTAATAGAAATTTCATTGAAATTATGTTTGTGTAATAAAAATAATTATATTTGACTGTTTATGAACAAGTTGGATATATAATTTAGAAATTTATGATAAAAAATTACAATCTAACTACATCCCACCTGCTCCCCAACCATGATAAAGAAAAGTTGAAATCCATGTTTATATGTTAAAGATTTTTGATAATTTAGATATTTTCTTGTTTATATATTAAAAAAATTTGAAAGATCTGTTTATATGTTAAAGATTCTTGATTTTTTCCGATTTTTTTTCTTGTTTATATGTTGAAGAATGTTGACATACATTTTATATTTATTTACAAACTTGATTATTCAGATTTCTTTATGTTTATATGTTAAAAAAAGTTCATATAGGTGTATTATTGTTGTGTTTGAGTTTTGTTCTTATATATATATATATATATATATATATATATATATATATATATATATATATATATATATATATATATATATATATATATATAATACAGATTGAACATACAAAAGAAACAGACTTATTAATTCAGTAATCAGCGTCAATCACTTCTCAATCAGCACTGCAATCAGTTTTCAGTCACTTATCACTTATGCAAAAGAACATCACCTAAGTCTTTTATCATTTTGACGGTTTAGTTATTAATTCGAAGTCTTTTTATAGTTTGCTATAATCAATTTCAGTGTATACATTTTTTTTAGTAGTTTGGTCATTTTGAACATGTTTAAAAATTAGGTTTTAGTAATGAGCGTCACACGTTATTAATTTTTACTAATCGTATACTCTCATTTCTCTTTACACACTTTTTCTTTTTGTTTAGTGAGTTCATTAAGAGGTAAACAAACACGTTAGTATGACAAACATGTTATTGTACTAGGTGTATTATTAGGTGATGATTGAAATTAAGCTTGTAATAATTTGGCCTTTGAGACATGGCTTTCATTGGCTTTTTTTTTGCTAGGTTTTGGGATCCATAACATGTACCTTCGATTTATGTGAGTTTTAGGATTAATGTTGCAATATGCACACACGTGATTTGAATCTGAAATGGTTATTTGTTACTTGTATAACATTGATTATTCTCGTTGATCCTTTGTGATAGTTCATATATGTATTTCATTGTTGTTTGCTTCATTATGATTCTTGATATTGATTACGCGTACCCGATATGTTGGACACAATACACTACCTTGTGTGGTGTATGTACATATGTGTAATATGAGAAAACATGACATTTTTAACTATTCATGTTATTAATCATTTGTGTTTGACATGCATTGTATTAATCCAGTAACTCATTAGACAAATTTAGCTATATTATTTTTTTTATCCTGTTGACATTTTTAGATTCAATTGATAAAAGGTAATTGATTGTTAAGCAGAAATTGAAAGTTTGACTTTTGAGTTTGATAAAAACTTGATGATCTTACATTTTCTTTAATATTTTGGTTTGGGTAGTAATCACTACTTGTATAATATAATGATGGTTTAGAAAACCAAAGATACCGTTTATAAAATTATATATGAAAAGAAAAAAAATAAATTATTTTGCATTTTTAGTGTTATCAATTGTCATCTAGGATGTATTGATGCATGAAATATTGTTGTTCAAATAATATTTATTGTTATAATTTTATTTTGTTTGTTTCAGTTCTGCAACTCTTAGGGGCGTTTGAGTTGCGAATTTTTATTGAGATTCATTGAGATTTTCATATTTAAAATCCTATGTTCGGTTCACAGATTTTTTAGTAATGATTTAAAATCCAGGATTTTATAAATATCGTCATTCTTTGTTATTTAAAAACTCTGTTTTCCTCCTAGGATTTTTAATCTCAGTTGCATTGCATTCTTTTGATTAACAAATATTCCTTAAAAGATAACACAAATTCTTTAACAAAATCCTGATAAATGAAAATGCTCCATAATGCAAACCATTTAACATAATGTAAATAAAAAATCTGTGAACCACACGCCCTTAAATCTATTATTTGATTTAAGACACATCAGACATTAAACTAAAATTTGAACTTATTGGTCCATTTTACTCGTTAAATGAAATTTGAAGTAATTGAAATTTTATTTAGTGTATTTATAAAAACTTCAAATTATTAAGAGAATGAACTAAAGATTATTTGAATTTCATTAATATCCATGGTGGAATGAAGTTGTTATTCTTAGCTATTTGCAATAGAATTCAGATTTAATAATTTTCAACTTAATTATACATTTATACCTCTACTCGACCCTAAGCATTATATGCACAACACTACCTCACCAAACACACCAAAGATTGAAATTTAAATCCAATTCATCAAATTTCATTTCCTCGAGCCCTAAGACTTTGGTTTTAAGAATGGAAATCTCGAGATTGTTATACATGAGGAATTTGAGATTAATGGTAGATTATGATTGATATTTTAATTATTTATTTTGTAAAATTGATAAGTCACTCGTTTTCTAACTTGTGTTCATCGAATTGCATTTGAAAAAGAAAATAAAATGTAATCCTTATCAATATTGATTAAAATAGTGTCGACTGTATGTTCTGCAAAATTCAATGATAAATAGACATTATGTTGATCATGTCGGTTGTTTGAATTCACGTTTAGGTTACAATGTAGCTATTTTGAAGAAGATTGTAACACTTCAAAGGTCTGTTTTTTTTTGTTTTATTTCTATGACGGGAAGATGTTTTCTTTTGTTCTTTGTTTATTCGAGTTTGATGTTTGTTTGTCTGTTTAACGATTTGCATTCGACTTGGTTTGTTTCAAGTTTAGGGTGTTAGTATTTTGGTGATATTATTTGCTTTATTTGAAATTTATTTCGTATTTCTAGCGTGTTAATAGTTTTTATAATAAAATATATTATTGTCATTAAAAATGATTAAAACTGAAAGGCTATTTCTTCATGCACCACCTCTAATTTCTCATACACCACATCTATGCATTTGACCTATAAATACTTATCTTTTGATTGGACAAAAGAGTATAAACAAATAAAATATAATGATGAGTTATGAAAAAAATACATGTTTTAGGTCAATTGTAGATATAGATATGGTGCATGAAGTAACACCCAAACTGAAAATTTAAAATTAATAAAGATTAAATAATTAAATGAAAAAGAGAAAAGGAAACAGGGTGTTGTTGTTGGGAACATGATGGTTTCAGGCTCACTTATTTGCTGCAGCAGGTTATAAATGTTTACGGTCAAAAGTCAAAACCCTAACTTAGCTACAAAGGTAGTTGGCCTAGTAAATAACACTTTTGTATTTATTAAAGGGTTAAACAAGTAAAAAGATAATCTATTATCACTGTTTTTTTTAATTTGGGTAAGATATTAAATTTTTTTTATTTGAGGTAATATACTTTTCAAATTAAGTCAATTAAAGTAATCACATCGTATTGAAAGGTAAAATTTACTGATATTACAGTTTCTGTATCCAGGCATCAGTTTTTTAATTTCTAATATTGCTTAATTATTTTAAAATTTGCTCAAAATAGCAAAATATTATCAAAAATTACTTTTAAATTGCACAAAATAGTACACATCATATAACATTTAAACTGTAATTTCTGTAAAAAAAAAATATGCTGACTGGACAAAGAAATTATCACGTCAGTAATTTTTACCTTTCAATCCGATATGGTTACCTTGATTGACTTGATTTGGAAAGTATGTTACCTTAATTAGAAAAAAATTAGTATGTTAGCCAAATTATAAAAATTGTGACAGTATGTTACTTTTTGACGCAATTAACCCTTTATTAAAATATTATTTTTATCTTTATATTATAATAATAAAACAAAAAAATATGTCATTTGACGTTTTCTACTTTTCTTTGCACCCTTCATTTTTAACTGAGTAAATTACATAAATGGTTCTTATGATATCATGAAAATTATGGTTTTCGTTCCTGACATCTTTTAGTTTTATGAATAGTTTTAATTTAAAATTTGTTACGTTTTTAGACTCTAGTTCCGTTTAACCTGGTTAAATTTTTAAAATTTCAAATTTGTCATTTTTAATTGTTTCAGTTCCATAATCCATACCTAAACAAATTGAATTGGTTTTTAATTTACATTTAATTGTTTATAATTATATAATTATTATTTAATTAATATGTTCCCGTTTTATTAATTATAATATTAATTAAAATTAACTTATATTTATTTGATTTTTTTATTTCATGTTTCTATTTCATATTTAACCATTTTAATAAAATTATCTTACATTTCAATTTTTTAAGACATTTATGCATTTTTAGTTTTATGAGTTTGATCCAATTATTTTATTATGTTAATATGTTTCTATTAATTATTATTTTTAAGAAAGATATATAAACGTAAAGTTTTATTTTTTTATTGAAGTATTTTTTTTAACTTAATACATTTTGATTTAATTATAATTTTTGACCAAAACGTATAATTTTAACGTTTAAACAAAATGTATAAGATTTTAGTGTAACAAATATATAAAGTTTGATTTAATTAAAAATGTAAACAAAAATATAAACTCAATGAAATATAAAATCAAAACGTATAAAATGTTGAATTTATATATATATATATATATATATATATATATATATATATATATATATATATATATATATATATATATATATATATAATACATACATATTAACAATATATGTGTGTGTGTTTAATTAAGAAAATTAGTGTTTGAATAAATTTATATATGATCCAGTTTAATATGTCGTTGTGTTTATATATTCTATACTCTCATAAGTAAATCAAGATTGATTAAGTTTATATATGTTTCGATCGAAAGCTATAATTAAATCAAAACATATAACCTAAGATAATAATTTGATCAAAATAAATGAAACTTTAAGTTTTTAATTCTTCTTAAAAGTATAATAATATAGAAATGTATTAAATTGAAAAATCTTAACCTAAATGTATTAAATTGAAACATTTTAACTTAATAAAGCTTTTAGTTTTTAAAACAAACGATTTATTCCATTAAAACGTTAATTTCATACGTTTTGATCAAAAATTACAATCAATCGAAACGTGTTAACTTAATAAAATAATTAAATTGAAACGATCAAAAGTTTATAGATTTTTTTAAAAAAATATAATTAGTGAAAACGAGTTAACGAATTAAAATAATTGTCGAACCGTATAACAAATAAAAATACGTTTTTCAAAAAATGAGATGTAAGATAGATAAACTTTAAGAAATTATTATATAAATATGTAAGATAAGAAACATATAATAAATTAGTAATATATAAATTATTTTCATTTTAATTATTATAATAATTAAAATATATAATATTTTGGTTAAATAATTATTATAAAATTGAAAACATATAAAAATTAATTTAATTAGCTTAGGGACCAATACTGAACAATAAAAAAAATTACTGTATTGAATTAATACATATTTAGAAGTAATTTCCATTTCAAAACACCAGTTGCAAACATAAATCAATATCGAGTTGCAAACATAAAGATCTATAACTAAAAAGTGTACCAAACAAAGCCATAAAGATCAATATCGAATTCCCACCTATGATTTGTTCATCAAACGAAACCAAACCATTGATTTTTTTCTCGATGAAGCCAGATTAGGAGCTGGGTTGGATTCTTCCTGAACTCGTGTTCCTTGGTGTGTGAGAGACGTGGTGACATTTGACTGGCTGTCGTGATTCGAGCGAGAGACTAAGAACCGTAATCTATACATGTGTGGTTAGACGGGTTTCAAACCACGTGAACCTAGAAACATGGTTTTCAACGTTGGATTTGGTTTTGAAGGTGAGAACGATGGTGGTGTTCGATTGAGAGACTGTCGATGAGAAAGATGGTTCTATTGGCTCTATCCCGGACGACGAACATGGTTTCTTCTCCAATGGTTTCCGACCAGTTCAAATTGGTATGTGAGCAGCTAGGGTTAAGATGTTCTAAATAGAATAAGTGATATTCGATATGGTTTATTGTCCATTGTTATTCTATATAGAATACGTGATACTCTATATACAATCATGATATACCAAATGATTCTTCTTTAGATCGATGTGTTTCCTGTTGATTTTTATGTTTCAAATCATCTCATATTTCTATGTAGAATATGTGATATTCTATATAAAATGCATGATATTCTATATAGGATACATGTTATACATGTTACAAAGGAAACATAAGTGTATGAATTGATTTGTATTTTTTAGATTATGAGGGTATGAATTTATTGCATACAAAATACTTCAA
Source organism: Centrapalus pauciflorus (assembly GCA_020465985.1). NCBI lineage: Eukaryota > Viridiplantae > Streptophyta > Magnoliopsida > Asterales > Asteraceae > Centrapalus > Centrapalus pauciflorus. The sequence continues at coordinate 267,170 of JAANYP010008275.1, forward strand.
CACTACGCGACCATTAACCTTTTTTGAAGTAGCCTTACGAGCCTCAAACCCAGATTCCTTAGCATACATTGTGTATGCTTTAAAAGCTTCGTCCAAATTCGGGTATATAGTACCAGTCACGGGCTTATTTTCTGACTCCGGAATCCAATATCGAGTACCCTTCAGGGACACAATTTCATTGCCACGTGGTTGGATATCCTTATGACAACCGGACCTTGAAACTAAAACAAAGAAAACCAAATAGTGGATGACAAAAAGTTACTAAACTTTTAACAACATAAATAGATACAAGAAAATGGAACTTCACATACAATGTTCTTCATCTTCCTCACGCAAACCACCACATTCCATCTTATCCACATAGTCTTGATCACCAATTACATGGTCTGGATTTAGTTAGAAACTTTAGATCTTAAATGACACAATAAGCGTAAAAAACATATAACCCAGTAAAGCCATGAACAATAATCCTTACATTCATCGTCATTCTTCAAGCTTGGTTCAATAATACGGCCGCCCATTTCATCGGCTTCACAACCAACGATTTGCTTACTTGTGTATACTTAACATTCATAAGAACAAAGATATAAATAAATGGAATAAGTTTATACATTATGCAGAGCATAAAATGTAAGAAATCATCAAAGAAACAATATATACAATTACAATTTCATGAAATCTGAATAAAAACAAAAGATTGAAATACATATTGTGATCAACCACTTCCCTAGTCATTAGATGTGATAACCTCCAACACCAGTCGAATCTTCCCCAAAGCGATGACAGAAATGAACCGAATTGATGGAATTTCAAAACGATAACAGAGGTAAGAGGCCATTAGAAATTAGGGGTCAATTGAACCGATCAGATATGGTAAACCCTATAAAAAGGGGATTTTCAATAATAATCAGATTGTCTTTAAAAAATTTAAAAGAAATATATTTTTGTATTGACTAATATACCCTTAATGGTATTATCCATAATGGTGCTTATTTGGTATGTTTTGATTGGTTCATTATGGTGCTTATAATTAATTGGTGCTCAATTGATCCCTTATATATATATATATATATATATATATATATATATATATATATATATATATATATATATATATATATATATATATATATATATATATATATATATATATATATATATATATATATATATATATATATATATATATATATATATATATATATATATATATATATATATATATATATATAGACTAAAGATCTTTTGTGAACACTTTATTCGTTGTGAACATTGTGAACAACCAAAAAATAGCTTTGAATCTTACGAATCTTGTTGAAAATACTACCAAACCCTTCTATGAACCCATAAATCTTATTGGATCCTATAGATTTTATTGAATCCTATGAATTTGTCGAATCTTAAGAATCTTGTTGAATCCTATGCATCTTGTTATAAAAACTACTATGAACCTTTTGAATGTTCTGAATCTTGTTATAGACAATTCTATGAACCTTTTGAATCATATAAATCATGTTACAAACACTTTTTGATATACATGAATGATTATATGTATTTTTTTTATTTGTTCACAACGTTCACAACGAATAACTTGTTCACAATGGATCTTATCCCTATATATATATATATATATATATATATATATATATATAGAGGGAGGTTCAATTGAGCACTTTTATGCATCTAGGTACAAAAGTACCTATATCATCCATTAGATCAAAAAATTGTATGGATTAGATTAATGACAAAAGGGTAAATAGTTAGACAATTTTATGCATCTTGTGCATTATAGAAACAAAGGAAGAAGGGCATTTTGGGGAATGTGCATACCTCATTAAATTTAATATTTCAACAAATAATTAAATAATAAATGCTAAATAAATTCAATTGATACATTTCCAAATTTAAAAAAAGTACACAAATTCAAAAAAGATGATGGAGATCGATGCATTTCATCGTTAATCGTGTTTATCTATGCATTGTGTTAAAAAAACGCATTTAACAAAAAAAAATATACAAATCCATTTATGCATCGTGTTCAACTTGTTCATCATTCTTTTATGCATCGTGTTTGTCGTTCATATTCTTCATTCAGCTATGCATCATGTTCAACTTGTTCATCATTTATCTATGCATCGTCATTGTTCATCATCATTTTCCGTTGTTCATCGTTCATCATCCATCCATGCATTGTCATTGTTCATCATCCATCTATGCATTATCATCATTCATTGTTCAACATCCATCTATGCATCATGTTTTTCATAATTTTCATCGGTTACCTCTCTTGTTCATGTTCATCATCATCGTTGTTCATCGTTAATCTTCGTCTTCGATATTATCACTAAGAAAAATCATGAAGAACACGATTAGAGAGAGAGAGAGAGAGAGAGAGAGAGAGAGAAATGAGGAGGAAAATGAGGAATGTAGTTAATATGAGATTTTAATTCAAAATGTAACTCCTAATTATCATTTAATGATTTTTAGAAATAAATTAATTATCATGTCTTTAGTTTTCCCTAAATGCCCTTTGTGCACCCTTGGTGGATTATCCGATGCACAAAAGTGCCTCGGGGTGCCCCGATGCATAAAAGTTCTCAATTGAACCTCAATATATATATATATATATATATATATATATATATATATATATATATATATATATATATATATATATATATATATATATATATATATATATATATATATATATATATGGGTCAGGTTCTATGGGGCACCTGTATGCATTGTACACTTTGGGAACCTGTATGCACCGTTAGATCTTGAATTTTAATGGTTCAGATTGTAGTGGCAAAATGGTAATTAACTTGAAAATGGGTGCACGGGTGCATCACTTCTCGCGCGCGGAAGAGCAAAATCGGAAGATGATTTAATTCAGAAAATATTCTATCCGAATCTAAACAAACATGATGCATCTTCATCCAATTTATTGGATTCGTCTTCAAACACGATGCATCTTCATCCAATTCAATTTCAAACATGATGCATTTCGACCATATTCATCCTCGTCTTTGTTCCATCATTATGCATCATCAAATCGTGACGTATTTCGGCCATATTCATCCTTGTTTTTGTTCCATCATTATGCATCACCAAAATCGTGATGCATTTCGACATTTAAACGTGGATTTATGGGAAGGTGGTTGATCATTTTATTTAGTTTCCTAAATAAATGATAAATATTAAATTAAATTTTATAATTTAACAATATATTATTAAGCAATCCCAAAATGCCCTTAATGCACCCTTTGTAAACAAGCAATGCATTTTTGGTTCCCATTTGGTTCCCGATGCATATGGTGCCCCATAGAACCTCAATCTATATATATATATATATATATATATATATATATATATATATATATATATATATATATATATATATATATATATATATATATATATATATATATATAGAGAGAGAGAGAGAGAGAGCATAAAAATCAATTAAGGGTGTGTTTGGTACAGAGAATGGAATTGCAGAGAAAAAAAATTGTCTGGAGTGATTGGTGAAACAGAAAAATTCAGCAGAGAAATGTAACAGTGAACCATGTCTTTTATTTGATACAACAGAAAATTCTAAAAATTTTATTATTTGCAATCATAATTCACAACAGTTCCTTATTCAAACCCAAGAATGCTAATAATTAATACTTCGTTGATCAAATAAAAAAAAATTACCAATATAATTTAACTCAAAAAATATTAAATAAAGTATTAAAATTTGATTCAAACCAAAACAAAGAATACAATTTGATTCAAATCAAAACAAAGTCATTCAATTTGTAAAACAAATGAACATAAATAGTTAACTAGTATCCCGATAAACCATCAATCTAGAATCACATCTTTAAAAATCAAATGAGTCAATCATGCCAATTTATTTATTTTGGAAAAAAAACTTATGAGAGAAAAAAAAATTGTTTTCTTTCATAGGATCTTGGCTGAGTTTTTACACTCATCAAGTATATATTCTTTATTTTCAAAAGTTATTTCAGTTTGATGTTCATATCGACAAGACATAGAAAAAAAGCTACAAAGCGAGTGAGAGACTGATGGTACCTTGCGATGGTAGAGAGAGATGGCTAATGGCAGCATAGATCGAATGGTCTAAGGAAGAAGCGATGATAGGGATTCGGGGAAGAAGGATCTATTCAAAATTAATCGTCTTTACATCTGTCTATTTAAAGTAATTGTAATTATAACTTATAAACCTAAATAATATAACATGATGTTCATTTTTATTAGGGGTTCGCATTTGTAATTATTGATATGATACAAAAGCAATTTTGTTCAACAAAAATCTTAAAATTGTTTAAGTTGATTTCAATTTAAGAGCTTATTAATTCAAAATGAAAACTTAGGGCTCATTTGCTTTTCATTCAGAGGCTCTTAAAAACATCTGAAGTCTAAAGTTCAGATCTATAATAAATTAAGATTATTTGTTTAAATTCAGACTTAAGAGGTTAAAACCTCTTAACTTTCCTCTGAATTTTAAGAGGATGTGAGTTGGCTGAATTAAATTAAGAGCCTCTTAATTTCAGATCTTAAGACTTTCTCTTAATTTCAGACGTGGTTTTCAGACTTCAGACATTTAACCTCTTAAAAAACAAATATCACCTTAAAGTATTCCCACCAAATGAATCCTTTGATTTAATATAATGGTGCGTTTAGTAAGCAAAACATTTCGGTTTTGAGTTTTTAATAAAACTTAAAACATGATGGTTTTTAAGAAAACACATTTTAAAGCTGACAATGTGTTTAGATGTGTTATAAATAATTTTTGTTGTTTTCATTTTTCACTCCATTTTATAACACAGATTTGGGTGACAAAATTGAAAACAAATGGTGAAAACCTCGAAATGTGTTTTCAAGTTTATTTGTAAATTTGAAAACATCAAAAAACAATTGATCTGAACGTTTTTTTTAAAACCCTTATTTTCAACGGAATTTTTACCAAAAACATGTTAACTTTCTCGAAATGTAAAGCTTTTAATATTAGAAGCTCTTAAAAGTACTGATAAAAATAAGGTTTTGATAATGACACATTCATATTATTGGTGGGAGTATATGACATTATGACTGCTAAGCTAAAATTATTGAATTAAAATGATGAGGTTTTAAATAGTAAGTCATCAATCAATAATTCCTATTCAAATCAAAGTAATTATAGATTAATATCAATAATGGAACATAACAATCAACCATTCTCATTTATTCAAATTAATATGGTGATTTATGTTTTTTATAATACATATCCTAATAGTATTGTAATTATAAATGTGTAATTTTATATACACACCACCTCAATTGCTAATCACACTCACATTCTTAAAATTAAAGAAGATTAATTTTTAATCATTGAGTCTCACTTCATTAACAAAATTCATGTGAGTAAGAGGGTGTGTGATTAGTAAAAGTTAAAGAAATGTGGTGTACATATAACAATGCCCTTATAAAGTGATATATGATATTAGAATCTATAATTATAAATAAATGAGTTGTCTGAACACTTGATTTCCGTTCTATGAAGAGCATTGGTTACTTAAAATTAGTGTTCTATGATTATTTTTTTATCAAATGATATAAAAATAAGATGATACGTTTACTGTATAAGATTAAAATATTATGATCAATGGTGAAAAATCGCTTATTAGCTACCATTGACGTTTTCTTTGAATACATGGATGAACATTGTTACTAAATACTGATGTTATTGTAGTTTGAATGGAGGAAGACTTTGATTGATAAAAGGGTGTTATTTATAGATCGCGGTCAGAAAGTGATGTAAGAATGATCAGTAAGTGAGGCGTCAATGGTGAAAAAATATGATAACTTAAGAATTAGAGAATTACAAAAACAAGTATATATATATATATATATATATATATATATATATATATATATATATATATATATATATATATATATATATATATATATATATATATATATATATATATATATATATATATATATATATATATAGGGTTGGGTTCCGGTAAGAACCCTTATTACCGTGAGAACGTGAGAACCACTTCAAAATGCACAAATTTGTACTTCAAATGCACAAATTTTAAAATTAAAAGTTTTACTTAAAATCATTATTAGTCTTAAATATTAATAAATATCATAATTTAACACTAAAATTACATTCAAAACTTACATTCATTAAATTATAAACTAAATGCACAAATTTGAAAATCAAATGCACAAATTTTCTTAAATGCACAATTCGTACATAAAATGGATAAATTATAGCATGAGATGCGTAAATTTTTACATGAATGCATAAATATATCGAAAACATTTAATTTTAGTATCAAATGCACAATTTTATACGGTGGATGCACAATTTTTAGAGTGGTTCTCACGTTCTCACGGTAACGAGGGGTTCTCATGTGAACCCAATCCTATATATATATATATATATATATATATATATGTATATATATATATATATATATATATATATATATATATATATATATATATATATATATATATATATATATATATATATATATATATATATATATATATATATATATATTCAGGTTCAAAAAGGTATCTCTCGAAATCAAGTGCACCCGAAGGTACCAACCTTAAAAAACTTTTTTTTAATGTTTTTTTCTCATAATCATGTTTAATTTAATGTTATACGCATGATATATGAATTTCACATACATTCACACTTTCTGGGACCTTAAAAATTATGTGAATGCTCAATGCATATTTATGTGAATGGTCATCCATGTGAATATATGTGAATGATCATTCACATTAGGATACGCTGGGTACGCTGAAATCTTATAGGTACGCTGATGAACCTGATTCTATATATATATATATATATATATATATATATATATATATATATATATATATATATATATATATATATATATATATATATATATATATATAGGGAGAGGTTCTTTTAAGAACCTTAAAATGGTGAGAACCTAGGAACCTTTTAGAGCCATTGGATCAAAAGGGTATTTTTGGAATAAAAAATATTATCTTTCTCTCTCCACCTTTTTTATTATATGCATCTCTTTTTCACTTTCTCTCTCTTACTTTTTTTTCATTTTCATTTTCTCTCTCTTACTTTTTTTTTCATTTTCATTTTCTCTTTCTTTCATTAGAATTGATTTTAATATTAAAAAAACGTTTTTTATAAAAAAATAAATTTTTTTCTATATAAAAAATTATTTAATTGCTAAAAAATTAATGTATTCTATATAGAAATATTATATGTATATATAGAATGTTATATAATTCTATATCTTTTTATGTAGATTAACATTACTATTCATAATCTATGTAGAATGTTATGTTTCTTATATATTTCATATATTTTTATGTTTATTATACAAATCTATATCTTTTTTGTAGATTACCATTACTATTCATTGTGTTTTTGGTATATTTTATATCAGTTGCATACCAAGTGTTCTGTAAAATGTCTAAATGAAATCTTTTTTTTTGTTTCAATGTGTTTTTGGTATATTTTATCAATTAATCTACGTAGAATATATGATACTTGACAAATGACATGACATTCTACATAGATTGCATGACATTCTACGTAGATTGCATGTCATTCTATGTAGATTGAATTTCATTCTATGTAGATTGAATGTTATTCTACGTAGATTGCATTACATTCTACGTAGATTGTACATAGAATATGTTCGTCGATACTCTACGTAGATTGAATGTCATTCTACGTAGATTGCATGTTATTCTACGTAGATTAACAGTTTTATGCTGTGTATTTTTGGTATATTTTATATCAGTTGCATACCAAGTGTTTGATAAAATGTCTAAATGAAATCTTTTTTTTTTTGTTTCAATGTGTTTTTGATATATTTTATCATGTAATCTATGTAGAATATATGATATTTGACATTTTACACGACATTCTACATAGATTGCATGACATTCTACGCAGATTGCATGACATTCTACGTAGATTGAATGTCATTCTACGTAGATTGAATGTCATTCTACATAGATTGCATGACATTCTACGTATATTGTACATAAAATATGTTCGTCGATACTCTACATAGAATATGACAGATTCATTTTCAATGTTTTATAATGAAGATTATTTATAAAATATTAGATTTATATGAATGTAATAGTTATTAGATGTTTTACATGATAATCTACGTAGATTACATGATAATCTACATAGAATATATGATACAAGACTACTTGTAAAAAATCACACATAATCTACGTAGAATGTTATGTTTCTTATATATTTCATATATTTTTTTTGTTTCTTATACATTTCTATATCTTTTTATGTAAATGTGCATTAACATTCAATGTGTTTTTGATATATTTTATCATGTAATCTATGTAGAATATATGATATTTGACATTCTACATTACATTCTACGTAGATTGAATGACATTCTTGTAGAATGCATGTCATTCTACGTAGAATGCATGTCATTCTACGTAGATTGCATGACATTCTACATAGATTGTACATAGAATATGTTCGTCGTTACTCTACGTATATTGCATGTCATTCTACGTAGATTGCATGTCATTCTACGTAGATTGAATGTCATTCTACATAGATTGAGTGACATTCTATGTAGAGTATCGACGAACATATTCAATGTACAATCTACATACACTGGACAGATTCATTTTCCATATTTTATAATTAAAATTATTTGTAAGATATTATATTTATAATGAATGTAATAGTTATTAGATGTTTTACATGATAATCTATGTTGATTACATGACAATCTACGTAGATTACATCATAATCTACATAGAATATAATACAATATTACTTGTAAAAAATCACACATAGTCTATGTAAAATGTTATGTTTTTTTATATATTTAATATATTTTTATGTTTCTTATACATTTCTATATCTTTTTATGTGGATTAATATTACTATTCAATGTGTTTTTGGTATATTTTATCATGTAATAATCTACGTAGAATATATGATAATTGACATTCTACACGACATTCTACGTAGATTGCATGCCATTCTACGTAGATTAAATGTCATTCTACGTAGATTGAATGTCATTCTACGTAGAATGCATGACATTCTACGTAGATTGTACATATAATATGTTCGTCGATACTCTACACAGAATATGACAGATTTATTTTTCATGTTTTATAATGAAGATTATTTGTAAGATATTAGATTTATAATGATTGTAATAGTTATTAGATGTTTTACATGATAATCTACGTAGATTACATGATAATCTACATAGATTACATGATAATCTACGTAGATTAAATAATAATCTAAATAGAATATAATACAAGACTACTTGTAAAAAATCACACATAATCTATGTAGAATGTTATGTTTCTTATATATTTCATATATTTTTATGTTTTTTTTATACATTTCTATATCGTTTTATTTAGATTAAGATTACTATTCAATGTCTTTTTGGTATATTTTATATCAGTTGCATAACAAGTGTTTGATAAAATGTATAAATGAAATCTTTTTTTTTGTTTCAATGTGTTTTTGATATATTTTATCAAGTAATCTACGTAGAATATATGATATTTGACATTCTACACGACATTCTACGTAGATTGAATGTCATTCTACATAGAATGCATGTCATTCTACGTAGAATGCATGACATTCTACGTAGAATGTACATAGAATATGTTCGTTAACATATTCTATATAGAAAAAAAATATTCTATATAGACATATAATATTTCTATATAAAATACGTTATTTTTTTAGCAATTAAATAATCTTCTATATAGAAAAAATAATTTTTTTATAAAAAACGTGTTTTTACTTTAAAAAGCGATTATAATGAAAGAAAAATAAAATGAAAATGAAAAAAAGTAAGAGAAAGAAAGAGAAAAATCATATTTTTTTTCTTCCAAAAATACCCTTTTCACACATTTTCAAGATTCTCCACTATCAAAGTTCAAAATAATTACAAAATTGTCATCCAATATATCAACCATTGATTATCATTAATCCAAATGTCATAAAAGGTTCTTAGGTTCCCACATTTTTTATGGTTCTTAGAAGAACCTTCCCCTATATATATATATATATATATATATATATATATATATATATATATATATATATATATATATATATATATATATATATATATATATATATATATATATATATATATAGCAAAATACTCACATGCCACATGTTATAAGAAAATTAATTTAAATGGTTGCCAATTAATTAACTCAATTTTTGATTTATTTCCTAATATATTTATTTAGCTAACTAAATTTAGTACATTTAAAATAAAATAAAAATTAAATTAATAATTTGCTTAACGATTACTTTGTAAGTAAACTAAATATCATAATTAAACTATAATTAAATAACACAAACGAATAAACCTAACAAATACCATTATTTTTAAATTTTAATTTAGGCTTTTACATTTTATTAAATCATATTTGTTAATACGCATTGCGTTTATAAATTTAAGTCATTCTTTTTAAGTACTGTACGAAATAATTTTAAATTTAAGGTATGTATACATTCCTAAAAAAATAATATTATTATTAGTTTACAAAATTTTAATCTATATGCAACATGTTTTAATTGAATATTAAATATTTTAAATTTCATAGATTGTTTATATCGATATTGATTCGTATTTTATGTCAATTATAAAACTAGAAATCATTATTTAATTTAATTTATCATGATTATTTTAAAAGAGTTGTATAAGATTATAATTTTTTTCTCAAAGCGTATGTAGATTTATTTATGGGTTTTTTTTAAAATAAATTATTGTTTAAGCTATTTAACAATTAAGTAGTTGTTTATAAAATTTATGGAAGTAACAATATAAATTATCATTTATAAAATCTAATTTTATTGTAAGTTAAAAATAACACAACCATAAACAAAACATAGAATAACTGAATATAATTACAACTTTTTAAAATGTTAATTTATTCAACTCTGTATTATGTCTTCAAATCTATATATTATAATAAATGAGAACAATTATTGTCACGTGTCATCCTCTTAACATCCTACTTTTTCATTTCCCGCTCTTTTTCCAAAAATAAAAATTACACTAATTTTTAGTAACATTAATATTATTTAATTCATTTAATTTGAACTTTTGAAACTTATTTATTTTGTTTCCTAAATTAATTGAAACTATAATTAATACTTAAATATTTTTTTCAAATCAACAAGCTAAAATAAAATTTAAAAATCTATATGATAATAAACTCAAGTTTAAATATTCCAAAGAATAAATAATTTTAAAACACTTAATAAAATAATTTTTTTTTAAAAATCAATAAAATAATAAATTTCAAATTTAAATGTTTGAAAGAATAAATAATTTTATGAAATAATAATTAAATACATTATTATACAATAAATTTGAAAAGCTTTTTGTTATTAAATCTTTATATATTAAGTATGAAATTTTGACACATTTAAAAAAATAATCATTCAAATTTCAAATATATTTTCTTTAATAAAAATTTGTACTAATATTTTCCAAAAAACTTCAAAACTAAATGTTGCAAAATTTATCTTCTAATTTAAATTAATCTCAAACAATCTTAATTAACGCTTTATATTTTCAGTTGACGCTGAAATTGTTATATCAAGTTTTAATCACTTTGGCAATAAAAATTTATTATTAATTAAAATATACTTCATAAAAATAAAAAACATAAATAATTATTTTGTTGATTTCTATGGGATTGATGATGACACAACAACAAATAAAAAAGAATGAAGAATTAAAATTTTTTAAATTAATAATAAGAAGATAATAATTGAATTTACTCACACATGTAAGAACCATAAAAATACTATATTTAAATCATAATTCAAATATTTTGAATCACATATTCACCGTCTTTTTTTGAAGTAAACATTGACTTAAGCTCATCATTTTTACCATTGACTCAATAATTTTGTCTGTGTCATCTTTTTTTGGTTTTATTGTATTTGATTTAAAAAATATTAAAGGGTTTTAAGGGATTACACCTCTTTATAAATTTTAAATGTATAACTAATTTTTTATATCAATCCATTTAAAAAATACCAGTTTAATATTAAAATATTATGATTCTTATTTTATGTATTTGTTTTTAAGTTGGCCTAAATTTTTTTAATATACATTTAATTTAAATATATCTCATGTAATACATGAGTAAAAAACTAGTGTAGCACAAATTAAAATGTTTTATCAAAGTATATGACTATTGCGTGCAAGCGAAAGTTTAATAAATATCGGGTAAATTAAATTCCGGGACTTGATATTGACACATCACCTCTCCCACTGGGGTTGGTAGTCAAAATCAGATATCTAAAATTTTGGATAATGATTTTCATATCTGAATATGAAATTTCGGATATCTGAAAATCAGATATCTGAAATTTGGATTCGGATATCGGATTATCTGAATATCCGAAAAATTCAATTTTTTTTATCTTTTTTTAAAAACTAAATCAAATATTTAAATATTTATAAAATACAAATTCATATATCCAATTGTTCACACAAATACCCATGCACGACCACGCACGAGCTCTAAACAAACAAATAAAAATCCTCTTATTTCTACACCTTAACCAAGTGAAGATCGTTGTTTTCTACGTATCCTCATATTTTATCAATTTATGCAACGAAATTGCTTTTATCACAATTTATGCAATGATGTTTGAACTTTTTATCAAAAAATGCAACAATGTTTTCTATTTTACTAAGTAATGCAATAAAATCATATTTAATACGATTTATGCAATAATGTTTGAACTTATTACACAAATATGCAACGTTTACATATTTACCAGGTTATCTATCGATTTATTATACATACTAAAAAAATCTAGATGAACACATCTACGTGTAAAAAAGTTCACGTCACCAAATTCAATTCCTTCATAAATTAAGGGTTATGTTGCAAAATTCATTATCATGACTAAAAACTATAATCTTTATTTTATTTTGATTAGGGATAGTAGTGGGTCGGATTGAAAATTTGTCCTCTCATCCCTATTTTTAAAAAGTCATTATCATCAACTGTAGTTATTTCAATAGAAATCGTCGTCAGGTAATTTGTGATAACCGTGAAGATTAGAAATAACAATTTAATGAGATCAATCTATGTTGTAAAACTTTACCATTTACGTTAAACAATCACCTAAGTATGTTGTAAATGTTAACTGTTTATGGTTAACGATAATCAAATTCGTAGATTAAAAATTAATCATTTGTATTAAACATTTAATCATGAATCTTCATATTTATCCTCAATCATGTGACAGTAATCCTTGTTAAGTATTTGTAGTTTTTAATCGGAAACAAACAAGACCCTTTTAACCTGGGTACGAATGAGTTTTAAATAAACCAATAGAAACAAAATGTCGTATTGAAGTCAGATAAATTTTTCATCAAACTCATACTATATTAACAAAGATGGCGATACGAACTTTTTTATACGTAGTTGTGTTACTTAAGATTTTAAGTGATGTACAACAAATTAATATTGGCAGATAAATAAGTAGATTAAATGTTGCATACTTTGATAACAATTTCAAACATTTTTGCATAAATCGTGTTAAAAATAATTTCGTTTCATAAGTCGGTAAAAGAGGGAAAACGTCATTGCATTTTCTGATAACAAATTCAAACGTCATTGCATAAATTGTGCTAAAAATGAATTCATTGCATAAATTGATAAAAAGTGAAAACGTCGTTGCATAAATATGTAGTTAACCCTAATAAGTATGATGTAATCATTCAGTATTTAATCAAAAAATGTTTTATGACAATTTTCCCATGTCGGTATAATCCATTAGACTTGCAACTAGACCAACAATTTGGTCCACGACACGGTTTACAGATACGACATGAGTTTTCCGTATATGGATTTTACGAATTCGTGTTTCGTGTAAATTCATATCGGGAATTATTTAAAATTCGTGTTTCGTGTCTTATACATGTAAAGTTTGAATTTACCTGTATAAACACGTGTAAGACACGTATAAATATTTTGTTACACGATGTCATGCATAAGACGCATATAAACTAGGGTTTCAAAATTTCTAAAAAAATTTGATTTCACATAATTTGAAATATTTGAAAACATTTGAGTTTGTCTCTCACATTGATAATGTGATAAATAAAATTGTCGACTTGGATATCAACAAGGAGTCTAGTTCGATCAAAAGTTCGGTTTCAGTTACGGTCATTAATAATGGCTTTAAATACTTTTGATGTGTTGTGTGATCCGATCCTTGGATTATCACGTTTTGAATTCATAATTATATATGTTTTGGATTATATTCGTGTTTTTGTATTGTCGTGTGACATGTATTTTATGCGTGTCATGTCACGTGTCACACGAATTTTTTACGTGTCGTGTTCGTGTTTCATATCCGGACGCGTTTTATAATGTGACAATAGATTTTTTTTTTGACGCAATTAACTCATAAGAATAAAATAAATTTTATTAAATAAAAGAAAACAAAATTCAAATGAAAAAAAATTAATAAAATAAATTGTACATGATAGTTATTACATGTTATTAACACATCAGATTAATCCATTTATGGTTTTAAATAATAATTATACCAGTGTATTTTTCAACACCAGAAAAATATTTTATTAAAATTAAATTAAATTTTTTCCGTGACAATTTAAAACTATAAGGGCCCAAATGATATAATTGGTCGATAATGGAATAAATTATAAATGTTGTATAAGTCAAATCTAGACCAACCGTTTTTTTTTTTCTTTAAAAATAAATAACATAAAAATGCAATATTTTTTAGCATGAATTTATTTAAGTCTTCCTTTTCTTAAAAAAAAAACTTATTTGGGAATGATGGTAAACCGTTATGGTAAACAATTCACATACTTATATGCTTACACACGTGAGGTATGTTTGGCACGATTAGCTGAAGATTCGAGCTATAGCCGTGAGTTGAAGCTTTTAGTAGCTGTAGCTTTTTGTTCTTATAAATGTGTTTGGTAAAAAAAAAAAATAGCTGTAGTTGTACCTTTTAATATAAAATGAAAGAATAATACATTGATGTTAACCAAAAGTTGGAGTTTATGATTATTTTAAGGGCAAATAACCAAATATAGTAACAACTTTTGACATTTTTATCATTAATAGTAACATTATTTATTTTTTATCATTAATAGTAACAACTTTTTATTTTTCTATCAATTATAGTAATGGGTGACCTGCAAACCTGTTTAGCAGGTCACCAACTTTTCAGTTATCAAAAATAGTAATATCTTTTCAGATTTTTATCAATAACAGTAACATATAAAATTAAAAACATGATTTTTTTTTATTTTATTAAATTTTCTAATATTTCATAAACACCAAAATAAACCAAATTTTTATTCCGAATATTTATTCTGAATATTTATTTACAATTAGATAATATTAGGTTATTTATTCACAATTATATATAATATGAACGAAAAAAATATACTACGAATCATTTCAGTTTCAATTTTTCCAAACGAAAAAACTATAAATCATTCTACTTTTAGTTTTTTCCAACAAAATAATGTGAACTATTTTGGGTTTTCAATTTTTTCGATCTAAATGGGCTGTAGGTTTTTTTTATATAAAAAACTAATAATAAAAATTGGTTGCAATATTTTTCAAGCAGAAAAACTATAAACCACAATTATTCATAATTTTTTGTGTAGTTAAAAATTGTAACACCGCGTTTTTTAGAAATATTTCGTGGATTTAATTTATTGGTTGATTAAATTATTTATATTGTTTGGGGCAATGGTATGACGATTAGTGAAATGAACACGTGTCGGGGTCGAGTATACATGTCACCGAGTTATAATTCTAGCGGATTATTAATAATTATGAGACCACAGAATTAAATGGGAATATTGATATTAATTATGAGATATTGATAACAGGTCGGGTATCGGAGTCGAACCCGCATTATAAATGATATGTTTATATGTATAACATGTTTAACTCTTTGCTTCATTTTCATTCATTCCAAAAACAATTGAGAAGTGTTGTGTGTGTTTGTAAGAGCAAATAGAAGGAAAAAAGTCGTAATGGATCGAATTGAGCTCTGGATATCATCTTGATCTTGGCTTGTGGAGTTTCTTAACTTGGGAAGGTAAGAAACCTCTAATTTAAATGAGTTGATTGTGTTATAAGGTGCTAAATTATAGAAATTGGTTTAGTAAGTGTTTTTTTCGTTGTTAAAAATACAAAAATAAAGGAGTTCCAATTATTTTGTACGGAAACTCAAAATGATTTATAGTTTTTTTGAAAAAAAAAACTTAAAAACATGATTGGGTCGTAGTTTTTCATTCGGGAAAGCTAAAAGTTGAATGATTTTAATCAATTTCGTTCGGAATTTACTAAAAACCATTCAATAATAAAAAGTACTACGAATGAAAAAGTGTTGCGGTCCATTCATTTTTTAGTTTTTCTATGAATGGAAAAATCATGCCTCATTGAGGTTTATATTTTTATGAATGAAAATATTGAGACCCATTTTGATTTTTTGTTTTTTAAATAAAAAACTATGATCCATTTATATTGGAGAAAACTAAAAATGAAACGATTTGTATTATTTTTATTCGGAAAAACTAAGAAAATGATGGTTCATAGTTTTTTGTTGGAATAAGTAAAAATTGAAATGGTTCATAGTATTTTCTTCATTAATATTATATGTAGTTGTGAATAAATAATCAAATATTATCTATCTGTAAATATCGAAATAAAAATTTTGTTTATTTTGGTGTTTATGAAATATTAGAAACTTAATAAAATAAAATAAAATTATGTTTTTAATTTGATATATTACTAGTATTGGTAAAAATCTGAAAAGATGTTACTATTATTGATAAATGAAAAGTTGGTGACCTGCTAAACAGGTTTACAGGTCACCCATTACTATTATTGATGGAAAAATAAAAAGTTGTTGCTATTAATGATAAAAAACAAATAATGTTACTATTAATGATAAAAATGTCAAAAGTTGTTACTATTTTTGGTTATTTGCCCTTATTTTAAGGGTAAAAAAGTAATTTTATATGACAAAAAGTTCAAACTCATTTTAAAAGTTATTTCAAACTAATCCCTACCCTATAGACCCACCCCACCCTCTATTCTCCCCACCCATCTTTATCATATCCTACTCCACCCTAATACCCACCCACTGTCCTATCCCCCCTGCTACCAATTTCCCTTAAACATACTACCCTACATATCCCAACTCAGTCATCCCCACATTACTCGCCCTACCCACACCCCAACCTCATCCTAACACGCATCCCAACCCACCCTATGCTACCTACGCCACCCAACCTGTCATTCCCATCCACCCATCCTAACTTACCCCCACCTCACTGCATCGCACCCTACCCCCACCTTATCACACTATTTTACCCACCTTACAAACCGCACCCTCTACCCACCCAGATTATCATACCTTACCCTATACCCACCCACCTAACCACCTAACACACCCACCCCATCATATCTACCGTTACCCCCATCCCACCCCTATCATACTAACACCACTCCCCAATACCCTACCAACCCCACCTAACCTACCTTACCTTATGATAACTCAATAATACATATCCTACCATTACTCACACCACCCTACCATCCTAATCTACTGTATCGTATACACCTTACCCATCCATCTTACCCTACCCACTAGGGGTGTTCAAAATTATCTGAATCTGAGGATCCGATACGAAAATCCGAAAACCCGAAGTGAAATTATCCGAAATTTCGGATTCAGATTTTGCATAATTCCGAAATCGAATTTTTTTATATTTTTTTAAACTTTTTTTCATAAGTTATTTGATTAAGAATAATTATATTCTTTAATTTTAAATGTATAATGTCGCTCTAACATAATTATAACTCATTTAAATGTATTTTACTATTTTTTGACATGTTTTTTTTTTGTTATTTTAAGTTTAAAAAGTATGATATAATTTCGTTTACGACACAATTACCTTTTTATATATTAAAAGGTATATAGATTTGTATTTTGTATATTTGAATTCATTTTATAATTTTAAGTTTAGTTAAAATTTTAAATTTCGGATAATCCGATATCCGATTTTCGGATAAAATCCCAAATTTCGGATATCCGAAAATCGGATACGGTTCAGATAGTAAAATTCATGTATCCGAGTTTCAGATTATCCGAAATTCGGATAATCCGAAACTGAACACATGTACTACCCACCCACACACCCCCACCCAACCACTCACTTATATAAAATAAAAAGAAAATGATAATAATACAAATCAAAAAGGACATTGTAACATCCAAAAATTTATCGATCAAATATCAGGTAATTATTAAAATGTATCGGTTTATATATAATGATAATAATCATATTTATTATAAAAAGAGGCTAAATATCTATATTTATGACAGATAATGGGGTTATATGTAAATATATGATAGATAAAGGGTAAAAAATGAAAATGTGAAGTGTCGGTAAAATGTCGATATGTGCGTGAATTGCGTTAACTGTCAAAGTTTTGAGCCTATAAATAGACGCACCTCAAACGAATGAAAATCGTACCAATACTCATAAATATCACTAATAAACAAAGAGTCGTATTTTGAGTAATTCTCTGCTTATTTATTACGAAATTCTTATAACCGTTTCTGGACTACTGTAAAATTCTAATCATTTCCACTTTGAGCCTATTATTCTATTCATAATGTTGAATCATTATATTTGATTATGTGATGTTTATATGATATATGTTACGATTCAGTAATTTTTATGATGTTGGAACAGTGACATTGTTTATAAATAATTTAATATTTTTAGAATATGCATAATAATTGTTGGTATAACTTCGTGAATATCAGCGTAATGATACTGGTATTATTATAAAAGATGATATAACCTTTTGAGACGGCAACAAAATGACGCCAAAAATGGCAAAACCTTTTGAGATGACACGAAGGATATTTCTCTGTGATTTATCCGGGTAATATTATACCAGTAAATTTCTAATGAAAAAAGATGAAAAGACTTTATAAAAATAACAGTATTCAATTTTCATCCACAAACATACTCATTTACCTCGAGTATGAAATAAAGAAATCAATATCCATTGTATCATGGTTTCTTCACAACCTTCAGTTGCAAGCCGCTGTATTTATCTGAATTGTTACGGAAAATATATTTTTACAAAATGTTAGATATATTAATTTTATTACCTATAATAATGAATTTTGAAATATATCACTCCACCCCATGTGTTTAGTACTTGTTGGGCGTTGTCGCTCACCCTTATGTTTTTAAACTCAGGTGCTGAGTCAGAAACCTCTAATGGCAAAGGAAAGTAGAAAGTTTATGATTAAATTGTCAATGTTAAAATTTTTGTATTTTGTATTATGTATTTCTATTCAACAAGTTGTACTAAAACATTGTTGAAAAATAATAGTTGTTATGTTCTTTTACCACGAGTCGATCCATTGTATGATGAATTTGACTCCACCCCACATACCATGCTGTATGAGGTATTGTTATAGTATGGAAAGTGAGGTGTCACAGACATTTTTGCATATGACCTTAAATAATTATAATTCCTTTAATGATTTATGAACCAAACAAAATATGGAATTGGAATGCAATTTCATTTTTAGCCAACCAAACATATTTTGGATTTGAATTCGAATTCGTTGTAAAACATATTACGAACCAAATGTCACCTAAGTATGTGGTTGTAGGTTCTTTTTACTAGTCATGAATTACTAAATTAAGCATGCATTTAGCAATTGGTTAATTGCACAATCTTTTCGTGTTCAAAGGGCCTACTTAGCAGGCCCGGTGAAAGGGAGGGGCAAGATGGGCTTGTGACCATGGCCTCAATTATACTAGGGCCTCATATTTTATCCATGTGTGTTATATATATACATATATGATATATGTAAGTTAGCCCATGAATGATTAGCCCAACGAAGCTTCAAACCCTGAAAGCCTCCCTCAAATAGATCTGCAGAAGAGCGACAGACTGCAGAATCATCATCGCCAAAAATTAAATCATCCGCCAAATCAAACCTATTACATACGGTTGAGTTCAACGAGGGTGACGATTGGGTTTTCGAAGGACTTGCAAATGGAGGCTATAGAGCGATTGGACAGAGGCAGGAGGCTCTTGGGTTTTCGAAGGGCTTGCACAGCCGCCCGCACGCACCGCAAAGAGCCACAGGTTCATTCATTCAAGCACCAATTCACCAACGGTTGTGTTCAACGATTTTCTACTTTTCTTTGTAAGTTCAATGTTCAGTTCAAACATGGATAAATAGATAACAAGATTAAAATTGATTTCTATAATTCTATCATCCTCGGTCCTCATCTGATCAAAGAAAAACAAAAATTCAAATTAATCAATTGTGATTTGTAATTTCTAGAAATTTCTTTGTACTGGAACTGTTCTTTGCTACTGGAAGTTATAGCAAAATTCTGTTCATCCTTCTTGTCATGAGGTTGACTCCTGAGGTTTGTATCTTGAAACCTAAAAGTCTAATTAATGGTAAAAACAACTTTTAGTCGTCGTTTTATATATGTTGGATGTTTAGTGTAATTTGTATCGTATTGGTATACTTTATGAATATATATAAAGGGCCACTTTTATGATTATTGCACGGGGCCTCAGAAATCTAAGAGACGGCCCTGCTACTTAGCTTTATATTTGTTGCACAAAGCTCTAAGTCCATGGAACGATCCTATTTATATGATATGTGGAATGATGAAAAACCATGAATTGCATATATGTGAACATATGTTTGAAACGTGTTTCTATGTTTTCTCTACTTTTGTTTTTGTTCTTTTAAATTAAGTTAAATCTTTTATACAAAATTACATCCTAAATTTATTAATTCTAAATCTGTCGAGTTAGGTTTGACATATGCTAGGTGAACATGAGACAAAGAAATGAAAACAATACGAGTACAAACAAATGACCATGTCGAATATTAACTCCATCATTATTCACAATGAATTTAAACTCGGATTACTTACTTGGAACGACATTTTCCCAAAAGTTATAAACATCTTATAAATATCGGAATTCTTAAAGGAAAACGTCATTCAGTCTTATAACTAACATTAAGAATGTAAATCACGTAACTTACAGTTAATGAAATATATATAAGGGTTTATTCGTTATACTTACACTGTAGATTCCATGTTTCATAACGTCTTACTGTCGTTATGAAGAAAAATTGTTTAAAGTTTGTTACCTTTTTGTAAAGAGTTGATTGGTTAAAAGATCGCATGAATCGATAAAGTTAGTTAGTAAAATGAAAATTTAAAGCCCGCCTAATGTTAGTTGAGCACTTATACTTCCCACATAAGGCAAAACATTAACAAAGTACTTCAACTACTCACAAAAAAACTTCATTAAATTATTCTAAATATAAGTGTTACGAATCATGTGATGGCAAAAGTTCAACCACCAACCTCAACGACTATTTATTTAGGTTATTTATGTAAAAAATAAAAAACCTTAAGTTAGACCATTTTTGCAATTAAAACCCTTAATCATTTTTTTTATTATACAAAAAACGCTAACCGGTAAAATCTCACGAAAATGGGTTATTACCAGTTGTAACAAGTTGAAAGTCACCGGCCACCGTCAACAAGTCACCAGTGACCATCGGAATTTTGCTGAAAAAGTAAATTCCAACAAAAAACAGAGATTTGAATTAATCTATATATGTAATAAAAGAGAACATCAAATGCATACGTGTCGTTTCACGTTATACCACAAAAGATAAATACAACTTTTATTTTTCAATAAAAGATAAATACAACTCATTATTATAAAAAAAGATAAATACAATTAATTATTTTAAATAGATAAATTCACTTTATTATTTTTTAATCTATAAATAATAAAATATAAATACAATTATTATTTTTAAAAAGATAAATACACTATTAATTTTAATCTATAAATATTAATTTATAATAAAATATATAAGCATTATATTATACATAAAGTGAAATCTCAATTTTTATCAATTAAAATTTATTAAATTAGAAACAATAATTTATTCATTTGAACTAATAAATAAATAAGAAATGTAGATTTTAATCATAAAACACAGACACGTGAGTTTGCTGGAGAGAAAGTTCGTCGGAGATGAAATGTTGGTCAGTAGATTGCAATTCATTTGTTTTTGTAAAAAACATCATTTTGATAAGTTTTAGTCAGTTGCAGTTTTTTGTGCGATTAAAAATGGTTGCGCGTTTTAATCATAAAAATAATCGAACTTGAGGGTATTTTGCGCAAATTCCCATTTATTTATTTGCTTAATTTTTTTTACTAAAGTTTGATAGAAATAATAATATCGACCTAGACAAAGTGATCGTACCAATTTGCCATTTTGATTCAAAAGAAATACATAAAAAAGAAATACGGAGTAACTTTTTCTAGTCGTACTTGGAAACGCATTAATGCATAAACTATTCCAAGTTTAAAAGTGTCAAAAAAGAATTAAAAATTTTACTCATAATTTTGAAAAATAATTAAGGAAATTAAAAAATGTTAATGCTAAAAGGATAATCCATCTTAAAAAATTATAATTGAAAGTAGTTTTGTTCTTATCGTTTTTGGGAAACGAGACAAAAACTTATAAATGACTCTTTAAACATGTATGTATATATAACAGTTAAATACTAAAGAAAACAATCATTTAAATATGTATGTATATATCACAATAAAACAACTAGCAAAATAAGTAATTACTAGTATTAGCCTAGGTATCAAATGAATATTTTTTTTTGAACCCCATTAGCTGTTGGGTCCTGGAGCAATAGCCCAAATTGCAAACTCCAATGGATCGGTGCCGTTTAAAAGCAAGAAAAGTAGAAACCTTGAAATCTCAACAACTTTTTCATGCAAAAAAACGTGAAGCTTTTTAAGGTGTTATGACCTAAACGGTTTCTCTGCATATAGAAAATAACTTTGTTTTGTACTTTACAAATACAAATGCATAAAATTATTTCAAGTTTTAAAGCGTATGGAAAACAAATATTTTATACTCATAAGTGTATAAAAACAATAAATTTACGATTTTTTTCCCTGAAATTCAACTAATCCAAGGGTTACCCTCTCAACCACTAAATCACTCGATAATACTAAGGGGGCATTTGATTCATGGATTTCCTGAGATTCACTGGGATTTGTATTTAAAATCCTGTGTTTGGTTCACAGATTTCAGTAAGAATTTAAAGTCCCAGGATTATATAAATCCCTACCTTCTTTATAATTTAAAAACCCAGTCTGCCCCCTAGGATTTTAGATCCCAGTTACCTTGCATTCTTCAGATTAGCAAACTTTTTCCATAAGATAATGCAAATTCTTTGACAAAATCCTGATAAATGCAAATACTGCATAACACAAATCATTTGAAAAAATGCAAATACCAGAGGAAAAAATCTGCGAACCAAACGCCCTCTTAAGGGCGTTTGGTTTGTAAATTTTTTTTCTCTAGGATTTGCATTTTTTTCAAAGGATTTGTGTTATGCAGTATTTGCATTTGTCAGAATTTTGTCAAAGAATTTGCATTGTCTTTAAGAAAAAATTATTAATCTGGAAAATGCAAGGTAACTGTGATTTAAAATCCTAAGGGGAGGTTGGGGTCGTAAATAACAAATACGAAAGGGTTTAAGAAATCCTGTAATTTCAAATCGTTACTGAAATCTGTGAACCAAGCACATGATTTTAAATGCAAATTCAAGTGAATCCCATGAAATCTGCAAACCAAACGCCATCTAAGTTTATGCTTATCAATATGCAATGGAATATTGTTTTGTAGAGATTGAAAGAATGCTCAAAGGGTGGTAACATACCATCTAGTGACTAACATAAGTTTATAAATATACGTCAGAATTTGATCACTAAACTTTTATTATAAATTTTATATCCCAAATAAACACTAGGCTAACGTAGTAAAGACAAAGAGTCGACGTTTGAAAGGAAGATAATTAATTAGTAGGGTTGTGAAAAGAAAAATAAAAAACCGAATTGAAAAAAGAAAATTGGATGTTCGAAAACCGAAAAATTTTGTTTATATTTGATTACCTTTTTGTAAGTGTTTTATTCTTAATTTCTTGGTTTTTATTTCACATTTCTTGTTTTGTAGCAATTTCAATTTATTTTAAGTAACATGGAACTTATTTTTGTGGAAAATGCAAAATTTTGAAAAAAAAAAAATTTTACTAGGATGAATGTTATGGTTTTTTAGTAGCATTGAACTTATAATTTTTATACAATAAGTTTTATGGGAGAAAACCAAAAATTTTGGAAAAAGAAAAATATGAAATTGAAAAATGAATTCCAAACCGAAAATGTGAATATTTTTTTGAAAAAATGGGTGAACTCCACCTTGTGAAAGTTCTCGCTACCGAATTCATAAGTGAAGTAACCGAAAAATTCTCGCTACCGAAAATGTTTGAATATTTTTTAAAAATCTCATTTGTATAGATTTTAGTCGGTTTTTTTAGGGTAAAAATGGTTAGGGATTTTAATCATAAAAATAATCTAACTTAAGAGTCTTTTTACACAAATTTTCATAATTATTATATTGATAGTGTTTCATTGACAACTCATGACGTGAGATTCAAACTCAACAAATTATAGTTTTGATATAAAAAATACGTAGTTATAACTGTAGTCTGTTTTGGTTTATTATATACTAGTTTATTTACCCGTATAATATACGGATTTGTTTGAATAATGAATATTTTAATTATTTTTAAATTTTAGAATAATTATAGAAATCGACGATAAACAGTAGTACAAACTATGAATATTATGGAACAAATATGACTCGGTACTATATTTTGACACACACTGTAACATCCCGAAATTGAGCCTGGTACGTGAATTTAATTTACTGGCTCTTTATTTTAATAATTATTGCGTGTTCCAATTAAATCCCGTTTCGTGGATTAAACGTGTCGGGACCGAGTGATACGTGTCTCCGAGTTAATAATTAGTGGATTATTATTATCATTGAGATCGTGGATTTAATTGGGTCCAAATGATATTAATTGTGAAAAAGTGATAGCGGGTCCGGATTAATGGGTTTGGGACCGGCTAAATGAGAAGCGTACTTATAGATAATCTTTCTTTTTCTCCCTTATCCACTTAAGAACCCTAAGAAGGTGTATTGTGTATGAATTGTGAGAAGCTCCAGCAGATTTAAGTTGCAAATTCGGATTTGAGTGTGGAATTGCAGAGCTAGCTTCATCTTCTTCCTCATCTTGTGTTCTTGAAGCTCCAAAGGTATGGGTTGTGGATTTTGAGGGCTAAAGTTTGAGATATATATGTATTATGTTGAGAGTCTTGATTCCAGAGTCTATGAGTTGTTGTATTTGAGTTTTGTGTATGTTATTGCTTCTGAAATCAATTAAGGGGGTTGAGTAACCCCTGGTTCAGCCATGGAATTCGCAGGTCAAGGTGCAGAGCACCGCTCGGTCGCGACGCGACCCTCAGTGTCCTAGCGGCGCGAGCCGCAGCCTGCAGGGAGAAATTGGTTTGACCCTTTTGGGGAGATTTGGGGTCGTTAGTATGTCGAGTTCCTTTGGGATAGTGTCGAGTCGAGTTCATTTGGGTTTTGAGTTCCGGTGGGAGTCTCGTGAAGGGATTCGGGGAATCAGTTAATTGTTTCGGAGTGTGTTTCGGGTTTGGTTTAATTGTGATGATTGTGTTTGGATTGGATTATTGTTTGTTGAGTTTGTGTTAATATATGAGATTCGTGGCGTTACAGGTTCTAGCCGATCACGAGCCGAGCCGCATTAAGAGTTTCGGGTTATAAGTCGAAATCGGGTAGTCGGTGAGTACTCGAGTTCTTTTCAAACGCACGTGCATTCTTTCGAGTCATCTACGTGGTTGTGATATATATATATATATATATATATATATATGTGTGTGTGTGTGTGTGTGTGTGTGTGTGTGTGTGTGTGTATGAGACTGTGATAGCGCGCAGGTATGAGTTTCTCTACCCTATACGTGCTATATGTGTTTGAGTTGCAGGTGTGTCGCGATATGGTGGTCGTGCAGCTGACTGTCCTAACCAGTCACGAGAATATAGACTGTATATATACAGCAGTGTTTATGCCAGGTCGCTCCTGTGCCTATTGAGTAGCTAACCGCTGCTGTGTGCGGCCTGTTAGCTGGGGAACGTGGTCCCCTTTTGAGCAGAGATATGTGTGTATGAGAGTTTATGTGTGTGAATTATGTGTTGTGTATGCTATTGTTCTTTCTGCAGTGTCTAACCTCGCGTACTCACGAGCGTCCAGCTTATGTTTCGAGTCTTCCGTGTCCAGGCAGCCATACTGTGGGATCGCAGTCACAGCTCGCAGCAGCCGAAGTAGAGATCGGGCAGTTTAGAGTTGTGTATGCTGACTGTATTTTGATGCTAGCTTTAGAGCGTTATCTGTATTTGTACTTGATCAGCGCTGTGTTAGCTATCAGTAGTTAGTGATTATCAGTTTATTCAGTTGTGTATGTATGCTTAAACACGTCGTTGAGTATGACAGTTTGTAATTTTTAAAGTTTTAAGTTTAATAGTGTTTCCGGCTAATCCGTGACATGTGCGTTATGGATAATTGCGATATTGCAACTGTGTATTGTATTGACGTGGCATTTGTGTGAGAATTGTGGGTGTTACACACACACACACACACACACACACACACACACACACACATATATATATATATATATATATATATATATATATATATATATATATATATATATATATATATATATATATTATAGAATGAAAAAAATTATTAGGATAATTTAATAAACCTCCATATAATGAATAAGAAAATCATAGTAAATTATTTAAATTTATTTATAATTAATAACAATACACAATTGAGATACAATAAATCGATCATTAGCTTTATTAACAATCAATGTCAACCATTAAATATTGAAAATTTTATTTTACAACGGTCATGTATTAACGTTAAAAAATGAATTCTATTAACCAAGGGTTGTTAACAATATCCCTAAATTATAGTAACTATAAATTAATAGAAATTAATTATTTAAACAAAAAAGTTATAAAAGACATGTGTCAAATATAGGTTACGCCAATTGGCGGTCTAGTTAAGCGCCAAGTGGCAATCTATTTATTTTTTTTAATAGAATAGTTTGATTTGATTCAATGGCACTTTTTAATCTTTAATATTTTTAGGAATGACTAATTTGATAACTACAAATAAATTGGTTATCTATCTATACTATTAAAAGAGTAACTATACTCAATTATGGTTAAGCACGTGTCATCACCATGAATCGACACGTGGCATCACTATGTCGTGGGATCAGTTCCGTGCTATCTTCGAGCTTCAGTATATTCCCTGCGATGAGCGCCGGGGAATGGAGCACCGGTTTCTACATCTCCAGCAGGGTAGCATGTCGGTCCAGCAGTATGTAGACCGTTTTAATGAGTATGCCCAGTTTGCACCCCAGCATGTGGATTCAGAGGTTCGTAAGGCTGATGCCTTTATTGATGGTTTGCGGTCGGATATTCGGGAGTTTGTCGGGCTTCACGACACCCCGACGTTTGCGAGAGCATTGGAGTTGGCTCGAGTTCGAGAGAGAGAGATTGAGAGGCAGAGGGGTCAGCCTCCAGCCCAGAGACAGAGGACAGAGACGTCCGTGCAGTCCCATAGCTATTATCGAGAGCCCCAGGAGTTTCAGAGAGAGAGACAGCCCGAGCAGCATCAGAGTCAGGGGCAGGGTTCAAGATTTCGTAGAGACAGAGACAGAGGTAGAGACCGTAGATCCCGGAGGTCAGGACAGTATCAGGGGTCCGGGACGGCCAGCCAGAGTCAGGGGCAGACTTCCCGTTACAGCGCTCCCACTCAGAGTCAGAGCAGCGTGGGACAGGGGTCCCAGCCATCTGGGAGCCGGGCAGACAGTTCAGCCGGGGAGAGAGACTGTCAGAGGTGCCGTCGTCGTCATTCCGGTCCTTGCATCCCGGAGCAGCCCAGATGTTACCGCTGTGGTCAGTATGGCCACACATCTTTTACGTGTACTTCGAGGGATTCCCTGTGCTTCCGCTGTGGGAGGCCAGGTCATATAGTCAGAGATTGCCCAGATGCGCCGCTTGCAGTACAGGGAGCGAGTACCAATGGTGCTAGAGCCGAGCCGTCATCGTCGAGCCGCCGAGAGTCAGCGCCTAGAGGTCGAGGCAGGGTATTCCAGGCTACGGCAGAGGAGGCCCGCGAGTCCACAGACGTTGTTTCCGGTACGTAATTTCTGAACGGGCTTAGTGCTCGTATTTTATTTGATTCCAGAGCGGACCGCTCGTATGTGTCTGTTGTGTTTTGTGCCTACCTTTCTGTGCCTCCTACTGTTTTATCTGTGTCGTTAGTTGTTGAGAGGGTAGACGGTAGTACAGCTTTAGTGAGTCGAGTATTCCGATATTGTGTTTTAGAGATCGATGCTCACCGGTTCTTGATCGATTTGCTGCCGATAGAGATCAGCAGTTTTGACGTGATAGTGGGTATGGACTGGATGACAGCCAAGCAGGCCGGCATTTTGTGTGCGAAGAAGATGATCCGGATACCCATTTCAGACAGTGAGATGGTGACAGTGTATGGCGAGAGGCGCCGAGGCGAGATCGGTATTGTTTCGATGGCCCGAGCTCAGAGATATGTTGCGAAGAGGTGTGAGACCTTTCTGGCCTATGTTGTTGACGCCAGATTAGAGAAGAAGACCCTAGCGGATATACCCGTAATTCGAGAGTTCCCTGAGGTATTCCCAGAGGAGTTGCCTGGGTTACCGCCAGATCGTCAGGTCGAGTTTCGTATCGATCTTATCCCTGGAGCGGTGCCTATTGCGAAGACGCCTTATAGGCTGGCACCTACTGAGATGAGGGAGATGATGTCGCAGCTTCAGGAGTTGCTTGATCGTGGATTTATCCGTCCGAGTTCGTCCTCGTGGGGAGCCCCCATGCTATTTGTGAAGAAGAAGGACGGTTCTATGCGGATGTGTATCGACTACCGAGAGTTGAATAAAGTGACGGTGAAGAACCGTTATCCGCTTCCACGCATCGACGATATGTTCGATCAGTTGCAGGGTTCGAGTTTCTTTTCAAAGATAGATTTGAGATCAGGGTATCATCAGCTGAGAGTTCGAGACGAGGATGTGCCGAAGACTGCGTTTCGGACGAGATACGGCCATTATGAGTTTCTAGTCATGCCTTTCGGACTGACTAACGCACCCGCGACATTCATGGATTTGATGAACAGGGTGTGTAGATCTATGTTGGATCGATTCGTGATTGTCTTTATCGACGACATCCTGATTTATTCGAGGAGTGCCGAGGACCACGAGCAGCACTTGCGAGAGGTTTTGACTGTGCTGCGAGAGGAGCGACTTTATGCGAAGTTCTCCAAGTGCGAGTTCTGGTTGCGCGAGGTCCAGTTTCTGGGGCATGTCGTGAGTGCTGAGGGTATTTCAGTGGATCCGGCGAAGATAGAGGTCGTCATGAGTTGGGAGCCGCCGAAGACCGTGCCTGAGGTCCGTAGCTTTTTGGGACTAGCCGGGTATTACCGCCGCTTCATTCAGGACTTCTCGAGGATTGCCAGGCCGTTGACGAGATTGACACGGCAGTCCGTTCCTTTCGTGTGGTCCGATGAGCAGGAGTCGGCTTTCAGAGAATTGAAATCCCGGTTATGTCAGGCTCCGGTGTTAGCATTGCCCGAGGGTACAGAGGATTTCGTGGTCTATTGTGATGCGTCAGGTACCGGTTTGGGTTGTGTTCTGATGCAGCGAGGCAAGGTGATTGCGTATGCGTCGCGACAGCTGAAGACTTACGAGGAGAATCATACCGTGCACGACCTTGAGTTGGACGCGATAGTGTTTGCGTTGAAGATATGTCGTCATTATCTTTACGGTTCGCGGTTTGTAGTGTATACCGATCATAAGAGTCTTCAGTATTTGTTCAGTCAGAAGGAGCTGAATATGAGACAGCGGCGCAGCCTTGAGTTATTGAAAGACTATGACTGCGAGATTCAGTATCATCCTGGTAGGGCCAATGTGGTGGCCGATGCGTTGAGCCGCAAGGCGTGCGGTCAGACAGTGGTTTCCCGAGCAGCGAGGCTCGAGGTCACATCGACTCTTGTGGAGAGTCTGAGGCATGCTCAGTTAGAGGGATTGCGAGCAGAGAATGTGAAGAGAGAGCGTCTTGCAGGGCAGCTTGAGATGTTGAGCAGAGATAGCAGAGGTTTATGGGTGTTTCATGATCGGGTGTGGGTTCCGAGAGTCGGTAATCTGCGGCAGCTGATTTTAGATGAGTCGCATCGTTTGAGATTATCCATCCATCCCGGGAGTACCAAAATGTATAGAGATCTGCGCGAGTACTATTGGTGGCCAGGGATGAAAAGAGATGTGGGCCGATATGTCGAGGAGTGTATGACTTGTTTGCGAGTCAAGGCCGAGCATCAGAAGCCTCACGGGCATTTGCAGCCTTTAGAGATCCCTGAGTGGAAGTGGTATCATATCACGATGGACTTCATCGTTAGACTTCCGCGCACCGTTCGAGGCAATGATATGATCTGGGTGATTGTGGATCGGTTGACGAAGAGTGCTCACTTTCTAGCGGTTCGGGGCACCATCACTATGGATCAGTTGGCCCGGTTGTACATCAGTTAGATAGTTTCGAGGCACGACGTTCCGATGTCGATTACGTCTGATAGAGATGTGCGGTTTACTTCGAGGTTCTGGCAGAGCTTTCAACGCGAGTTGGGGACGAGAGTTCAGTTGAGTACAGCGTACAGACCTCAGACAGACGGGCAGACAGAGCGGACGAATCAGACCCTCGAGGATATGCTCCGAGCTTGTGCGATCGATTTCAGTGGTAGTTGGGACGTTCACTTGCCGTTAGTCGAGTTTGCGTACAAAAACAGCTACCATTCCTCCATCAAGATGGCTCCATTCGAGGCACTGTATGGACGTAAGTGCCTGACCCCGGTGTGTTGGGGCGAGGTCGGCGAGCGACCTATCAGTGGGCCTGAGTTGTTGCAGGAGACGAGTGATAAGGTGGCGATCATTCGTGAGCATATGAGAGTAGCACAGAGCCGGCAAAAGAGTTATGCCGATCGTCGTCTGATTGAGCTCGAGTTCAGTGTCGGGGACCGCGTTATGCTGAAGGTATCGCCGTGGAAAGGAGTTATTAGATTCAGACATCGAGGTAAGCTGAGTCCGCGATACATCGGTCCGTTCGAGATCATTGCCAGAGTCCGAGATCAGGCGTATAGATTGAGGTTGCCTACCGAGCTGGCCGGAGTCCACGATACGTGTCACGTGAGTCATCTGAGGAAATGTCTGGCCAAGGATGATCAGTTTGTGCCGTTATCCGAGATCACCGTGGATAATCATCTGAGATATGTCAAGCAGCCTGAGGCAATTACTGACCGAAAAGTGAAGAGATTGCGAAATAAAGAGATTGCGCTAGTACTCGTTCAGTGGAGGCATCATAAGGGTACTAGTGCCACCTGGGAGCCCGAGGCCGATATGAGGAGCCGATATCCGCAGCTGTTCCCGAGTCCGAGCTAGATTCCGGGACGGAATCTTTTTAAGAGGAGAGGATTTGTAACATCCAGAAATTGAGCCTGGTACGTGGATTTAATTTACTGGCTCTTTATTTTAATAATTATTGCGTGTTCCAATTAAATCCCGTTTCGTGGATTAAACGTGTCGGGACTGAGTGATACGTGTCTCCGAGTTAATAATTAGTGGATTATTATTATCATTGAGATCGTGGATTTAATTGGGTCCAAATGATATTAATTGTGAAAAAGTGATAGCGGGTCCGGATTAATGGGTTTGGGACCGGCTAAATGAGAAGCGTACTTATAGATAATCTTTCTTTTTCTCCCTTATCCACTTAAGAACCCTAAGAAGGTGTATTGTGTGTGAATTGTGAGAAGCTCCAGCAGATTTAAGTTGCAAATTCGGATTTGAGTGTGGAATTGCAGAGCTAGCTTCATCTTCTTCCTCATCTTGTGTTCTTGAAGCTCCAAAGGTATGGGTTGTGGATTTTGAGGGCTAAAGTTTGAGATATATATGTGTTATGTTGAGAGTCTTGATTCCAGAGTCTATGAGTTGTTGCATTTGAGTTTTGTGTATGTTATTGCTTCTGAAATCGATTAAGGGGGTTGAGTAACCCCTGGTTCAGCCATGGAATTCGCAGGTCAAGGTGCAGAGCACCGCTCGGTCGCGACGCGACCCTCAGTGTCCTAGCGGCGCGAGCCGCAGCCTGCAGGGAGAAATCGGTTTGACCCTTTTGGGGAGATTTGGGGTCGTTAGTATGTCGAGTTCCTTTGGGATAGTGTCGAGTCGAGTTCATTTGGGTTTTGAGTTCCGGTGGGAGTCTCGTGAAGGGATTCGGGGAATCAGTTAATTGTTTCGGAGTGTGTTTCGGGTTTGGTTTAATTGTGATGATTGTGTTTGGATTGGATTATTGTTTGTTGAGTTTGTGTTAATATATGAGATTCGTGGCGTTACAGGTTCTAGCCGATCACGAGCCGAGCCGCATTAAGAGTTTCGGGTTTTAAGTCGAAATCGGGTAGTCGGTGAGTACTCGAGTTCTTTTCAAACGCACGTGCATTCTTTCGAGTCATCTACGTGATTGTGATATATATATATATATATATATATATATATATATATCTGTGTGTGTGTGTGTGTGTGTGTGTGTATGAGACTGTGATAGCGCGCAGGTTTGAGTTTCTCTACCCTATACGTGCTATATGTGTTTGAGTTGCAGGTGTCCGCGATATGTGGTCGCGCAGGCTGACTGTCCCTAACCAGTCACGAGATATGAGACTGTATATATACAGCAGTGTTTATTGCCAGGTCGCTCTTGTGCCTATTGAGTAGCTAACCGCTGCTGTGTGCGGCCTGTTAGCTGGGGAACGGCGTCCCCTCTTGAGCAGAGATGTGTGTGTACCGAGATTGTGTTATGTGAAATGAGCTATCTGTGTTGTGTATGCTATGTGTTCTTATCTGCAGTGTCTAACCCTCGCGTACTCACGAGCTGTCCAGCTTATGTTTTCGAGTCTTCCGTGTCTCAGGCAGCCATACTGTGGGATCGCAGTTACAGTCGCAGCAGCCGAAGTAGAGATCGGGGCAGTTTAGAGTTGTGTATGCTGACTGTATTTTGATGCTAGGCTTTAGAGCCGTTATCTGTATTTGTACTTGATCAGCGCTGTGTTAGCTATCAGTAGTTAGTGATTATCAGTTATTCAGTTGTGTATGTATCTGCTTCAACACGTGACTTGATGTATGACAGTTTGTATGTTAAAGTTTTAATTAATAGTGTTTTCCGCTAATCCTGTGACATGTGCGTTATGAGATAATTGCGATATTGCCACCTGTGTATTGTATTGACGTGACATTTGTGTGAGAATTGTGGGTGTTACACACACACACACACACACACACACACACACACACACACACACACACACACACACACACACACACACACACACACACATATATATATATATATATATATATATATATATATATATATATTATAGAATGAAAAAAATTATTAGAATAATTTAGTAAACCTCCATATAATGAATAAGAAAATCATAGTAAATTATTTAATTTTATTTATAATTAATAACAATACACAATTGAGATACAATAAATCGATCATTAGCTTTATTAACAATCAATGTCAACCATTAAATATTGAAAATTTTATTTTACAACGGTCATGTATTAACCTTAAAAAATGAATTCTATTAACCAAGGGTTGTTAACAATATCCCTAAATTATAGTAACTATAAATTAATAGAAATTAATTATTTAAACAAAAAATTTATAAAAGACATGTGTCAAATATAGGTTACGCCAATTGGCGGTCTAGTTACGCGCCAAGTGGCAATCTATTTATTTTTTTTAATAGAATAGTTTGATTTGATTCAATGGCACTTTTTAATCATTAATATTTTTAGGAATGACTAATTTGATAACTACAAATAAATTGGTTATCTATCTATACTATTAAAAGAGTAACTACACTCAATTATGGTTAAGCACGTGTCATCACCATGAATCGACACGTGACATTTATAGGTTTTAAAAATAATAAAGAAATTTAAATTATATCTATCCAAATCTAATATAATCTAATTTTGAATTCAAATCAAATAAAATCTAATACTCTACAAACTTATTAATTATAATATAATATAATAAAAGTTTTAAAAAAATATAAGAAAATAATTGTTATTCGTATATATTTAGAAATATATAAAATTAATAGGTCATAATAAATAATAATATCATTCTTATATATTTTTTGTTTAAAAAAATAATATTTATACATTCACTTTTTATTCATTATATGTTATATATATTAAAAATATCCACATAATACGCGAGGAATAAACTAGTTGGTATAATATGTAAAGAATTGTTGGGGTTGCGTCTTTTATTAAAAATATTTAATGAAATGTCATAAATAACTATGTACTTTAAAAACTCGTATTAAAAACTCTTATGTCTTTTCGCATGCAGATATTTTTCTTTTAGTCACAGACTTCAGACAAAATTACAGACGTCAAGCATTAACCTTTTACAAAACAAACACAATGTTTTGAATGTTAATTTAGTAATTATGATGATCAGTTGTAGATATAACAAGTGAAAAATGATGTTTGATTCATCTTTATCTACATATGTTTTGAATTTCATAAATCACAAGCAAGTGAGTTCGCTACTTCGCTGGAGAGAAAGGTTCATCAAAACGAATAGTTGGTCAGCAAATTGTAAATGGCTCGTCAGATTGCAAGTTATTTTTTTTTTAAAACTTATTTTAATAAGTTTTAGTCTGTTAAAGATTTTTGCGCAATGAGAAACGGTTGGAAGTTTTAATGACAAAAATGATCCAACTTAATACTAATGATTCTATTAATTTGGGATGTAAAATAAAATTCATAACAGCAAAAGACAAATGTGTTAACGGTTTTTCAAAAAAAAAAAAAGGTAAACTGTCCAACTCTGGAATCCAGTCCATTTTGGCCCGGTCCATATCAGTTATACTATCGAACAAAAAGAATATATATGTTACAATTTGTACACAACTCTGCCCATTTTCATCCGATCACCAAAATAAGAAACTGTAAAAATGTGACCGAAACGAAACAGAGACTTCATGCACTGTTATTTTGCAAATCTCGAATGGTTAAACCAGAGACCAAATAGTCATTCATATTTCACAAAACCAAAATCCAACTTCTAACGCATTTAAAACATTCGATAGATACCCACGAATACAGATTAACTTGGTGGGAAATCTGAAATCTGCAAAAGAACCGATAACTGTAGCAGAACGGATATAAGCCAAAGAACAAACACATAGTTTCACCCACCCAGAAAACGGAGAATAATGTTTGCCAAGTGAGCAGATCAAAATCTTTCATAGAGAAAGTAAGAGCAGATTCACCAGATTGTTAATCGTAACTAGCATTCAAGAATTTCAGCAGCTGGTTCCGGTTATTTTCTGCCTTCTTATCCTCCTTTGTCTTGTCGAGTTTTAACAAAATCTACCAATCAAATGTCGAAGAAAAATGAAGCGCACCAATTCCAAGTATCATTCAATTCAACCAAAGAAAAAGAACCATATATACCAATTACTCACCTTTTTGCCAGACACCGCACTGCGACGAACACCATCATCTTTATCACGGCCCAGAAACTGTAGAATTTCAAATTAACACGATGAAATTTGTGTTTGTGCGCTCGTTTTCTTAGCCTATCTGTTACTCGTTATTTACTTACCTTCGAGAGTTGAACAGGGCTGCTGCTACCATCCTGCTGGTTCTATAAATGCTCCCATTGCCAGGACAAAATCCGAGCCAGAACAACATCCAGACATGCCAATTAAGCATTGATTCATCATGTCACATACCCCAGCTCCAATTTCAAAGAGCCAATTCATGAAAAAAGGCAGAAAGTATTATAAGCACCTTATATATATATATATATATATATATATATATATATATATATATATATATAGATTTAGGTTCAAGTGAGTACCACCTATAATGCAGCGCACCAGAAGGTACCACACTTAAAAGTAATTTTTTTGAAATTTTTTTTCATGAACATGTTCTAATTAACATTACACAGATCATATGTGAATTTCATGCAAATCCGAACACTCTAAGTGCATGAAAACACGCATCACATAAATGCACGTTCACATGTCTTCAAAATTATGTAAGTGTGTGTTTACATCATTTTTTAGGAGCTAGGAGATGTGAATGTATGTGAAATTTACATATGATCTTCATAATGTTAATTAAAACATGTTTATGAGAAAAAAATTTTAAAAAAGTTTTTTTAAATGTGGTACCTTCAGGTGCGCTGCATAATGGTGGTACTCTCTCGAACCATATTCTCTATATATATATATATATATATATATATATATATATATATATATATATATATATATATATATATATATATATATATATATATATCCAACATGGATGAGTTTGTGTTTTATTCAGTATAAACGAATTAGCATAATGGTGGGTTGAAGATGATAAAATAACCAAAAAAGAGCGTCGAGTAAAGATACTTTCTAAAATGCGTGTGACACATAAGAAGCAGTTTGTGATGCAGGCAAAGTATGCAAGAAAGACACTGCGGCCTACCTCCTTGACTTTACTCTTATCGCGTTTGTGGTGATGCCTAGCCTTCCCCTTCTCTTTATCCTTTTGCTGAAACAAGAAAGTGAAGTCAAACAAAATGACAAAATGGTTGAAGAGACTCATGACCTTAACCCATGCGAGTTATGTGGTGGTTGTAAGGTTGTATTCACCTTTTTGTGTCTACGCTCGTGTTTATGTTTCCTTGAGCGATTGGATGGTCCCTCTTCACTGCCAGATGAACTGTAACAAGCAAAATTCAAGTACTTGAAGCATTTTTTAGATATGAATCCTTAAATACCTAAATTCTACATTCATATAGACGAATGGATTCATGATTCGATTATCTAACATTGCACCGAAATACAAAGTCCAGCAACATATGCAGATCAAGTAAAATATGAATAATCAAAGATGAAACATCTACATTTGACTAGGAAACCATACTCCCTAGTTGCTAAGTTGCTATAACTTAACATGAATGCTGGACTAGCCATCTAACAGATAATCCAAAGAAAACAATAAATTTAAAAAACAATCTTTACATGCTAACATAGTGTTACAAAGGCAGGACAGAAAATCTTATATGAGAACACATTATTTTTTATTATCAAATAAGCACAAGTAGCAAGTACAACTACATAGGATGATCAAGACATGGAATTAATATATGTATCCTTAGTCATTGAGACCTCCTATATGCTTAATGTAAAATCATTAATAATTAACTGAGTCAAAAGGGATTTTAATGATATGCAGAACCAAATCGGAAATATGTTGGGAAGAATTTTTAAGCCAGAAAACCTTAAATACCTACACTTGTAAAATCTATGTTGACATAGACAAATGAATTCACAAGTTCATAACTCAATTCCTAAAATTTAACCAAAAACCAAAGTTCAGCAACATATGCAGAATTGCAGATCAAGTTACAATGAATAATCAAACATTTCTTTTTCAAAAGTTAAACCTTACTCCTAAGTTTGGCAGACAACACATAATCAATTTCGTAATTCATAGAAATTAAGAAACTTCAAAAACAATCTTTAAATACTAAAGTAGTGTGGCAAAGGCAGGACAGAAAATCTTAACTGAGATCACAATTAATATCATCAAACAATCATACGAAGAAAAATAGAAAGTACAACTACAGAGACCAGAGGGTGATCAAAATATGGAGATGTTTTCTGTATTCTTAGCACTGAAGTCTTTGGTCATGGAGATCTTCGATAGCTAACGTAAAGTAACTAACATTAAATTGATTGGAGAAGAGATTTCATGTCCATGTCATATACACAGCCTAAACTTTCGAAATTATTGGGAAGAAAAGAACAAAATGGTGGGGAAATGCAAAGAATTTCTTCAGGTCAAATAACTTGCACTCCTCATCAATCCATCAGTTAAGAATTCACATAAATTGATCAGTCAACATCCACTCACTGCTGCTTGCTTCAATTCAAACACCCCCCCCCCCCCCCCAAATTCGCGCATCCTCTCGTAAGCCTTTTCAAACTAAATAAACCACCTAAACTATGATTTCTTATTAAAAAAGTGAGTTCTTATTTCCTAACATATAAAAAGATCAGAATCATCAGATGTATTTCTTTGGGTGCAATGTTTAGCTGTATTTATCAGATTCCTAACACATTATGTTGGAACAGGCCCTCACAGAATACACACACTGAAATAAAACTTACTCTATTGCTTAACCAATTTACTGCACTAAGCTCTCATATTCTTATCTTGCATTCATGAGAAAAGTCTTATACATATAGCCTGCCAAACCCTACGAGAACACTTCAAAAAAAAAGGAAAACAACATGCAGAAAAGATAACTAAATAACTAATATCCTAAAGACCCGGTGGACTTAACAAACCCATGTGAATCGGTCAACATTACGTACCAATCCTTTGCTCAACTACTAGCTAAATCTAATTCAAATTGACCCGTAACCAAACCCATTAAGATTAAACCCAACATTCACCCCCGTAATCTTGATGATCTTGACCCGTTTCTTGCTTTCTTTTTGCTGAAACTTTGTACGGCACTCGTCGATCTTGCTAAAACATGTGTCTAGCTTACTTGCTTACTTGCTATGATTTCTTGCTACTTGCTACATGGTTTTGCTTCGATCATGCGGCTTGCTACCTTGCTATGTCTTGTCTTCATCATACTACTTGCTACTTGTTTTTTTCTTCGTTTCTTGCTTGCTAACTTGCGTAAACGAGCTGCTGCTTCTTTCTTCCGATCACCAATGGTGACCGACCTTGCTCCTTGCTCTCTTCCTTTGTCACCAGCGAGTTCCGGTCATTCTTCTCACTGTCCTTCCTTTCTCACGTAACCCACCGGTCACGGTTATCTCCTTTGGTCTCGGTCTTACGGTCTCGGTCTCCTGATGCCTCTCCTTCGGTCTCGGTATATTGAGGCTTCGGTCTAGAGAACCCTCCGGTCACGGTTGTCTCTTTCGGTCTAGATGCCGTCTAGTCTTTTGCGGCTTCTCGGTCTCCTCTTTCTTCCACCGGAATTCACTTTCCGGTAGCGGTCTTCTTCGATCTCTTTCGTTCTTTCTTCCTTGCTAGCATGGGTCTACGCCGGACTATTTCGGTCTCACCGGTGTCGGTCTTTTCGATCATTAGCGGAACTCACTTTCCGGACATTATTTTTTTGTTCTTGCTTTCTTGATTCTTACTACTTGCGGTATTCCTTGCCTGCTACTTTCTCTGAAATCTTGCTAAAGAAACGGTATTGATACTCTCTTCCTGCTACTTTGCTGTTTGTATTTCATGAAACAAACCTTGCTACTTCCTGATTGCATAACTTTGCAATCGATTCTCTCTTCCTTACTCTTCGATCTCCATCTTTTGTTGTGTTTCTTGTCTGCCCTCCGCCGACCGCCATACCTGCGGCGGAGGCTGCCTCCGATCTTCAAAACCCGCTTCCTATATACGAGCCCTAACGTGGCTCTGATACCACTGTTGGAACAGGCCCTCACAGAATACACACACTGAAATAAAACTTACTCTATTGCTTAACCAATTTACTGCACTAAGCTCTCATATTCTTATCTTGCATTCATGAGAAAAGTCTTATACATATAGCCTGCCAAACCCTACGAGAACACTTCAAAAAAAAAGGAAAACAACATGCAGAAAAGATAACTAAATAACTAATATCCTAAAGACCCGGTGGACTTAACAAACCCATGTGAATCGGTCAACATTACGTACCAATCCTTTGCTCAACTACTAGCTAAATCTAATTCAAATTGACCCGTAACCAAACCCATTAAGATTAAACCCAACACATTATTGGCTAGGATAAAATGAGAAGCCAAAGAAAACTAGCACATTGATAAAACCTGCAGCACTGATACACTATTTTCTGAAAAAACAAAACAGTGAATCACAGGTTAAAAAACATAAATCAATATGCAAAATTAGTGAGGTATTCTAAGCCCGCAGTACCATCACCATACATGTTTTTAATAACAAACTGTAATTATTACAAAGGCTAATCACACGAAGAAACCTGATTTTCGCATTTAGATCCATGGAAGGCAAGATAAATCCTATTTAACGAAGACGAAAAAAAAAAAAAAAAAAAAAAAAAAAAAAAAAAAAAAAAAAAAAAAAAAAAAAAAAAAAAAAAAAAAAAAAAAAAAAAAAAAAAAAAAAAAAAAACTCGATCTCGAACCAATCACGCTTGTAATCCTCTAGTATTACTTACGAAATCAACTAACAATCCTAACATTAAATAGCACAAAACAAAGTGAAATTAACCTAGTTTCAATTTAAGATATAGAAAATTATAACATTAACAATACCTGTAGTCCTCGGATGAAGAAGAAGAAGAAGAGGAGGAGGAGGAGTGACTCCGCCTACGACGACGTTTGGTATGCGGGCGACTTTTCTTGCTGATCTTAAGAGAGTCCTTTTTGTGTTTTTCCAGTTTTTTATCTTTACGGCGGCGTGAACGACGGCCCCGATCGGAGGAGGAAGATAGATCGGAGGATGATGAGGAGGTGGTTGAGGTTGAGGCAGCCATGGATGAGAGGAGAAAGCGTGAAGGCACAAACCCTCGACTCAAATAACGTCGATAAAATCGCTATCTACGACTAATTTACTTTTAATTGTTGGTTTTTCCAAATAAAATAATACAAATCGTTCTATTTTTTTAATTTTTTCCGATCTAAATGAGTCATAGTTTTTATTTTTTAAAAACAAATAATTAAATTGAGTCTCAATATTTTTCATTCATAAAACTATAAACTCAGTCATGGTTTTCCCATTCATTAAAAAACTAAAAAAATGAATGGGTCGCAATACTTTTTCATTCGTAGTACTTTTCATTTCGAATAAAAAAAATTACAAATTGTTTGGTTTTTTAATAAATTACAAACGAAATTGATTACAAAGCATTCAACTTTTAGTTTTCCCGAATGAAAAACTACGACCCAATCATGTTTTAGATTTTTTTTTACAAATAACTATAAATCATTTTGATTTTCGTATAAAATAATTGCAACTCTTTTATTTTTGTGTTTTTAACAATGAAAAAAACTATGAATTATTCCAGTTTATAATTTTGACGAATGAAAAATATTGCAACCCATAAAAACGATACATTACCATTTGCAAACACTTGTTAAACCAATTTTCATAATTTAGCAGCTTATAACACAATCAACTCATTTAAGTTAGAAGTTTTTTTTTATATTCCCAAGTTACAGAACACCTCAAGCAAAGATAAAGATGAATTCCATATCTCAATTCGATGTGTTACGACTTTTTTTTTCCTTCTATTTGCTCTTACAAACAAACACAACACTTTTCAATTGTTTTTGGAAGAAAGCAAAGAGTTAAACATGTTATACATATAAACATATCGTTTATAATGCGGGTTCGACACCGATACCCGACCCCATTATCAATATTTCATAATTAATATCAATATTCCCATTTAATTCTGTGGTCTCGTAATTATTAATAATCCGCTAATTTTATAACCCGGTGACATGTATACTCGACCCCGCACGTGTTCATTCCACTCATCGTCATACCATTGCCTCAAAGCAATATTAATAATTTAATCAACCAATAAATTAAATCCACGTAATATTTCTCAAAGACTGGGTGTTACAATTTTTAGCAACACAAAATATTATGAATAATTGTGGTTTATAGTTTTTCTGCGTGAAAAATATTGCAACCAATTTTTATTTTTAGTTTCTTATATAAAAAAACTACAACCCATTTAGGTCGAAAAAACTAAAAAACCAAAATAGTTCATATTATTTTGTTGTGAAAAACTAAAAAGAGAATGATTCATAGTTTTTTCATTTAAAAATGTGAAATTGAAATTATTCGTAGTATTATTTTTCGTTCATACTATATATTTGTGAATAAATAATCAAATATTATCTAATCGTAAATAAATATTCTGAATATATATTAGAAATTTATAAGGTTATGAAAAAATAAAAATTATAAATAAATAAATTTAATGAAATTTAAAAAATAGTCAGTAAAGATAGTAGTGATGTAATTAAATAAATTGAAACATAAATTGAGTTTATTTTGGTGTTTATGATATCCTAGGAAAACTTAAAAAATAAAAAAGTTTGGTTTAACTTGATATGTTACTGTTATTGATAAATATATGAAAAGTTGTACTATTTTTGATAACTAAAAAGTTGTTGTTGACCTGCTAAACAAGTTTGCAGGTCACCAATTACTATTATTGATAGAATATTAAAAAGTTGTTACTATAAATGATAATAAATAAATAATGTTACATTAATGATAAAAATGTCAAAACT
Organism: Centrapalus pauciflorus; assembly: GCA_020465985.1. Taxonomy (NCBI): domain Eukaryota; kingdom Viridiplantae; phylum Streptophyta; class Magnoliopsida; order Asterales; family Asteraceae; genus Centrapalus; species Centrapalus pauciflorus. The sequence goes on from JAANYP010008275.1 coordinate 309,784, forward strand.
TGTTATTATTTTTGATCATTTGCCCTTTTTATAATTATGTTATAAATCGAGAAAACTTTATGTATACAATCATAGTAGTTTGAAACTAATTAATATTGAATAATGAAAAAATATGAGTTATACTCTTTGGACCCCTTGCCCCACACACATTTTTTGAACAACCACCACACACATCCATGGGTTCCAATGAGATTTTAGGAGGTCCAATTAGACCACCCAAAAATAATTCTATGTCAAATGTTAAATATTTATGTCTTCATTATCGACGATTCTTAGTTTTACTGAAAAAATCCAAAGGGCAAATCAAACAATTAAAAACTTAAATCATAAAATATATTATGATGTATGATCAGTGATATGAATCACTTATGTTTTTATGTGTTTTAGTGTGTTAAAAGTAAGAAAATTGGTACTGTTGATGTAATTTATATGTTGCAGTTGTTTGGCAAGATAACTAAGCAAATGGGTAGCTGGTAGAGTGAAAAGAGTGATGGGCGTCCAAGGCAGCGTCCCAGACGCCGAAGAAGCGTCCAAGGTGGACAATTACAGAAGCTGAGCGTCCTGAAGGCAAGGTGTGGCGTCCTGGCCAGCGTTCTGGACGCTGGGATCGACGCTGGTGCGCCAGTTGCTGCGGGAGCCGTGTTTTTGAGGGAAACAGTTACCACATTTGAGGGGGTTCGCATTTTTGGTGTTACACACACAAAGGAGCAGTTTCTGGAGGGTGGACAAGAGTAGAAAACAACAAGACGGAGCGTGGATTAAGCATTTGGCATCCAATTCCTTGTATTTACACATTATTGGTAGTTTGAATGTTTTCATTTATGTCAATCATTGTTAGCATGCTAGTCCAAGCTATGCTTGGCTAAATACATTATGGTGTTTGTTCTTAAGTTTGCATATTATGGCGTGAATGAATGTTATATTAATTTCAGTTTCCATTTGTGCTAAAAGGGGTTGTGGATCTGATTTGTGAATGGATGAATAGTTTTTAAACAATGGGTATTGTATGTAACAGTGTATAGTGATATCATTAGTTGTGCTAACTCAGTAAATAAGGGGAAGACAATTAATTGGGTTGCATATGTTGTCTTAAGAATATTTGTTGTGAAAGCTAATTCATATATATAGAAACTGTAGGTCCCAAAAGGTTTCTCCTAGTGTATTGTTTAAAGCTATAGAGGGGGGGGGGGGGGTGAATACAACTATTTAAAACTCAACAATCTTTTCTCAATGTTTGTGTATATTATTAACAAGTGTTAATTACCAACAAGCCTGAACTGCGGAAAGGTTCAAGCTGAGATGACAGATACAACAGTTGTTCAACTAATCTAAGACACACTCAGACTAGATACAATGACTACACTCACTTAGATGCACTCACTGATTTTACAAGACACAGATGGATAGCTTGAACAAGAACAGCTTAGACACACTCTACTGTTTTATTCAAGCAGACTTGCATGCATGGAATAACACACTTCAATGCACGATCTGATTTCACACTCTTGATTATATTTTTCACAATCCTTAGAAGCTTCCTTTTATACTCTCACTGAGAATCTCAGTGAAGCTTCTTCATTGGACGATGAGATAGTGGAAAGTCTTTCCAAAAAGACAAGACACCTTTCTGCACGTTCTGATAAAGCAGATTTGTCTTCATATGGCAGAATCTTTGTCTTTTCCTTTTTGTCACTGTTGCATAAGGCTTTAACTAAAAGAGAAATGTCAACTTTGCATCTTTCTTCTTTTGTTAAGGCCATTTTGATATAAGAAAAGGTCTGTCACCCTTTTCAGATATCCATTTGTATTCATGTAAACAGAACAGCGTGGGCAGTCTTTGCAGTTTCTGTTTTCCACTTTGTCTTCGACTTGTAAACTGATCTTGTAGCCAAAAACAATACATGAGGACTTGGAAACATATTCCATAAAGTGTTTAACCTGTTCACAAAGAACAGGTTCTGTTCACAAAGAACAGAACACTTGTATTTTGTCCATGCTGCTCAACAGAATAGAGCAGCGTAGACAGTTTATGTCCAGACTGTTCAGCAGACAGAACAACTTGGACAAACTGCCTTTGTTGCAACGAATGCAACATGGTAAACAACTTTGGCTGATATTGCAAATCACTTTTCAGGTTTCAATAAGGCATTAACAGGCCTTAAATTATACCTTCAAGTGCATCAAACAAGTTTGATTAAAAATCTCCCCCTAAGATGTAGAGCAGGTTTGACTGAGGCCTTTTTGTGCCTAACAGAAACTGTTATTTGAAACACATTTGAATGAATGAACTTGAATGGACAATGGATTTGTATGGAACAGTTTATATCAATGTCATTGGTTGTGCCAACTTCCTATGAGGGAGGAAGACAACGAATTGAGTGGTTTACGTTGTCTTCAGAACATAAATTGTGAATTTAAGTTGTCCACGTGAACTTGTGTCTTTAGCATTCTGAATTGCCATAATATGTACAACAAGAGAGCAAACACCCATTCTCCTTAAGTGAAACTCTTTAATCCAATTCCTCCGTGTTAGAACGCAATAGTAGCAACTGATAGTAGATTATTAATTAAAAGCAAATGATTACAATTTCAATTCAAACGGTCTCTGAAGCTAATTTAGCATCCCGACTTTCCCTGTGAATTCGATCCCACTTACCCTATCTATAAAGTGTGTTTGGGTTATTTTTGATACTCATACGACTGGGTCCATCAAAATGGCGTAGTTGCCAGGGATTGACAGCGCTTGTTAAATTAGGTTTGGACTAACTGTTTCTGTAAATACTCTTGTTTATAGTAGCCAGTTATTTCCTTTTTGTTTCTTGTATTCATTTTAGTTAATTTTAAGTATTTTTTTTTATTTCTTTTAACATTCTGAACAGCAAAGTTCAGAATCTTCACGTGTGTGTGTATCTCAGGTATATGCATACTCGTTATTCTGGGCGAACTTCTCCATTGCAACACGAGACAGAGATGAAAGGACTGCTCGTTCATTGAGGAAGTTACATAGAGTTATTGGCCTAGTGGTGACCCTAGTGGTAATTCAAGTACAAGGGAGACATCTGATTCAGAAGAGCAATCTGTACATTCAGAGGCATCTGAAAGTGATACTGAACTCAACGCAGATATGGGGGATGACAGGAGGACTGTGGAGTCCCATTACAGACCGAGTGATGTCCCTGATATGTCACCAATTCAGTACCATGAAGTTGAGAATGAGCCGGAGATAAAGACTCACTTGTTCAGCATTATTCCTTAGTTTCATGGAACGAAGAGTGAGAGGCAATATGATCACCTAGTCGAATTCTCATTTGCAAGGCCAATAGAGTGCAAAGGCTACCCGTGGACACTCTCAGTTGAGATTGTTCCCTTTTTCTCTGAAGGACAATGCCAAACATTGGTTCACTTCATAACCCGCGAACAGTATTCGTAATTGGGAGGAGATGAAAAGGGCTTTCCTCAATGAGTTTTACTCAATTAGTAAAACCACTGAAAATAGGAACAAGATTACTGGCTTTAAGCAAAAACCGGGGGAGCAATTCCATGAGGCGTTTGAGAGATTGAATGAGATGTTGTGGGCATGCCCACATCATGAGGTGCCAAGGGGATGCTGGTGAAGAATAATTTTGATGATATTAGTCAGGAGAGTAGAAACATGATCACAGCAGCCTCAGGAGGTACATTCTTGGTAGGAGTGTTATCGGGACCTAACCCGGACCTAACCGGACCGAACCCGGTTAGGACCAAACCTGAACTTGGCTAAAATCTAAACCCGAGGACCGGACCATTACATTACAATCGGTCCTATTCGGTACCGGTTCGGTTATGGTGTTTGGTGTATAAAAACTCAAAAACTAACTCCACTTTGAAGGTTAGGGGTGTTATCGGACCGAACCGGACCGGACCGAACCCGGATTTGGCTAAAATCTAAACCCGAGGACCGGACCGAACCCGAATTTGGCTAAAATCTAAACTCGAGGACCGGACCATTACTTTACAATCGGTCCTATTCGGGACCAGTACCGGTTCGGTTCGGGTATTTGGTCCACATATAACACCCCTAATTTTTGGCCAAGGAGCATGACGAAGCGTGGGAACTATTAACACAGCTGGCTAAGGGATCTAAGGTACAAGCTGGGTCAGATACATCAATTGAAGTCTAAGTGTTGGGAATTGATAATGCTTGGAAAAGATATGTCACTTCGAATATGGAGGCTCTTAGCAAAAAGATGGACGTCTTGATGAGGAAGGAGCAAACTGAACATGGAGCTCCTGTGATGTGTGTCACGTGTGGGGAGTATACTCATACCTCAGAGTTTTGCTACGATGTTCAAGGGGAGCAAGCTGGTGAGATTTCTGGATTTCGACCACGGCAAGATAGGTTTGACCCTCACTCAGAAACTTACGATCCTGGGTGGAGGCGTCATCCTAACTTCCGTTGGAGGAACGATTATAAGGGTTGAGGAGTATGCAAAACCTAGATTTGACCAAGGGAATCGATATTCACAGAATAGGAAATTCTATGGTGGTACATCATCTGGTACCAAGGAAGAGAAGGAACCTGCTGTTCAGGAAGCTCCGAAGGACTCAAAGATGGATCAGCTCATGGATTATCTGAAACAACAATCATATGTGCAAACCAAGTCAATGGCCAGTTTGGAAAAGCAGATGGGACAGATCGCAGATCAGCTTACGAAAAGAGATGTAGGTAGACTGCCAAGCAATACCCAAGTTAATCCTTCTCATTCTAAGGGTAAAGAGAAGCAGACAGTACATGAGGTGGAAGAGTTGAATGAAGTTAGTGAGTTGCATAAAGTTACCACTTTGCGTAGTGGAAAGAAAGTGGATAACAAAGTGGTGATGCCGGAAGTGGAAGACATGGACAGTGATGTTGAGGAGATAATTGATGATGGGAAATCAGTTCCACATTCAGAGTCTGAGAGAGAGGTTAAGTTGAAGAAGCAAGTTCAGTTTGAAGAAGTTGTGGTAGAAAAGGAAGAGCAACCCAAGTCTGAACCAACACCTCCATACCCATCAGCACTAGAGGATCCGAACAGGCCAGTGTTTGGGAAAAAGGGGCCGCAGATAAAGGATTTATGGGAGACATTCTATCAAGTGATGATCAACATCCCACTGGTGAAGGCATTGCAACAAGTTCCAGCTTACGCTAAGTTTCTGAAGGACTTGTGTACCCAGAAGCGCAAATTCCACACGGTTTTGCCAAAGCAAATCAACCTCACGAAGCAGGTAAGTGCTGTAGTCTCAAGTTCATTGCCACCAATGCTTAAAGATCCAGGTTTACCCCTTATCTCTGTTACTATCGGTGATGTTAGGATTAAGAAAGCATTATTAGATTTGGGAGCGAGTGTTAACATATTCCCTGGAAACTTTTTTGATCAGCACGACTTAGGAAGCCTAACACCCACTGATGTGGTATTACAGCTAGCTGATCGATCTACTAAGTTTCCAAGGGGTATGCTAACCGATGTAATTGTAAAAGTTGAAGATTTCTATTACCCGGTAGATTCTCTTGCGATAGATTCAGATCAATGAAGTCGGGATAACCAACCCGCAATCATTTTAGGTAGGTCATTTTTGGCCACTATAAATGCCCAAATTAATTGCAGGACGGGTGTCCTAGACTTAGCCTTCAGGAATAGAAAGCTGAAGTTGAATGTTTTTAATGTTGTCCCCAGCCCACACCAACGCAGCCTGAAACCATTTTAGTAGATGATGATGTACGTTTCTATTTGGAGCGGGATGTCAATCGAGAGGAGTTTAAAGATTACGGTGTAATCGACTGCTTCCGTAAGATGGGTTGGATGGAAGCAATCGAATGAAAAAAGGATGTGATCTATCTTGAGGCACTGAGGGAATTTTATGCAACTGTCAAAAGGAAGAGGGACGCTACGCAAGGATCGTTAGTTTTGCAAGCTGTAGTAGGGGGGCACGAGTTCAAACTCACAGCTGAAAAGATACAACAAATCATAGGTTTCGACAATGGGGTTGATTGTGAGGACGACCCAGTGCAATTTGAGCTCTGGGATGAAGAGAGCATGAAAGAGGTTCCTGTGGTTGATCCTGATGTGTGTCAGACATATCTTACCAACATCTTTGAGCTGACTCCTATTCAAGCCAAGACATACACCACATTCCATAGGATGGATTTGAAGCCCCTTGCCAAGGTTATCTGGAAGCTTGTTCTATATAACATCTTACCCCGCAATCCCCACACCACAAGCATCAAGGTAAAGGAGGTCTTTGTTGTTAATGCCTTGCTGACTGAAAAGCCATTGATCTCACTAGCTCATTTGTGTCTACACAACATATGGAACTTGATTCTGTTATCTCACAGAACTGAACTAGCCAATGCAAGGTTGTTGTCCGATTTGTTTGATTTAATGGGGGCCCTGCCACCGAATCCAGCATACCTCTCCATTCCAGATAATGAACGTTGTTTCACCAAGGCATCGTTTAGAAGGATGTCATTTATTCGTGCATGGATTTTCTCAATCATACGAGACCAAACTAACAAATTCGAGACAAAACTGGCTAGACCACGTTCCCCTACCCCGAGACCTCAGTATCATATTGGTGCTTCTTCTGCTCCCCCTTCTACATTTACGGGTGATTTCATCAAAGCAACAGAGGAGCTCTCGACGATGGTGTCCAAGGTTTATCAAACACTGCAGACAGTGGTGTTGCCAGCTCTAAAAGCCAACACCGACAAGTTGGATCAATTGACAGCTTTGGTGGCTGCAACCAGAGAAGGGGAACACAGTGTGATCCCACTACAGGAGCCAGAGGCTGAGCCACAGTCGGTGGAATAGCAGGGGGAATCAAAGGAACCTCCACTACCAGGTGGACGCGGATTCATGATTGGCCTTGGATGCACCTCGTAATTCATTCGGTGTGGTGATCACTCACTTTAGCTTTAGTCTGATGGGTTGTGAGGATAAACATCTGGTTCCTTTTGGATAATATTTGGTGCTTTCCGCCGCATGTGGCGATGAAACAATTTGTGTGTACTTAACTACTATTAACTCTCTGTCTTCTCTTTTTCCCCCCTTTCTTGTGAACAATTCTATTATTTTCTGCTATATAATGTTGTGGTTGCCTTAATTTGTGTCTCTATATGCTATTTGAGTGGTTGACTTTGTGATGAGGACATCACTTCCCTCTAAGTTGGGGAGGGGGTGTCCAATTTTTTGTTTTTTTTTTGTGTATGTTTTACACATGAACATATGACAGGGAATAGAGGATATCTCTAGCGTTATTTTGGACTACAAGGTGTACTCGTAGGAAGCTATGTGTTGATAACTAACTGCTTCAACATTGTGGTTTCTTGTGTTTGTTATTGTATAACAGGTGCACCATGTCTGGATCATCGTCGCAGAGGGTGAAAAGCATAACTAAGAGGAAGAAGACTACACCAACAACACAAGTCATCCGTCCTCCTGTTGTATGGGATCCAACCAAATCTTTGTCTGAACATGATGAAAGGATCAGAGCTGAGCTATTCATGGAGAAATGGGGAGAGGATACCAAGTACACCTATGAAAAGAAATTGGACATGGACGAATTTGGCAACTACGATGTGGTGGAGTTGTTCAAGACTCTAGGATGGGAGAAGGTGTTAGATATGGGAGGAGAAGAGTTATACCCATTTGTCGTTGCAGAATGGATGTCGAATTTGAGACTAGGAAGAGGCAATGACGATTGCAACTTCGCGTTGATTGGTAGAGTGGGTACTCGGGAAATTAGAATGACGGCTGCAGACGTGAGAGAAAATTTTGAAGTAGACACAGGTTGTATGAGGGATGGAGAGAGGCAGACATATGTTTATAGGACTGAGGGTTACCTGGCTGAGACAGGAATGATGTACTCAGAGGTTTGGCAAAAGAAGGTGATGGCAGCTTTTGATCTTCAACGGGAGCAGGTTGCAAGATACAAGGAGTTCAGAAGAAGTGATTTGCAGCCGATGGCGAAGGTTCTCCACAAGATCTTGATCACTAAATCCTGCCAAGATCTGGGGATCTTAGTAAAGTGAGGCTTAAGGATGTGAGCATCATCCATGCTCTATTGACAGGAGAGGAGCTGTTGTATTTTGCTTGGATTATAATGGATGATTTGTGGAACATGTACAACACGCGAGAGAGACGCGTGATTCCTCGCATGTGGCTGTTGTCTAAGTTTTTGCAAGTGAGAGGGGCTGTGGCTGAGACTACTCCAGCAAAGATCATCAAGGAAAGTAGTTTGTGGATTAAGGTCAGCTCAATGAAAGATATTATACTGAGAGAAGTGGACGAGGGATACAAGATATATGACACTGAAAAGAAGAAGGGGGTAGTGACACCATACCCTGAAGAGGAGAGAACAGAAAGACAACAGAGTAGATTTGTCAAAACAGGTGAAGCAGGCGATTAAAGCAACATTGTGCAAATGCTGTCTAACTTGAGCACAGAGATGACTGGGATGAGGAATGAGCAAAGAGAGAGGTGGCAGAAGCAGGATAGGGTGATGGAGGAGCAGCAGAGGCAAATCAACTGGTTGCAGTCAGAGGTAGGAGCACAGAGAAGGCAGTTGGATGACATTTATTTGGGTGTGAGAGCAGGCACGTTTCTTGATGTGTATCTGTACAGCCAGCAGTGGCTATATGCTGATGAGGTGTGGCATTACACAGATTACATAGAAGATCTGCCTTACACACCATATGAAAAGTATCAGGCTCCAAATTTTGAAACCATTGCAAGGGGCGCGGGCAATCCAGTGGGTCATCCTGCATTAGCACCATTTCATCAACCTCCATCTACACCTCAAATTCGGGACCAGCAAGGTTTTGCAGCATACTTCAGTGGTATTTTTAGGCCACCATCATAGAGAGGAGCTGAGAAGGATGCTCTACTATTTGGTACTTTCATTTCAATTCTTCTCTTTAAAGTTATTGCATTTTTAGTTTTCAAGTATCTTTAGGTGTTTGGTTTTATTTATGCATGTTTGTACTGTAGTGGTGGTGTCATGATCATCCTTAACTACTTACCTCTAGATTATCTCATGCAAGTTTTAAAATAAGGGTGCAAAAGGGGTAAGCAAAGTGGGTTCTATAGCTTTAAAGGGAGTAAATTTTGATGTGATAAAAGGTGTGTGTGGATAGAAGCTGAGTGTTTAGCATGTGAAATCTTGGTTAAATTCTATCTAATGAGTCTTTGGAATTGATGGCAATAAGGGGGAGAGTAAACAGTGCATATCACAGAAAAGAAAAAAATGCATAAGCTAACATGTGGCCTACTAAGTTCGGGAAACTAAGTCTATGTGGTACCACCATGCCTAATCACCTAAGACCGTCTGGTTTGGGATCGATTGACCCAACTCCCGTTACATGGGCTTACTAGAAAGTCATGACTACAAGTGTTAGTTAAAAGGAAAGAAAAGAGAGAAAAGTGCAGTGATACAGAAGTATGCAATTGAGCTTAAAGTAAATCAACTCGTAACCTTGAGCTAAAAATCAATGCCTAAGGATTTATTTTGAGGGAAAAAGACCATTGATTGAAAGATGTTAGCACTTGAGTTCCTATCTTGTCACTGTTTTTAGCATTTCAGGAGTTCACACTTTTAAGGTTAGAGAATTCAGGTTGGTTATTACCTTTGCCTCTGTTTTGATGCCTTATTCGGGACGATCAAGGTGTAAGTTGGGGAGCTTTGATCAGTGATATGAATAACGTATGTTTTTATGTGTTTTTGTTGTGTTTTTGTGTGTTAAATGTAAGAAAATTGGTACTGCTAATGCAATTTATATGTTGCAGTTGTTTGGCAAGATAAGTAAGCAAATGGGTAGCTGGTAGAGTGAAAAGAATGATGGGCGTCCAAGGCAGCGTCCCAGACACCGAAGAACCGTCCAAAGTGGACAATTACAGAAGCTGAGCGTCTTAAAGGCAAGGTGCGGCGTCCTGGCCAGCGTTCTGGACACTGGGATCGACGCTGGTGCGCCAGTTGCTGCGGGAGCAGTGTTTTTGAGGGAAACGGTTACCACATTTGAGGGGGTTCCCATTTTTGGTGTTACACACACAGATGAGCAGTTTTTGGAGGGCGAACAAGAGGATAAAACAACAAGACGGAGCGTGGATTAAGCATTTGTCATCCAATTCCTTGTATTTACACATTATTGGTAGTTTGAATGTTTTCATCTATGTCAATCGTTGTTAGCATGCTAGTCCAAGCTATGCTTGGAAAAATACATTGTGGTGTTTGTTCTTAAGTTTGCATATTATGGCGTGAATGTATGTTATATTAATTTCAGTTTCCATTTGTGCTAAAAGGGGTTGTGGATATGATTTGTGAATGGATGAATGGTTTTCAAACAATGGGTATTGTATGTAACAGTGTATAGTGATATCATTAGTTGTGCTAACTCAGCAAACAAGGGGAAGACAATTAATTGAGTTGCATATGTTGTCTTTAGAATATTTGTTGTGAATGCTAATTCATTTATAAGGAAATTGTTATTTGAAACACATTTGAATGAATGATCTTGAATGGACAATGGATGTGTATGGAACAGTTTATATCAATGTTATTGGTTGTGCCAGCTTCCTATGAGAGAGGAAGACAACGAATTGAGTGTTATACGTTGTCTTCAGAACATAAATTGTGAATTTAAGTTGTCCACGTGAACTTGTGTCTTTAGCATTCTGAATTGCCATAATATGTACAACAAGAAAGCAAACACCCATTCTCCTTAAGTGAAACTCTTTAATCCAATTCCTCCGTGTTAGAATACAATAGTAGCAACTGATAGTAGATTATTAATTAAAAGCAAATGATTACAATTTCAATTCAAACGGTCTTTGAAGCTAATTTAGCATCCTGACTTTCCCTGTGGATTCGATTCCACTTACCCTATCTATATAGCGTGTTTGGGTTATTTTTGATACTCATACGACTGGGTCCATCAATGTAAGTGGAAGAAAATTTCATAACAAATAGCAAATAGTCTAGACTAAAAATTGGAAAGATAAAATTTTAAATTATTATATATATATATATATATATATATATATATATATATACACCAAATGGTGAGCACTAATTACAATTTTCCTTTTTTTCTTTTTTTTTTTTAATTTTAAATTTCAATTTTCATAATACACCCTCATCTTAGTGTTATCTTTTATTTAGCACTTTTATTATAATAAATTTTCATTTATTCCTCTTTTAACGTTTATTATTACAACATTTTCTTACATACTTAAAATTATGATTTAAATTATACTTATGTTTGTAGTTGTCTTTTGAAACTATTATATTATGTTTAATTGTATACAAAAGATTTTATTATTCAGATGCACGATACAAAATTCTAATTAAAATTGTTTTATTTTAAATTTAATTTTTTTCATAATTCACCCTCATCTTAGTGTTATCTTTTATTTAGCCATTTTATTTTTATAAATTTTCATTTAATCCTTATTTAACATTTATTATTACAATATTTTCTTACAAACTTAAAGTTATTATTTTAATTATACTTATGTTTGTAGTTGTCTTTTGAAACTATTATGTTATGTTTAATTGCATAAAAAAGACTTTATTATTCAGATGCACGATACAAAATTTTAATGAAATTGATTTATAATTAAAATGTAACTATTTAATATTTAGATTTTTTTATTAAATATGATCATGTATAACATCGAACATTACTATTATAACGTTGACAAACTCTAATTGATGTATTAGAGACATTACCGTTATAAATTTATTAGATTTGATCGTAAAACCAATAAATTAAATTGACGATTAAACCTAATCAATTGCAAAATTTCAAATTATGGTTATGAATATTTGATTAATTAATTTTGTTTTCGATCCGATTTAATAAAACATTGTTTGTAAATTTAGCATAGCAAAATTTAGAAAACCAATGATAAGAACCAACTAACAAAATCATTTGTCTTACTTCTTGAATCTATATCGGCTTTTCAATTTCACTCTTCGATGTTGGTTCAATTGTGTTTCTTTGCTTGAATTGTTTGAAAAGTATTTTTATTTATTTCTTTTTATATTTCTTTTTATAATTAATATTTTTACTCCGCAACAACGCACGGGTGTCAATAACTCGTTATAAATATTGTATAAATTGTAATTATATATATATATATATATATATATATATATATATATATATATATATATATATATATATATATAGATTGAGGTTCAATTGAGAACTTTTGTGCATCGGGGCACCTCGAGGCACTTTTGTGCATAAGATAATCTAACAAGGGTGCACAAAGGGCATTTAGGGAAACTAAAGATATGGTAATTAATTTATTTTTAAAAATCATTAAAAGATACTTAGGAGTTACATTTTGAATTAAAATCTCATAGTAACTAAATTCCTCATTTTCCTCCCCATTTCTCTCTCTCTCTCTCTCTCTCTCTCTCTCTCTCTCTCCCTCTCATTTTCTCTCTAATCGTGTTCTTCATGATTTTGATGGTGATGATGATTTGAAGACGAAGATTAACGATGAACAACGATGATGATGAACATGAACAAGAGATGCAACCGATGATGATTATGAAGAACACGATGCATAGATGGATGATGAACGATTAATAATGATGATGCATAGATGGATGATGAACAATGACGATGAATAGATGGATGATGAACGATGAACAACGAAAAATGATGATGCATAAATGGATAATGAACAATGACGATGCATAGATGAATGAAAAAATATGAACGACGAACACGATGCATAGATGAATGATGAACAAGTTGAACACGATGCATAATGAATTTGTGTATTTTTTTTTGTTAAATGCATCTTTTTTGAACACGATGCATAAATAAACACGATTACGATGAAATGCATCGATCTCCATCATCTTTTTTTGAATTTGTGTAATTTTTGTTAAATTTGGAAATGTATCAATTGAATTTATTTAACATTTATTATTTGATTATTTGTTGAAATATTAAATTTAATGAGGTGTGCGCATTCCCCAAAATGCCCTTCTTTGTTTTATTCTATAATGCACAAGATGCATCAAATTGTACAACTATTTACCCTTTTGCCATTAATCTAATCCATACAATTTTTTGATCTAATGGATGATATGGGTCCTTTTGTACCTCGGTGCATAAAAGTTCTCAATTGAACCTCCCTATATATATATATATATATATATATATATATATATATATATATATATATATATATATATATATATATATATATATATATATATATATATAGAATATGGTTCGAGAGAGTACCACCCTTATGCAGTGCACCAGAAGGTACCAGCTTTAAAAAAACTTTTTTTAAATTTTTTTTTCATAAACATGTTTTAATTAACATTATGAAGAACATATATAAATTTCACATACATTCACATCTCCTAGCTCCTAAAAAATGATGTGAACACACACTTACATAATTTTGAATGTATGCGAACGTGCATTTATGTGGTGCGTGTTTTCATGCACTTAGAGTGCTCGGATTTGCGTGAAATTCACATATGATCTGTGTAATGTTAATTAGAAAATGTTCATGAAAAAAATTTTCAAAAAAAATTACTTTTAAGGGTGGTACCTTCTGGTGCGCTGCATTAGAGGTGGTACTCACTTGAACCTAAATCTATATATATATATATATATATATATATATATATATATATATATATATATATATATATATATATATATATATATATATATATATATATATATATAGACACACACACACACACACGATTTTCAAATGGGCTATCCAATGTAAAATTGCAACATAGCCATCATGATTGATTGTTTTTTTTTAATTTAAACTTTTTATAACACACTTATGTTAGTGTTATCTTTTATTTAACTTTTTTATTTTAATAAATTTTTGTTTAGTTCTTGTTTAACATTTATTATTACAATATTTTATTACACACTTAAAATTATGATTTTAATTATAAATATGATTGGAGTTGTCTTTTTGAAACTATTATGTTATATTTAATTGTATGAAAAATACTTTATTATTTAAAATCACAATAAATTTTAATGAAATTAATTTATAATTATGTAACTAATTAATATTTAGATTTTTTAAATTACTCTTACTACATCGGCAAGCCCTAATTGATGTAATTGAGACATTATTATAACTTTATTTGATTTTTTCGTAAAACCAACAAATTAAATTTGTGATTAAACCTAATCAATATTAAAAGTTTAAATTATGGTTATGAATATTTAATTATTCAATTCCGGTTCTGATCCGATTTAACAAGACATGATATGTAATTTTAACATTGCAATTTAGAAACCAATCATAGGAACCAACCAACAGTATCATTTTACAAGGTCAAATTTAACTCGTGAATAATGTTACAAGCTCGAACTTGGCTTGGGCTCGACTCCTTTATTATACATACATACACATATATTAGTACAAGAAAAATTTCATTCTGCGGCAATTTTAACGATATGTAATTGCATGTCATAAATTAGTTACATCTATAGTGACAATTTTTGTGACGAACAAGTCACCAATGTCATTATGCGTGTCACTATTTATAGCGACATCCATGTACAAGTCACTATACACGTCGCTAATTTTGTGACACACACACAAAAGTATCTATACACATCATTGATTTTGTGACATTTGTATATAAGACACTATGTGTGTCGCTGAATTTGCGACATATACGTATAGGTCACTATTTGTGTTGCTATATTTGTGACATTTATGTATACAAGACACTATCTCTGTCGCTACTTTTGTGACATTTATATACAAGATATTATATGTGTCGTTGAATTGTGACACTCATGTATAAGACACTATGTATGTCGCTGAATTTGCAACGTCTACACACAAGTCACTAAGTGTTTCACTGAATTGTATAATAATTAATTTAGTATTTTTATAAATTAGGAATAAAAATTTAAATTTTATGTTCAATAGAATAATACTACTATATAGAAATATTATATAGTATGTTAAAAATTGAAATTTAAATGTTTAAATGATTTATTGGATTTTTATTATTCATTACATATATATTGAGTTTAAATATATATATTTGATGATTAATGTACCCAACAATTCAGTAAATATATCTTAGCAAACAATTTTTTTTTCTTTTTTCTTATTATGGCAATCTCGTAAATTTTGTCACACACAAAGGAACCAATTCTTTGTTCATTCCTGATTATAGCGTTTAACCGGTAAAAAAAGATTATACATATGATTTATTGTTTGAAATAACAACCTACTTTTTATTTTTTTTCTTATTATGACAATGAGTTTAGTTTTTACCTTTTAATAATTTATTTGAAATAACAACCTACTTTTTGTTTACCGGTTAAATGCTATAATATGATGTAAACTAAGAGTTGATTCCATTATTTGAGACAAAATTTACGAGGATTGCTATAATAAGAAAAAAAGAGCAATTCACTTTATATATATATATATATATATATATATATATATATATATATATATATATATATAGAATATGGTTCGTGTGAGTACCTAAAAAATGCAGAGTACCGTGAGTACCTGTGAACACACGGGTTTCAGATGTGAACTTGCTCCGAAAAAAAGTTTTTTTTTTTTGAATTTTTTTTCATATTCATTTAGATACAAATAATATAAGACTATTCGTAAAAAATTATATATATTTAGACTTTTTATCATCTAAAAAGTCATGTGAACGTGAAAAAATTTATGTGAACATGCTTAGTTGTGAACACACATTCACAACAGTACGTATCATGTGAACACACACGTTTCACATAGTTCTAGTGTGTGTTTATGTGTGATTTTTTTCAAGTAGTCTTATATTATTAATTTAATCATGATTATGAAAAAAAATTTCAAAAAAAATGATTTTAAGCGAGGTACCTCCGGTACTCCGCAAACCTAGTGGTACTCATTTGAACCCAAATCTATATATATATATATATATATATATATATATATATATATATATATATATATATATATATATATATATATATATATATATATATATATATATATCTTTTTAGGCCCGAGAATGACCTAGAACAAATTCGACTTCCTCCTGGATTCTTTGATCACTGCTCAAATTACAAGAGATCCTCAAATTTTGATCGCTGCTCAAATTGATCCGGTCGCTGAATCTCTCAACTCGAACTTCATCAAAACTTGCTGATTGAATCTCGAACTCAAATCTGGAATATTGTGATCAACAGCAGCTCGAATCTCTGTTATCCTCTCTGACTGGATCGATCAAACTTGTTCTTGACATTGAATCACAATAAGGTTATTTCTAATTTTGAATTCACTTTCGAGATTGTTTCTGAGTTAACCTTACGTGATGATGACATGCTTTATAGTTTTCATATGATTTTAGAACTCAATCTCAGATTGGATCCATCAAACTCACTTCCTTCAAATCGAAGAATGTGAATGTTCGATGAAGCAAATCCACTGCTGGTCTTAAGGATTTCAAAGATTCCGGTGAGTTTTAGAGTTCTATCAAACTATGTTGATGTTTTTTAGTTTAGTTTAGCTTTCATTTTCGTAAACGTTGATCTCTATAGAAGATGTAATGATACTATTTTCAGATTTGTTTTTTCAGTTCAGTGTTTTTAGAAGTTGTGACAATATTTTATGGCAGTGCGTTACTAGATAATGAGTTAGAATGTTGTTGAAGAATCAGTTTAAGGTACTAATGTGTAGCATATAGGAATTGTAATATCCTGATAATTGGCATTTTTTTAGCAGTACTGCAGTAGGAAGGTTAGGATTAAGTCACTTGTTTACCTCTGTTTGCGGTTGTCATTAGTTCACTTACTTAGCTATGTTTATTGGTTAGCAGCTGTGAGACTATTATAGAAAATTTCCTTTTAGAGAATGATGCCACATGTTGAAACATAAAATTTATGGTATGACTACTAAAGTGTTATTTGAGCACGATTTTAGCATTGTGAAACTTGTTAGAGCTGTTGCTAGTTAGGTTTAGCAGTATTAATAATTTGAAGCAAGACTCACAATGAACTAAAGTTCTATTATTTGTAGTTTGACCAAAATTTCAGGAGTCGAGTAAGAAGAACAACTTTTTTAGAAAATTCAAGCGGAAGACTATATACAAAGATTTCCAACACCAGACCTAACAAAGCCAATGAGTGTTTTTGCCCAAATATAAAGGTTAAAGCTAATTCCATAACATAGAACTAGCCAAACTAAAACATGGTACAACTTTATGCCTTTTTTTATGTTGTTACTACATGTACTTTTATCTCATTTTATACTAAAACTAAAGCCGGGTACAACCCAATACTCTCAGCTTCATATTTAAACAAACAACAATTGATCGACTTAATTATTCGATCACTCATTGTTATTATTTTAGCATAATATGTAACCGCTAGTTGATTCAGGTTGGACCTATAACAAGTTTGGGGGTGTGGAGAACACACTTGTATAAGATTGGCCTGAAAGTGTAACTTTATTATAAAGTGTAATTTTATTATAAAGTGGTTACAACCTTTGGCCACCTTTTGCCTTATGGTGGTTACAACCTTTCGCATTATGGTGGTGGTTACAACCTTTGGCTTTATGATGGTGGTTACAACCTTTGGCTTTATGGTGGTGGTTATACTTTGGCTTTACGATGGTTAATTGCCAACATGCCTATATATACAAACTTTGTTCAATGACAAGTCTAGTGCAAAGAAATCTTCTTGTGTATTATCCCACAACAAAATTTGGATACCAGGCTTTGGGCAAATTATAGTTGTCGGAAACTGAACTTTCACGATCATAAGATATCCAAGGCCAACGTTTCTATTCTTATTGTTTCTTACCAAACCCGAATACCCCAACAATCGACAACAATAATTTTGTGAAGAAAAATGGGGGAATCGTTGAAGGATATGACGTTGAAGTTTGCAAAGTTTGACAAGTTCGAGGGTCAAGACTTCCATCAGTGGCAAAAGAAGATGCACTTTCTTCTCACGACATTGAAGGTGGTGTACGTTTTGAGCACTCCCATGCCAAAAATCATTGAAAACGAAAAGGTGGAGATGACGAGGAAGCGAAACAAATTGGAAAACGACGACTACATCTGTCGTGGACACATCTTAAATGGTATGATCGATCCTCTTTTAGATATTTATCAAAATGTTGAATCTGCCAAAGAATTATGGAATCAAGTCGAATCTAAGTATTTGGCCGAAGATGCATCTAGCAAGAAATTTCTTGTTAGCGATTTTAATAGTTATAAAATGGTTGAAACTCGGCCGGCGATGGAGCAATATAGCGAATTGCTTCGTATACTTGGAAAATTTACACAACACGATCTTAAAATGGATGAGTCTATTTCTGTTTCAAGTATCATCGATAAACTACCACCATCTTGGAAAGATTATAAACACACTTTAAAACACAACAAGGAAGAGTTGACGTTGATTCAACTTGGTAGTCATTTGCGCATAGAAGAATCTCTTCGGGCGCATGAAAGTGACAAGGATAAGGCCAATAATATTGTTGAACCATCTTCGGTGAATATGGTTGAAAACAAAGAGAATGCCAAGTCCGGTTTTAAACGGAAATTTAAGGATACCAACACTCTAAACAAGAAACCTAAAAAGGTGTGTTGGAAGTGTGGTCTTGATGGACATTTCAAGCGTGATTGTCGTGTTGGTATGAGCAATAGAAAGAACAAGCAAGGTGCTAGTAAGAGCAAGGGAAATGGTTCTCGAAACCAAGACCCGAAACCAAATCAAGGATGATGATATTGCTTGGTGGATTGACTCGGGAGCTACTACTCATGTATGTAAAGATCGGAAATGGTTCCGGAAGTTTGAGCCGGTTAATGATGGTTCGGTTTTACACATGAGGAACGAGTCAAAAGCTTCTATTGTGGGACGTGCTGAAGTTTGTTTATGTTTTAGTTCCGGAAAAACAATTGTTTTGTGTAATGTTTTGTTGGTACCAGGGATTCGAAAGAATCTTGTTTCCGGGGGTGTTTTGAATAAGTTAGGATTCAAGAAAGTGTTTGAATCAGACAAGTTTATACTTTTTAAGTGTGGTTTTTTTTTATGGATTTGGTTATTTGTGTAATGACATGTTTATGTTGAACTTGAATGTTTCTAATTCCATGGCAGTTTTCAATGTTGAGAATAAAATTAGTGATTCTTATATGTGGCATGCTAGACTAGGTCATGTTCATTTTAAACGAATGATGGATATGTCAAAAGATAATTTAATTCTGGCTTTTGACACGATTGATGAAAAATGTAAGACTTGCATGTTAAATAAAATCACTAGGCAACCATTCAAAGGTGTTGAAAGAACTTCTAACGTATTGGAACTTGTACATAGTGATCTATGTGATTTTCATGCAACTCCGTCTTTGGGAAATAAAAAGTATGTTGTTACTTTTATTGACGATGCTTCAAGGTTTTGTTATGTATTTCTTTTACATTATAAAAATGAAACATTGGATAAATTTAAAATTTACAAAATGGAAGTTGAGTTGCAACAAAATATTTTAATCAAAAAGTTCCGTACGGATAGAGGTGGTGAATATATGGATCCTATGTACTTTCAATCCGTAGGAATTATTCATGAAACTACGGCTCCATGTACACCTCAACAAAATGGAATTTCAGAAAGGAAAAATCAGGTCCTAAAAGAGATGGTAAATTCCATGTTATCTTACTCAGGATTGAGTGAGGGATTTTGGGGAGAAGCCATGTCAACGGCTTGCTATTTGTTAAATAGGGTTCCTAATAAAAGGAACAAGATTACTCCCTATGAACTTTGGTTCAAGAAGAAACCAAATTCGAGTTTGGGGATGTCGTGCAATTGTAAAATTGCCGGAACCCAAAAGGAAAACTTTGGGTGAAAGGGATCTTGATTGCATTTTTATTGGATATGCGGAGCATTCCAAGGCCTATAGATTCTATATGATTGAACCTAATGATTTCATTTCGATTCATACAGTTATAGAATTAAGGGATGCAATGTTTGATGAGACAAGATTCTCGTCGATTGTTAGACCAAAGGACTTGGTGCCGATTACAAATGCTAGTATAACTGGTACCAAGGAGGTTGAATCTTTAGTTGAAACTACTAAAGAGACACCGAAACTTCGTAAAAGTGATAGAGTTCGAAAACCCAAGTCTTTTGGCTCGGATTTTCAACTTTATTTGGTTGAAGGATCACGAGATAATATTCAATCTCAATATCATTATTGTTTTCATATAGAGGATGATCCTATGACATACAAAAAAGCTATGAAATCTCAAGATGTTGCATTTTGGAAAGAAGCCATCAACGATGAAATGGATTCCATAACGGGTAACAACACTTGGGAGATTTCTGATATGCCACCCGGTTGTAAACCTTTGGGTTGCAAATGGATCTTCAAAAAGAAGATGAAAGTTGATGGGTGAATTGATAGGTTCAAAGCTCGTTTAGTCATACAAGGTTTCCGACAAAAGGAAGAGATTGACTACTTTGATACTTATGCTCTGGTTGCACGAATATCCACGATTAGATTGTTAATTGCTCTTGCGCAATTCACGATTTGGTAATTCACCAAATGGATGTCAAAATGGCATTCTTGAATGGTGATTTGGATGAAGAAGTGTACATGAAACAACCGGAAAGGTTTTGTTATGCCCAAAAATGAGCATAAAGTTTGTAGGTTGATTAAGTCTCTTTACGGACTTAAACAAGAACCTAAACAATGACATCAAAATTTTGATGAGTTAATTTTGTCAAGTGGTTTCAATTTAAACCAATGTGACAAATGTGTGTATAACAAATTCGATAATTCTGGTAAAGGAGTTATAATTTGTCTATATGTTGATGATATGTTGATTTTTGGTATCGACCAAAATCAAGTTGATATAACAAAAGAATTTTTGTCATCAAAATTCTCCATGAAAGATATGGGGGAAGCGGATGTAATTCTTGGTATAAGGATTAAAAGAGAGAACAATGAGATTTCTTTGTCACAATCTCATTACATTGAGAAAGTACTAAAGAAATTTAATTATTTGAATTGTTCTCCGGTAAGTAATCCAATTGATCCAAGTTTGAAGCTTATGCCAAATATGGGGAAAACAATTTCACAACTTGAATATTCAAGGGTAATTGGATGCTTGATGTATTCCATGACAAGTACAAGACCGAATATTATTTTTGCTGTGGGGAAATTGAGTAGGTATACTAGTAATCCTAGTACTCATCATTGGCAAGCAATTAGGCGGGTACTTAAGAATTTAAAGGGAACTATGAATTATAGTTTGTTTTACATCAGAGTTCCTTCGGTAATAGAAGGATATTCAGATGCGAGTTGGATAACCAATGTAGAAGATCATTCTTCTACAAGTGGTTGGGTATTTTTACTTGCGGGAGGCGCCATCTCATGGGCTTCTAAGAAGCAAACTTGTATTACCAACTCGACAATGAAATTTGAATTTGTAGCATTAGCCGCTGCGGGTAAAGAAGCTGAATGACTAAAGAATTTAATTTATGAGATTCCATTGTGGTCTAAACCAATTTCGCCTATTTCTATTCATTATGATAGTGGTGCCACTTTGGCTAAGGCATATAGCCAAGTGTATAATGGCAAGTCGAGGCATTTGGGTGTTAGACACAACATGGTTCGTGAGCTTATCATGAATGGAGTAATTTCGGTTGATTTTGTGAGATCACCACAAAATATGGCTGATCACTTGACGAAAGGATTGGCAAGAGACTTAGTGCACAAGTCTGCTATCGGGATGAGATTGAAGTCTTTTTAATCTTATGTGGTAATATACCCAATTCCTTTTTAGTATAACGCTAAAAGTTGAGTTCAATGTGAAAAACTTACACTATAAGATTCAAGCACATGTTTATTATGGTCATCCCAAAGGATGTGCTCGGTACTTCATGTTAAAGGGGTTGATTCTTTTGACAAAATGCATGTGCATGTGCATGATGGAAAAGAGTCACCTATATGAATAAGAAGTTGAGTTACTTCAGCAAAGTTTTGGACTTAACTTTGTATTTATTCACAAATGGATGAGACACAAGGCTAGAATGGTGTCGGGTTTTTATACTTTGGAATTGTTTAAACTTTTGTGTGGATTATCGTCATGTATTCAAATGGGTTGAAGGGTTCAATTCTTAGAACACCCTTATTCTTGAATGTTTTATTTGTATAATTCGCTAAGATGAAAATTTAATCTTCAAGACATTTTCATTTATGCATAAGTTTGTTTTGTTTGTATATATGGTTTCTTTTTGTTATGCTAAAATGGGGGAGAAATGTTATTATTTTAGCATAATGTGTAACCAGTAGTTGATTCAGGTTGGACCTATAACAAGTTTGGGGGTGTGGAGAACACACTTGTATAAGGTTGGCCTGAAAGTGTAACTTTCTTATAAAGTGTAACTTTATTATAAAGTGTAATTTTATTATAAAGTGGTTACAACCTTGGGCCACCAACCTTTGACATTATGATGGTGGTTACAACCTTTGGCTTTATGATGGTGGTTACAACCTTTGGCTTTATGGTTGTTAATTACAACCTTTGGCTTTATGGTGGTGGTTACAACCTTTGGCTTTATGGTGGTTAATTGCCAACATGCCTATATATACAAACTTTGTTCAATGACAAGTCTAGTGCAAAGAAATCTTCTTGTGTATTATCCCACAACAAAATTTGGATACCCGACTTTGGGCAAATTATTGTTGTCGGAGAGTGAACTTTCACAATCATAAGATATCCAAGGCCAACGATTCTATTCTTATTGTTTATTACCAAACCCGAATACCCCAACACTCATCACCATATAAGATTTCTATTATATATGTGTGTGTGCGCGTGCGCGCGCATTAATATAACTTACCAATGAAATCAATGATCAGACGCCATTTGAGCAACGTCCGATAGATTTATAGGAAAACACATAACATCCATTAGCACACAAGTTACAAGTGATTGTTAAAATGAGGAAGAGGATGACGAATATGAAATGGCCATTGGAGGGAGAATAAAAAACTGGAAAAATGTGTTGGTTAATTACCAAGTTAATTGGATGGAAATTAAACCTGGTTGGTGACCCATTTATCTTCCAATCTATTTGTAAAAGAAACGAAAACATATACATATACATGTTTGTGTAATATGTACACTTGGAATATGAAATGAGTCTTGCACTGGACTTTAGTGAATTCACATTATTGCCATTTTGATTCTGCAAGTGGTCTGGTGGATTCATGGTGGTAGGTGACCTAGTCCATTTAAGTTGTAATTATTTTCTTGGAAAATATACATACTACATTAATTGATTGGGTTGGCTGCACTTTAATTTTTTTAACAGTATGGTGTAAACTTGATGTGGTTTATGTTTCGGGTATTGGGTTTTGTCAAATAACTTGACAGCGTTTATGATTATACCTCGAGCTATTTGGGCATGATATGATTTTTGTTAACTTGTTAGGGCGGATATATGTATTTCATTTTTTGTTTTAATAACATCTTTACTCTTGATATCAACATGAGTTTTATGGTTAATGCTTATTTAGAAGCCAAAATATAGTAGTGATAAAGCCTGCCATCAAGTACAAAATAGACAATATTTCATACCAAACACTGTCTATTGTCATTTCCTGAAAATATGATAATATGTACTAGGATATTATATAATGTGACTGTAAAATTAGATTGTTATTATGCTAGGGATAATGTAAAATGGTATGTGATTTATTTATATTTCTGTATATGCTATTGCAAATACCACACACAAGTACCGAAAGAAAGCAGCCATAGTAGACCACCCCTTGTCATGGAAAAAAAGTTGGGACATTGAAGGTATGGATTAGATGATTCAAACTGGGCCATTGTAAATTCCTATGTTGATCATAATCTCCCCTGTGTGCTTTCTTATTTTCTGATATTGTTGATTTCTATGTTCGTCATGTACTTTTCTTCATCAGTTTAGTTATTCTTTGATTTGGTTATTCCTATGTTGATCATAATCTTCTCTGTGTTGTTTCTCATTATAATTAGTTGATTCAAAGGAATGCAATCAAATTCTGTTAATTTTGAAAAATGATTGGGTTTTCTTAGTATCTCCATGTCATATGGACATATGTTGTGGTTTACGCAAACCCTTTTATTGGTATTGTTTGAATATCGCTTATTAATGATTGCAAATGTATATAATCTAGACAATTATATATGAGAGAAAATTATATATATATATATATATATCTTGTTTTCAATGTTAGGAATGCTAAAACGAGAAATATGGTACAGATGACCTTGACGCTCAATATGGAAACATAGACAACTTATACCCAAGATGGCTAGACATTGTCGGGTCAAAAAATGACAGAGTCTACGGATCGAAGTCTAGTGTTGATGATTTTGTTCTTCACAACAACAACAATGAGGAACCCTCTGTCAACAATTATAGTAATACGGAATGAAATAGTATGCTAGAGATGGTGCAACGACAACAAGAAGAACAAGAAATTATCAAAGGGCCTCTGAAAGGCTTCTAGACATCTCTAGTATCGGTCAAGAGGAACATAGATAGTTGAGTTGATATAAAACAGTTTTGTTATTTTAAGTATAAATAATTGTTAATAATATAGATTAATGAAATATATAAACAATAGATTTTCCTCAATTTTAGTATTTGATAACATATAATTTTTAACAATATAGTTATGATAATCTGATAGAAAATAGCAACAGTATTAAAAAAAATAATGACAATAATAATAATAGCGACATCATTTAATAACAGTAACTCAATTAGCGACACTCATGGTGACATAAATCAAGTATAGCGACAAATATAGTAACATGAGTAGTGACATCACTCAAGAAATAGCAACACATATTGCAATATTAATCAAGGATAGCGATGCAAACAATAACACAATTAACGACATCATTTAATAATAGTGACACATATAATAACATACAACAACTCAACTAGCGACATCATTCAAAAATAGCAACATAAATAGTGATGCAACTAGTGACAACATTCAATAATAGCGACATAGATAGCAACGCAACTAGCAACATTATTCAAGAACATTGAGACAAACAATAATTTTATTAGCAACAATCTTCGTTAACAGGGACACATATATCTACTTAAGTAGCGACATCATCAAAAAATAGTGACATAAACAATAACTCAACTAGCGACGTCATTCAAAAATAGCGACACAAATCATTGTTCAACTAGTACAACATTCGATAGCAGTGACACATATTACACCACAACTAGTGACATAATTCAAGAACAACGACACAAACAATGACACCACTAGTGACGTAACTTTAGATAGCAGCACTTTTACTAGGAGTCGCTAAAGGTGTCAAAAATTTTAGCGACGTGTCTTTTGATGTCACTAAAATCTGCGACGCATTTATAGCGACACCTACTTTGATGTCACTAAAGATGTCACCAATATAAAAAACGTCGCTAAAACTGTCGCTAAACTCGAGCTAGTTGATGAAGAAAAAAGTTGACATCGATTTCCTCCATCAATTTCCTCCACTGTGATTTCTACATCATTGACATCTCCATCGATTTGCTGCAGATTGCTCTAATTTTAAAGAAAAAAGTCGGCACTAGGGTTGCAGATTGCTCTAGTTTATGTATACCAATCTATAGATTTCTTCTGTCATGGTTTTCCGAGGTAATTTTTTTTAGTTTTACGCTTTCCTAATTGTTAATTGAAATCATCAACCTCAATCTTATAAATGGGTTCATCTTACAATTCTAATATACAAACGATTGGACACAATTCATCTTACTTTTTTAGGGTTCGTTCTTCCCCCTGGTCCATCGCAGATCCAAAACCACATCGATCTCCTCCACTGCAATCTCTACATCTCCATCGATTTATTCCATCTCTTGTAATCCGATCTGCTGCATGTATTTTTTTCTTTCGTTTTATGTTCTCTTAATTGTTAATTGAAATCGTCTCTTTTATAAAATGCAATTTCAGTCCACATTTTCTAGTGTGGTAGTAACTGATATTGTTGTGTCATGCTTTAATTAATTGGAGATGATATCAAAAAATGGTCTTTGAAGTTCTAATGAAAGTTGTCATGAGCTGTCATCGCTGTCATGTGTCTATTAGAAATAAAAATGGTTTTCACTCTTTACGTATCAATGTTTTCCGGTCAATGCCATTAATGATATTTTAGTTTGTAATTAAAATTGCGATGAACTGGTGTTGTTGTGTGATGTGTTTATTGAAAATGATTTGAACGTCTTACAAATGATTCCTTTCCCGTCAATACCATGATCTGGATCTTTCATGAGTCAATTCCCTCATTTGGTTCTTCAAGTGTTCTCTTTCTAAAATGATTCGTAGCTTTTTTATGGTTTTATATTCCTTTGGTTTAAGGTTACGAAGATGAAAATCAGGTAGGAGTGTTTGCTAAGATCATTAAATTAGAAGATTTTCAACATCATGTTATATCTATTTGATTTCTGAGGCTTCACATTAATATACTGAGTCTAAATTCTATATCAAACAAAGATCTTTCAAGTTTTGCAGCTTTAATAGATGTAAATGATTGTCTATTAACATTGTGGGTAGTGTAACTGCAATGCAATTATAGTGGGTTCCTAATTTATACCAATACACTCCCAACACGTTTTGTTTAATGATTAATGTGCGTGTAAACTAGTCCAAGTCATGCATCTTTAAGGATTTTGTTTTGAATAATTTTATCTGTTCATCCAATTAGTTATGTTTTTTACAAGTTTTCTTAAATTTTCTACTAACATGCCACATGTTTGCTCTACAATATGTAGTCCTTATAACATATAAAATGATAATTTATTTTTCTTATTTTTATGGTTTATTACTATACAATTTCAGTGTTTAGTGTAGTAATTTATTTTTCTTATAATCAATGGAAGACATCTTGAAGAAATCAACCGATCTATTCCTTCCACATCTTTTGAAATCGATTCACTTGAAGAGTTTGTCTGTTTCCGCATCATTGATCGTTCCTCCCATCTCTACACAAGGTAAATCGTATCCTCACATCTTCAATTTATTTTATTACTTTTAGCCCTAAAATGTGAAATCACTTTGTTGTAATATGCTACTTATGTTGGTTTTTACTTGACTTTGATATTTCAATCAGACCCATCAAAAACTCTCTTTTGTAGAAAATCTGATTATTCAGATTCAGAATGAAATTAGAGATTTAGAACAAGTTTTGTCAAGTGCTAGAAAACTAAGCTATTAGACTTCAATTCATGATATTTACATTTCAATTCTATTGGATCTATAAAAATTAATGGTTTTCTTTATAGGTATGTTTGAATATGCTTTTCAAAAGTGATTTGTGAACTTAGAATCAAACAGTAGTTAAAGCCAGAGATAGGTAGGTAATTGTCCGTTTATCTCAATAATTTATTTTCATATAGTAACTTCTTATTTGCGTATTCAAACTTGATTACTTCGATCATTAATAATTGAAACATCGTAGTCATTATCATCTTTAACCCAAACACCCAAAACTAATAGTTATTGTGAATCCAAAATGCAATAATCTGTTTAAATGCTCATCAAACACCATGTGAAAACAAACTGTTGGGTGAACCACGTAAATGTCTGTGTGGTTGTCAGGGGCGGATCCAAGAACTTTTGTTATGGGTGTCACTTTTTTAGAGTAAGTTCAATACTTAGATTTTTGAAATATTTTCTAAGATAGATCGGGTCACCGAAATGGATTGCCACATAAAATTAACAAATAACAAGATTTTTCTAATTAATAAAGTACATGGTACAATACCATTAAAACTTCATTTCAGAAATTTGGCTTTTTTTATGATTAAAACTCAGTAATATTTCAATAAATTTGAGTAATAAAAACAACAAATATAAATTAAATATGTATATTATAATTTCATAATTTTTTTGTAGGTGTCACTCAAAAAAATCTTAGGTGTCACTCGAGTTTTTGATACATAAGTAATTCAGTATTTTGAAAATTTATCGGCGTCGAGTGACACCCGTATATATAAACTAGGTCCGCCCATGGTGGTTGTTTACTGTTTCAGGGCATGTTTGTTTACCTCTTAATGAAATTATTAAGAGGTCATTTTACCTTTGAATGACTTCTTAATGATTTCATTAAAAAGTAAACAAACACCCCCTCAGCCTCGAGTTTATTCATCCTCTAACGAGTTCATTTCTTCGAGTAAGTGTTTAATGCCATCACCAAGATCGATCTTTAATTTATGGCACAAATATGTATGCTGGCTTTCCTTCATGATAAAGTAAATTTTGGAAACTTGCAATTATGGGCATATTTGTGATCCAAATCTTTCCATTTTTTTAGTATTTTTTAAAGATGGGTACTTGCAAATATGGATCAACCTGCAAATACAATCATCCTCATGATCATAGGCGTGGAGCTGGACCAGTTGTGTTGAACACGATTGGGCTACCTATGTGACATGTATTTGTCTCGGATCACTAATTTCCCGCTTTGTTTAAAACGCTAATTATTAGTCTAAACTCATAAATCTTAACGGGAAGAGTAAGTTTGGAGTTGCATGCAAGTTCCATCATTCACAACCATCGCTCAATGGATCCGGGCACACCTTTTCCGTATACATCGAAGACACTTGTACCGTCAACCCGTACCCACCTCACACGAGTGGTATTTCTGCATGGTGATTACCTAGAGCAACATATGTTTCTGATCCTCTCTTATAGACTCCTCAAACTTACTTACTGGTTCTTCTTCCTCCTTCTCAAGGCATTGGCCCTACTCAAGGATGGAACACTTACATGGTATATAATAAATAAATATAATGAACTCTCTTAACATATTACATTACATTACATTACAATAATAACATTTATCAGGAGATTTCCCCACTGTTCCTACCCTGTTCACAGCAAAACTACATCGTTTCATGTGAAACCCTAAAGCTCAAAACCATCCCTCTGCAAGTCATGCTCCTTTCTCATCCTCATCGTCCCTCTCCTCTTATTTTGTTTTCTCCCTTTTCCTCCTCTGATTTTGAAGTCCTGCTGCTTCGGATTTGACGCATCTGGGTTCGGTGACAATCTTTCCTCTTCATCCTCCCTCTCCTCTGATTTTGTTTTTCTCTGATTCTAAAGACCTTCAGCTTCAGATCTGAGGGTTCTAGGTTCCATCAGCGACAATATTCGCTGTAAAGCTCGGCGGCGCGTGCATACGCCATTGCTACTGTGTCGCGGACTTCATTGATGTCTCCGATTGTCTGTACCAAACCCTAGCCGCGCGTCCATTGTTGTCTCCGAGTTGTGGCCGGGATCTTGAGCTGCGGCCGTCAATCTCCACTGATTTCCTTTCTTTACTCTCGAAATAAAGGTATCACATCTGCATTTTGTTAATTTTCGGCATCACACATCTTGTCTGCTTTAAAAACCAAACAAAGGCATGTAGATTGAACCATTTGAATTTGTTTTTATTTGAATCATGTTCACATTTCTCATTGGTAGTTTTTCTTTATTTTCTTTTCATGAAAATCAAAAAAATAAGTGTATGTGGTGTGTGTTTGTGGCCAGAAAAAGGCAGCAGTAGCAGCCTTAACAACAAAATCAGCAAAACAATAACTATACATGTGTTGTTGAGGCTGGATAATAGGAAATAGAAAGATCAGCAACAAATTAGACTAAGTAATATGTGTATGTGTATAAAGAATCGCAGCAGCCTCTCCTCAACCAGAATTAGAACTAAGAACCAAGTGTGTGAGTGTGAAATGTGAATGATTATGCAACGGCAAAATATGTATATGTATATACATGCAGAAACCGTTTATGTGTGCAGGTGTGTTTAAATGCTTCAAAGACGCTAAAATATAAGCATCAATGAGTTTGTATGTATGTACGGCCTTCGGCCTTCTCTGTTATGTCTTCTCTTTAATTTCTTGACATAGCTATCCATGTATGCTATAGGCATATGAAATTGCTACACCTTTAGGTAAAATTTAATTGTAGGATTCTTATCGTCTCTGTTTTAGGCGTATGAAATTGCTTCCTTGTGAAATATGTTTTGGTGCTTGATAATTTCCAATCATTTTCTTATTGTTTCCATAGCAAAGGTTAGGCAAATTAACTCATTCATATTTTTGGATGCAAATTGTAATATGTGTGAGTTTTCTTTATCAATGAATCAAAAGGCATGAGTAACATTTTGTGTCCTTCGAGAAAAGTTTCAATTGTTGTGCTTCCTGTTGTAAGAATGTATCAACATAATAAACGTTCCTGTTAAACAAACAGAGGAAATATTGACATGCTACAGAAAATGTGCCAACTTATCATTGAATATGAGATAGAAGATGCAAAGTGTTTAGATGGTCTACATTGGCAATTGAAGAGAAAAGGGGAGACGAATGCTTCAGGTTTGATCATTTTTTTTTAATGTGACTGCAAGTTTCAATCATTTTTGTATGTGATTTTAGTTTCAATAGCCTGATTGAGGGTGTAGAGTGTTGCTTGGCCTGTTTTTGGCGTATGAGTAATTCTTGAACTTTAGCCCTGTTTTTGCTATGTTAACAACCATGGACCAATGTGTTGCTTGCTGTTGGTATTAGATGGCCTAATTTCATGGAGTTTGAGGTTATAAAGAATGAAGAAAGTGGTTTCATCGCTAGAAAAACTCCAGAATTTTGGTTAACTTAATTTTAGCTTTTAAAGCAAAGGAAGAGGTCTCACGATTTCAAAATCTTCGGGAGCAAATAAAGGCAAAGCTTTGACAAATGACACATACTTTTTTTAAAATTATGTATAGAAATATTGATCAATTAAAAGGGATTCTGCTTATGCATCTTAGAAATCTACTTTCCGAACCAAATGGTTATTTCACAAATTTTGCAAACAAGTTGAAGATTTATGGAGACAGATTAAACTCTCATGTTTTATTAAACTAGGGTAGTGTCGAAACCTATACGTGCATCAAAAACTATTTCGTCATAGGAAGAAGATGATGTGTTCGATTATAAGTAAAACCACGACATCAATTTTCCCGGTGAACTAGCTGAACTTAAGGATTCACAAAGGTAGTAATAAAATCTTCTTTATTTTGTATATGCCTACGTACTTAATTGTTTTCATTGTTAGGAGAGCAAATTTTCAAGTGAACTGGCTGATCTTAATGATTTGCAAAGGTAATAATAATGGAATCTTCTTTATTTTGTATTATGCATTTTTAGGCTTTATATGCATATATATATATATATATATATATATATATATATATATATATATATATATATATATATATATATATATATATATATATAGACACACACACACACACTCTCAATCGTGTTCATTGATTCCATCATCAGTATTTTTTTTATAAACTATGTTTTGATATTAAATGGATTTTTTGTAACTATTAAATGGTTCCTTTACGTTTTGTATTCTTCATATATTATGACTTTTATGATCCGAATGTTTACATTTCCTTACCCTTTTATAGGGACATGTTATGCAAGCTGCTTCAAGCTATACTTATAAAAGCTACTTTGATTCCATCATCAAAATCAACCATTGTTGTTGCATTAGTCTCACAAAATTACAAGTAAGAACATAACCTATCAAATAATACTTTAAAACTATCTATATAAGATGATTTAATGTCATACTATACAAAATCTAACATCATAATATACAAATCTTTACAGGGGACTTTTTGTTCACTTTTCAGGAAAACTAGAAACTAAGCAACATATATCTACATGTCACCGTACCACATTTGTTAGAGGTTGCATATCTAATATGCATTATTATAACGCATATGAACTATGCACTTTTACTTCTAATATCAAGCATGTACTAACTTTTGTTTCACATATCACTCTTAATATGTTATCTTGCTTTCTTCACTTTGTAAGCCATCCCAAAGAGGTACAATTAGTCTACAAGAACCAAAATATTGTAAATTTTTTGTATGAAAGACAATTACGTAACCCATTCATTTTGCAAAATACAAAGCAACATATTACTCAACTTTTTTACACGAACTATTTCATCTTATATTTCATAATGTATGTTGCCATACCCGCCGCAGGGCGCGGGCCGACTACCTCGTTAGATACAAGATAAAAAGTTTTCATGTCGAATTGGGTTAACTCGCATTATATATCCTCAGAGAAGTTTGAGCCCCGTAACTTCAGCAGGTATGTATGGTGGTTCGGGTTCCATAGACGAGACGTATGCATTAACGCCTGCTTCTAATCTCCCTGAGCCGGCCTGGTGAACCACAATGTCGTTATTTCATGAACATAGGAGACTGCAAATATGGACCTGACTTCTAGTGGCAGACCCAACCACACCGAATGGACCCGTTGCACAAATTTTTATCGCGTTCACGGTTCAAATTTTAAAATGATTATTTTAGTCTAGTCGGGTCAATACAGAATATTTAAGTTGGGTCGTTTCTACTAACTTTTGAAGATGGACCATCATTACTACCACTGTCCGTTAACTTTCTTTTGAACAATTGATCCATTAATCCTACAATTAACAAATTAACAATTAAAGAAACTAAAAACACAAATGACAAATCACAATTAAACTTTAAACCCTAGATTACATACACTTTGAACTTTAAACCCAGCCTTAGATTACAACTTAACAATTAAAGAAACTAAAAACACAAAACAAATGACAAATCAATTTCAAGTTTCATATTCCAATTAGATACCACAAAAGTTAGTAATTACACATACTTTAAACTTTCAATCAAAGAAATTAAAAAGTAAAAAACATAAACTTTGTTCAACACAAACCGCAAATTCACAATTAAACACTAATCTCAAGCAATGAGGATCAAAGATTCAAATAATAGTATAATACTAGAATGCATAAAGATAAAAGATTAGAAAAAAGAATTGGGCTTTTAAAGTAAAATTGTTATTGGGTTTGAAATTGGGTTAAAACTAATATTGGGTTTAAAATATATACTGGGTTAACGAGTTTAAAAATTAGTATTGGATTTATTGGGTTTTAATTTTTGAAATATGATTTGATGTTGTTGATTTATTGTATTAATTAATTATTAGGTTATTTAGGCAACCAATTTTTTTTGGAGATATTAAAATTCTTTTAATAAACTTGCACACGTAATTTATTTATTTTTTTGAATACTATAAGTTGCACACATAAATATTCACCGGTTGCACGTATAAATTTTTTTAAAATTTTCCATTGCAACGCGA
The DNA here is from genome assembly GCA_020465985.1 of Centrapalus pauciflorus. Taxonomy (NCBI): domain Eukaryota; kingdom Viridiplantae; phylum Streptophyta; class Magnoliopsida; order Asterales; family Asteraceae; genus Centrapalus; species Centrapalus pauciflorus. The sequence continues at coordinate 343,059 of JAANYP010008275.1, forward strand.
GATTAGTTGCCGCATAGGTCCGCCAGTGCTGACTTCAAGTACCATCACCTGAAGGAGAAGATTTACCATGGTAGATGTTCACGTTGTCAGTCGGGGTTGGAGACGAGATAGTCTTAGTGACGTCATGTAGGAATTTGATGATAACATAGTGCTAGCCTCAAATGCTTTACATGTGCTGGTAAAGACATGTTTTGTTATCTATATATTTTGATTCAAAAGAACATTAAAAATATAACTCCATGCTTTAATTTCATGATTAATGTGTAATTAGAGTGTGTTGTGTGACAAAGAGAAGATGAACCTAATCTCATTATATTAATTCTTTGTTCTGAGTTCTAACAAAACATGAACGTTAGCTACATTTAATGTTTGCTAACATCGTTGTCTTTTGATTTTTTTTCGATCAACGTCAGGTTATCTCTCTTTGTTTTATTTCTTTCTTATTTATTCATTTAATTAATTACTTTTCTTACAAGCTTTACACATGTATGCTCTTCTATATGTTGTATTATTTACATCAATACATGCTTATATCTTTTCCCTTTACTAATGGGTATTTTGTATTTTGTCGATTCCATCATATGGTATGATCATGTTATTTATATGATATCTGTCATGTGGTATTATCATGTATTTTATATGATATGTCTTCCGTTCATAAATTATGTAATTAATTATATTTTAGTGGTATTATTTTCGTTTCGATACAGGAAGTGAATTTAAATTGAGTTATGCATATTCGTGATACTTGGACAATAAATTTTTTGTTTATGAAATGTATTTAATGTTTTCAGGTTAAGACGTTGTTATTGGATTTTGAGGAGTCAAAGGTACTGTTATTGTTTCCGAACCATTTAATGTTTGATTGTTAGTAATTCTGATAATGAAGGATTGATTTAAGATACTTCTCCTCTTGAAGTAAAAGCACAACTGCAACTGCAACAGATAACCTTTTCATTTTTGGCTTTTTTTTTTACTTGAGTATATGCAACAAGTGAACTGTTAAGGAAAAACTTAGTACTTTTGTCTAAAAATTCTAAGTTTTTAAGCCTACAATCAACTTGCAAGTTTATTATATATCATGATCAACTTTGTAGTTTTCTTTAGCATCAAAATGCAACATTAGACAACTGAAAGTACGAACAACTAAGAAAAATAAAATAAAACTAATTAATGATTAAAAGGGTTGAATGCGTAAAAATTTTATATTTTTCTTATCGGTTATGATGATGATTTTTTTTTATTTTATGACAACCTATATTACTAAAGCATATGATTTTAATAACATGTGAGCTAAAAATTTTGAAGTATATTGCTATAAACATGAAAACGATAGAAAAAACAATATAGGTTAGTTTACTTAGTTCAAACTTTGAGAATTTATTTAAGAGTTTATAAAGATTACTGGTTATAATAAAAAAGCTAATTTACGATTAATATAATTTACTTTTAAAAGTTTAATTTTAAAGTTTGAAAGTTTTTGTGCATATTTAGTGTAACATCCTCAAATTCAATTACTGTAATTCGGAACTAATTAGATGGATATTTTATAATTAAGTTGAATTATGAACAAGGATTATGTGGTTGTGATATTTAAAAGTTTGTTGTTATTTTAAGAAAATTGAGAACTCTAAATTATTATTATGGAATATTATAAATTATAAAAGTTAGTAATGATAAAACTAAGAATAAATCAGTATTTTATGGAACCGGTTAAGTTGAGGGGTGAAATGAGCAAAATGATGAAAATGGGAATAAAAGGCTAAAGCCTTTCATTTTCTATGGTCACTCTCTCTCTCTCTACACTTTCTCTCTCTAGAATTCTCTCTACTTCTCTCTAGATTATCTCACAAACCGACCGGCCGATTATCGAGATTTATACGTCATCGGATAGATCTCGTGGAGTACTACAACAATCTGCAGTTGGATTCTTGATTTCGTACGGATTGAGGTAAGAATCGACCCTTTTAAGTTTGTTTATTTCGGTTTTGAAGAACTTAGAATTCGAATCTGTTATTTTAGGCGAATTGGAGCTAGTTTTGCTTGAAATCTTGCAAGAATATGATAGTATATGTATAATAGAATCGAAATTAGGCTCAATGCATGATATATCGGTGATTTTAGGCTTAGAAATGCATGTTTTAAAGTTGTAAGATGAACAAACTCGAAAATACCAAGAACACAGTCGAAATGCAAGAACAAACTCGATTTTGGTACTAGACTCGAGCATATTTTTGAGTTTAATCCTCAAATTCGAATGGGTGGGGTTCGAATCTACCCCAAACTCGAATGGGGTTCGAGTCTACTATATGGGATTCGAGTTTGTGCTCAAAGTCGAAGGTGGGTTCGAATTTAACCCATTAAATTCGAGTTTAATGTCTAAAATTGAGAAACCTATTCTCTAAACTCGAATATTTTGAATAAAACATATAAACAACACATAAAATAACAAGAGTTACTCAAAGGACAAGGTATAAACTTGAGATGGATTCAAACTTAATTGTGGTTTGAATTTAGACATGGACCCGAAATGGGGAAAATATTGCAAAACTTGGTCTTATGAATTTAAACGGTTTTTGACTTGAGGTATTGTTGCAACTAATTTAACAGGTCCCTTGTGGTGTTGTTTAACCCACAGTGGGGTACTTGGTGGATCTGGTTGAAAGCCCGAGGAGAAATAATATCGGTTAAAGTTTAATTACGCACCCACTGTGAGTACAGTAGATTTCGCATGTTTATATCTGTTTTATGTCAAGCTTTGCCTGCTGAGACATGTTGCTTCATTTGTTGTTTGGAATTCTACTAACTTGCGTAGATTTAGATGCACATTCATACTTGTTGCATGTCCTTTCGATTGTTGTGCATCTAGTGATGGACCGGTGGGTCGCATCGATTACTCTGATGTTACTGCGCTATATGACCTGGAGCTGATCCCTCCTAGGCCCGGTAGGCAGTATGTCATCCCCGATCGTACGTTTGTCTCAGATGGTATGTTAAAAGCCGAGCTTTAGGCTCGAAGGGGCTGCGGCTCTGGTCCGTACTTGGTGTACGAAGAGGGTATACGATGTTTGTCATCGGTTTTACCCTTGGGCTTCATAAAAATTTATAAAATGCGTAATCTTTGTATTCACTAAGCATTCGCTTATTCCCCAGTTGTTTATTTTTTTTTTACAGGAAAAGGAAAGTCTACTGCCGGACCTTCTAGTTAGGTCGTTTGTGAAGATTCGGAAGATTTGATACTGCTTAAAATCGGTAAGCATGTTTTGGGACAATGTTGTATTATATTCTGGATGTCGTAATAAATGTATTGGGCTTGTAGACTTAGATATGGTACCTTGTAGCACCGTAGGGTGTTTGTCACTGTTGCACTACTTTATTTTATGTATTTTTAATGCTTCCGCACTTAAACTAGGTTATCAGATCATTATGTAATTGTGTTTGATTAATAATCCTGGGTGTTTTGTAAATGGTGGTTGTTGTGGCAAGGGTGTCACATTTAGTTGTAATTACTTTTTAAATCCATATTTTGGTTATGTTCTTGTAAATGTTAGATATATTTGAATAATAAACCGGATCCACCATAATGTTAAATCATTAAGATAAACCTTAAAAGAAACAATATCTGAATCCATTGATATCGTCTTCTTTCTGCGGAAACCTGATGACGAACGATGAGGGTTGTGAGAGTCTTCATCACCTAAAGCCTTAATGTTCAAGACCGAACAGCAGATCTCTGATAGATGGAGATTAGGGATCTTAGGGTTGCTTTAGGGTATTGGGGACCCTCACTATATATAGAATGAAAATTAGGGTTACCATCAAACCCTAAAGCCCAATAGTATTAGTTTATTAATTAACTAGTTTATTGACCCATGTAAAAACATGGATATGTTTAATAAATAATTATATTTTATAAATTTTATAAATTTAAAATATTATTATAAAAACTTCAAATGTGGATATTAAATTGACAAAAAAGGTTATATAAAATATGAAATTAATTTAATATATTCTAATTATAATAAATAAATAGTAATATAAAAACATGTTTAATTGGGATTAAATAACATATTAAAGAAATTATTGAATTTAGCTATATAAAATAAATCAAAGACATCATTATAGGTAAAATAAAATGATTAATTCATTTAATTAGATTAACTTTCATTAATAGGAGTTAATTAAATAATAATTAATTGTAGTTTTTAAAATTTTATAGGTTACAAGAGTAAAGTGGAAAAATTAAATTAGGAGATTTAGGCGGGAAAACAAAAAGCTTGTTAGATGAGGTGATGCCATGTGGCATCAAATGTTCTCATTTATTAATATATAAAGATAACCCAACAAGTCTATTAAAGATAAAGTCCAATAATTTAAACATATAAGTCCATCCAAATAGAAGTTCTAACAATCTCCCACTTGGACTTATCATGTTAGAAATTATATTAGAGTTATCCTTAGGCGCACGTCTGTAAGTTTATATTTAAGACTTCCGTAATCAATCTGGTCCATTACATGTGTCAGTGATGGAACCAACACAACTTTTATCACTATATTATAAAAGTGACTAAACCAAGATGATCACCATACAAACACACTTAATGACATAGATCAAGTGAGTGGAATGAAAATTGCATGAAATTTGATTGCATATTTCCAACTGGTCAAACTTTAGTCTTAAATGAGATCAATTCATAATCTTTGTTGCAATATAACCATTGCACTTAAGTGAGCTCAGAAAGAAATTAAAACTATAAACTTTATTCTGCAGAAAACTAGAGCAATTCACAATAAAACATTAAGAACCACCTTCAATTAACTCCTACTGAAATAAGGTTACATCCGTAATAACACCTACATGAGCAACATGCTCACGAAATACCGTTGGTGTTAGACCTCTAGTTAATGAGTCTGCTAGCATAGATTTTGTTCTTATGTTTATGTGAAAAATTGTTTATCATGAACTCTCTCTTAACAACAAGAAACTTTGTAAGATTTCTATTATTGTCGGAATAAAGCACAACTGATTTATTATCATAATAAGTCTTTAGTGGTATTTTAATGCCATTAATACTTGCAATACCATGATAAAATTTCACAGTCATAATCCTTTATTTGATGTCTCGTAATAAGCAATGAATTCTACGATCATGTTAGAAAGAGCTACAGGAATCTAATTACCAGAATCTTGTACATTTACTCTCACTGTTAAACATGATGCAACCAAATGTAGAATAACTACTATTTTAGCATCCCGAAAAATCAAAGTCAGAAAACCAAACGATCTCAACATTTTCGACTTTCATATGTGAGCATATTGTATTTTGTTTTCTATAAATAGCACATCAAATGCTTAAAATCTTTTGTATCTTATTTCTTTCAAAAATAGCTATTTGAACACTAAAATTCTTTTGGCCTTCATGTTTACAACCTTTCATGTTGAATCTACTCAAAACAATATCGATATAGCTCTTTTGTGACAATCCAAGTATACTTCAAAAATTGGTCTATAAGTATACGAAAAAACCTGATACAAAATATGTCTTGCCAAGACCTTTCGTTAGAAAGTTCTTGGTTTCCAAAAACAAAACCATATTACTATTTACAAGTAGAATATCAACAATATATAATAACATCAAGATACATTTACTCCCACTACTATTTGCAATAATTAACGATATTTACCTCAAAACCATACAAGGTAATACTTTGATAAAAATTGCAATACTACTCGGGAAAACCTAAATTCAAACCATAGGTGGATTATTCATCTTACTTAGCATAATCTTTGGATCTTCAGATTCAATATCTTTAGACCACTTTATGTAAGACGTCTCATCAATGTTTCTATTGAGAAACATTTTTTAACATCCATATGATATGACTCAAGATCAAATTGATTTGTTAGTGTCATTATTAATTCTAAAATAGTCATTCTAAATATCAGAAAGAAAGTATCTTTACAACCAATAAACCTCTTTTGAGTAAAGTCTTTAACGACTAGACAATCTTTATATCTTTCAATATTACCTTACGAAACTTTACATGATTCCAAATGTCATTGTCTTTCATACAGAAGTAAGCAATCGGTTTCGTACCTTCAGGTAAGCTGACAAGATTCCAAATGTCATTGACTTTCATAGACTTTAATCTTATCTTTATTTGGCATCAATCCAATCCATTACGAGAGTTAAAACTTTACATGACTTTGCAAAATCTGATTAAATCATTTTCCGTGAAGCCATTGTATTACATAAATCTTGGAGATACAACAAATGATCTTCTGGAATTGCACTCCTTTACTCTCTAATGAATTTCTTTTAATGACACGTCATGAGACTATTGAGGTTGTATTGTGGTGTTGTCTAGTTCCGGTCCAATGACAGGAGTTGAATCTTGAACATTGATATCTGAATCTGGAATGATTTTAGAACAATGAGATTAATAGAATCTCAAACAAATTCCAATAATACTTCAAAGACAACTTTCTTAATTGTTTCTCCCCACAACCTCAATATTCTCAAGAAATCTAGCATTCCCTTTTTCTTTTTCTTAAAAAAAGTTATTGATGTGGAGTAACAAAACTTTTCGCCAAGATACCAACAAAATAGTAGCATACCTCTCTTGAGTCCAACTTATTTGGCTTGTGATGGTCTAACTTAATTTGGATGACCACATACGCACAAATGCCTAATGATAGACCTATTATCCGTAAAAGTTCGTATGAGAATTCGGTAACTACTTTGTTGGGTACCTTATTCAGAATGTGTATTGCGATCTGTAAGATTTCTCCTTAAAGAGACTCTAGTAAAGATTAATGACGAATCATACTCCTTACCATACCCTTAAGAGTCTTGTGCCTTTGTTCTACAATATCATTCATGATAGGTTTGCCTAGCGTTATGTATTGCAGAACTATTCTACAATCTTTAAAGAAAAAGAAATAAAATATCATGTTCGTTATTCTTTTGATCCATCTTATCTGTCGTATTATCATCCATCACGATCAGATTTGACGACTTTATATTCTTTTCAAGCTGAAATGCAACATCAACTTTAAAAAATTTTGAATAAACGTCCAATGATTAAGATTTCTTATAAACTGGATAAAGGCAAAAAAAAAAAAAATAAAAAAAATAGAGTAGTCTTCAATGAACATGATAACATATATTTGTCATTCCATTAAACCGTTTGGAATGAACGATAAACATCATTATTTAACAATTTTAAGACATCATTATCTCTATTAACAGACAAATTTCTATTGATAGTTTGTTTTCCTTTGATACAAATAACACAGACTTGAAAGTCTAAGTGATCAAAAAATTTCATTTAACACAAACTCTTGAGTTCTTTGTTTAGAGATGTGTCTAAAATGCTTGTGAAATAAATAATACGAAATCCTTACATGATTTTAGTTTTATACCTCTCAAGTGTATTTGTCGTGCAAACATATACAAATACTTTATTATATATATATATATATATATATATATATATATATATATATATATATATATATATATATATATATATATATATATATATATATATATATATAGGGTTGGGATCATCGCAGAACCTTAATTTAGTGCAGAACTATAGAACCAATCTAAACCATTGGATTGTTATATAACACTAGGGATAAGATGAAAATTATGCAATTATCATTGAATTAATAGTAGCCTACCAAGTTTGACTGCCCACTTTGACCATTTTTTACTCTTTTAATATCGAAGGTACATGCAGTGTTGAATGTGTGATATAAACTGTAATTCGACATTCAATGATCTCTATAAAATATATTTAATGGAGGTCTAGGTAAAAAAAAAATTTACGAAAAATAAACATGTAAAATTTTTTCGAAAAAAATATATCATTACTATTCTCATTAAATCAACCAACATTTGACTACTAATTTTGACCATTATTTTGGTTCTGTTAATTTTGAATGTACATGCAGTGTTTGCATCGAGGTTGGATATATGACATCAAGTGTTCATTCGACATTGAATTATATCGTTCATGCTACATTGCATCATGGTCTGGGTAATTTTTTTTTACGAAAAATAAACATGTAAATTTTTTCGAAAAAAATGTCATTATTGTTCTCATTAAATCAACCAACTTTTGACTACTAATTTTGACCATTATTTTGGTTCTGTTAATTTTGAATGCACATGCAGTGTTGCATCGACGTTGAATTATATCGGTCATGCTATATTGCATCGTGGTCTGGGTAACTTTTTTTTACGAAAAATAAACGCGTAAAATGTTTTCGAAAAAAATATGTCATTACTGTTCCCATCAAATCAACCAACTTTTGGCTACTAATTTTGACCATTATTTTGGTTCTGTTAATTTTGAATGTACATGCAGTGTTGCATCGACGTTGAATATACGATATCAAGTGTTCATTCAACATTGAATGATACCGGCCATGCTACATTGCATCGTGGTCTGGGTAATTTTTTTTTACGAAAAATAAACATGTAAAATTTTCTCGAAAAAAATATATCATGCCGGTCTCGTTTTAAAGAGTATAAAATTCTCGTTTTTATGGTATAATTTTTTGATTTAACAATTAATCAGATTAATGTTATTTTAGTTTAAAGAAAAAGGATATTTATTTTACTAATGCCAATCTTTTTGCTATTTCCAATGAATTAAATAATCACTAATGACAATTTTTTTTCACTAATTCCAAACTTTATGGTTTTAATCAAGACCATTAGATTAATCTAACCATTAGATTAACATAATCTATGGACGATATTGGTTCTAAAATTCTACACAAAATTTAGGTTCTGCAATGATCTCATCTCTCTCTCTCTCTCTCTCTCTCTCTATATATATATATATATATATATATATATATATATATATATATATATATATATATATATATATATATATATATATATATATATATATATATATATATATATATGTATATATATATATATATATATATATATATATGTGTATATATATATATATATATATATATATATATATATGTATATGTATATATATATGTATATGTATATATATATATATGAAGCCTATCATGCTAGTGTCATCGTAATCAGTGATAGCCCCCTCAAAAACTACTGTGGCTAGAAATTCTAGACATAGCTCTCGATAAACAGGCTCTCGAATAGAAAGAAGTCGCTCAAAGACTGGAGGGTGGTCCAAATCTGTAGGACCATGCTGCATAATGTGCCGCAGGCGATCGGTGATACCAATTGTAGTCATGTCGGCCCAGCTTATGGAAGTCGTCGAGGCAAAACTTTTGCCAACTAATTTGGTAAACTCTCGCATATCGTCGTCCCTGGCGAAAACCAACCACTGATCGAGATCGGGAGGGCCTGCCACGGCCTCAGGGTCATCCTCTGGTAAAGGAGAGGAAGGAGGTGATGGGATACGTCGCGGCCTGTTGCCTCGCATGATCTGGGAACAGCCTTAGGCGCGAATTATAAAGTAGAACCTGATCACCGGCCTTAAAGTCCTTAGGCTGAATCTGCGCATCGTGCCTCTTCTTGGTCTTCTCCTTGTAAATCCGAGCACTCTCATATGCCTGATCTCGCAACTCGTCGAGCTCGTTCAACTGAAGTTTCCTGTGATCACCTGCAGACAACAAATCAAAGTTAGACCATTTAAGTGCCCAATAAGCCTTATGTTCTAATTCCATTGGCAAATGACACGCTGTGCCATATACCATCCTATAAGGGGTGCAACCTATAGGAGTCTTATAAGCAGTGCGAAACGCCCAAAGCACATCATCTAACTTATCTGACCAACCCTTCCTATGCTCTCCTACAGTCCGCTCAAGAATCCTCTTTAAGCCCCGATTTGTAACCTCAGCTTGTCCATTGGTTTGCGGATGGTAGGCTGTAGCTAGCCGGTGGGTAACACCATACCGCTTAAGAATCTTATCGAACTGAGCATTACAGAAATGAGTACCTCGATCACTAATGATCGCTCTTGGTGAACCGAGTCGAGTGAAAAGCTTCTTAAGGAAGGAACATACAACCCTAGCATCGTTGGTGGGAAAAGTCTGTGCCTCAACCCATTTAGAAACATAGTCAACCGCAACTAGGATGTATTTATGACCATGAGAGGGAGGAAAAGGCCCCATAAAGTCGATGCCCCAAACACAAAGATCTCACACACCTGAAAAGTGTGTAAAGGCATCTCATTCCGATTTGAGATGTTCCCTTGACGTTGACATGCATCACATTTCTTAACCAGATCTTGGGCATCTTTGAATATAGTAGGCCAGAAGAAACCGGCATCGAACACTTTCTTGGCTGTGGCATTGGCCCCGTGATGACCACCTGTAGGACCTAAGTAACATTCACACAATATTTGGAACGCCTCATCGCCAAACACACACCGGCGAATGATCTGATCGGCACATACCCGAAATAGATACGGGTCATCCCAGAAGTAGTTCTTAACATCTCGTAAGAATTTTTTCTTTTGTTAATAAGTTAATCCTTTAACCAACACGTTACTGGCCAAATAGTTTGCATAGTCAGCAAACCATGGGCAGTCATTTGTTGCCTGAACTGCACATAAGGACTCATCAGGGAATTTCTCTTTGAACTCAGACTCATTCAAAGGAGGCAAGTCTGAATTTTCTAATCTGCTTAAATGATCTGCCGCCAGGTTCTCAGCCCCTATCTTGTCTTTGATCTCGATATCAAATTCCTGGAGAAGAAGAATCCATCGAATCAAACGTGGTTTTGCGTCCTGCTTCTGAAACAAGTATCTCAGAGCTGCATGATCAGTGTAGACCACTGTTTTCGAGAGAACCAGGTATGATCGGAACTTCTCGAATGCATAAACCACAGCAAGAAGCTCTTTCTCTGTCGTAGTGTAATTACGCTGAGGGTATGTAAGAGTCTTACTCGCAAAGTATATGGCGTGGAACCGTTTATTTCGACGCTGACCTAACACTGCCCAATAGCAAAATCGCTCGCATCACAATTCAACTCAAATGGCGACTCCCAGTCGGGTGCCACCATGATAGGGGCAGTAGTTAGCTTTTCTTTCAACGTGTTAAAGGACTGCAAACATTCATCATCGAAGACAAATGTTGCATCCTTCTCAAGGAGCTTAGTCATAGGGCGTGCAATGAGTGAGAAGTCTTTAATGAATCACCGGTAAAAACCAGCGTGCCCTAGAAAGCTACGAACCGACTTAACAGACGTGGGAGGAGGCAGCTTAGATATAGTCTCAACCTTAGCCCTATCTACCTCAATTCCCTTATTCGAGATCTTGTGTCCTAACACTATACCCTCTCGGACCATGAAATGACACTTCTCCCAATTAAGGACCAGATTGGTCTCCTCACATCGGGTTAACATCTTCTCCAAATTAGTCAGGCAGTCCGAGAAAGAGTTACCAAACACAGAGAAATCATCCATGAAGACTTCAACACATTTCTCGATCATATCATGGAAGATGGCAACCATACACCGCTGAAATGTCGCAGGTGCATTACATAGACCAAAAGGCATGCGCCTATATGTGAACGTCCCATAAGGGCATGTGAATGTAGTCTTGTCCTGATCTTGTGGGCTGATCGGGATCTGAAAGTTTCCTGAGAAACCATCCAGGAAACAATAGAACTCGTTTCCAGATAGTCGCTCAAGCATCTGATCGATAAAGGGCAAAGGGAAGTGATCCTTACGAGTTGCATCATTGAGTTTGCGGTAGTCTATGCAAACTCGCCAACGCGTGACTGTCCTTGAAGGAATTAACTCGTTCTTATCATTCTGAATAACAGTCATACCCCCCTTTTTAGGGACTACATGCACAGGACTTACCCACAGAGAGTCAGAAATAGGATATATCAACCCGGCATCAAGAAGCTTCAATACTTCTTTCTTAATTACATCGTGAATCTTCGGGTTGACTCTCCTTTGGGATTGAATAACAGGCTTGATGTCCTCCTCCATCAAAATCTTGTGGGTGCAATAAGTTGGGCTAATGCCTCGTATGTCGGTAATCTTCCATGCAATAGCCCGCTTATGCTCTTTCAGAACTCTCAAGAGTTGTGCCTTCTCTTCATTAGAAAGATCCTTGGCAATAATAACAGGCAACTGAGATTGCCCCTCTAAATAGGCGTATTCAAGATGAGATGGCAGCTCTTTAAGTTCGAGAGTCGGCGGATCTTCAATGGACAACTTAGATGTGACTGACTCCTCGCGATCCATAGCTACAACCTCCTCAGTAGGCGGAGATGTATCAACGGCACACAGATCAACGTGATCGTCAGAGTGGACAACAAAATCAGAGTCTAAAGAAATCGGATACGAGGATATATCATCATCAGAAATACAATCGTCTACATCCGGTGATGTAGACGTCTCATGTCCCGAGATCAATAACTTCAACAACTTCTCATTATCTTCCGGATAATGCTCTCTATCAGAGAAGTGTGAAGACTTAACAAAACAGATGGACTCGGTTGTGTCATTAGGCCTTTGCATTGCCTTATCAACATCAAAACTGACTTGCTCATTGCCCACCCGAAGCGTAAGCTTCTTATCAAATACATCAATGATAGCGCGAGATGTAGCTAGGAAAGGTCTTCCCAGAATGAGCGGTACAGTGCAGTCTTCGCTCATGTCCATGATCACAAAGTCGACTGGGAAAACGAACTTATCCACTTTCACCAGCATATTCTCAGCAATACCCTGAGGGAACTTAACTGATCTATCGGCTAGCTGAATACTCATGCGTGTAGGTCTAGGATCCCCTAACCCTAACCGAGCATATAACGAAGAAGGCACCGAGCATATAACGAAGAAGGCATGAGATTTATGCTAGCTCCCAGATCGGCAAGAGCATTAGTAATGTGGAGAGGCCCTATATGACAGGGTATTGTGAAACTACCCGGATCATCCTGCTTAAATGGAAGCTTGTTCTGGAGGACAGCTGAACATTCAGCATTCATCTCAACTGTAGCTAGATCCTCAAGCTTCTGACGGTTAGAAAGGAGGTCTTTCAGGAACTTGGCATACTTAGGCATCTGTGTAATTGCATCAACAAATGGAATGTTGATCTGCAACTGTTTATACAGACCCAAAAACTTGTCATACTGCTTATCTTGCACCTCTTTCTTCAAGCGATTAGGGTATGGAATACGTGGTTGGTAGGGATTTGCTGCAGGGACTTTTGGAGATGGGGCTTGTGCGGGACTCACTGATTCTGGTGGGTGCACCTCGTCCGTAGTGGTCTCCGGCCCTTTCTCAGCTGAGGGTGAAGAAGGAGGAGGTGGGGGGTTAGACGGTTCAGGTCCTTTCGTTGCCTTTCCACTTCTTGTCAGAACCATCTTTTCTTCCCCCCTGGGATTTGGAATCGTATTACTAGGAAGCTCGCCCGACTGCCTCTCATTCAAGGTCTTAGCCATCTGGCTGAGCTGATTCTCAAGATTCTTCATCGCTGATTGTTGATTACGATTGATCACAGACTGCTCGGCCATGTACTTTGCCATCATTTCATCCAAACTCGGCTTCTCTTGAGTAGGAATGTTTTGGTTCTGCCCCTGATATTGTTGCTGATGGCGAGGATTCTGAAGAATTTGAACATTTTGGTTTGGTACAAATCCTTGGCCACGAGGTTGGAACCTCTGACCTTGCCCCTGCTGAAAGCCTTGGTTATACCCCAGATTATACCCTCCCGAATTTCCCTGATTGTAACCTCTTGAATTGCCCTGATTGTAACCTCCTGAATTACCCTGATTGTAACCCGCGTGAGGGTTAAACTGTGGGCGAGGGTGAGAGAACCCTGGAGGTCGAGGACGAGGGGGGTTAGAAAACCCCTGAGGTCTAAAGGTGTTCTGAGAGGCGTAATTCAGATTATTGTTGGGTCTTGGAAAACCTTCGGGCGTGTACTCATAGTCTCCAGAAGAAAGGTAAACTTCCTCCTGTTGGTACTCAGTAGCATATGCAGCCTGACACTCATAGCCAAAATGAGCTCCACCACAATGTTCACACCCTTGCTGTATGGCGTGCACAGGGTATGATGATGAAACTTGTGATTGGTCATTTGACTGCTTAGTTAGAATGGTTATCTGAGCAGTGAGATTAGCAATGGCTTCAGCTTGCTTTGAATCATTCGCACCCTAACCAAAGTATTCACTCGGCGTCTGAGTTTGACTTAAGACCAGATCATCGATTATGTCAAAAGCCTCTTCAGGAGTCCTCTTATACACCGACCTGTTACAGGCTGAGTCGATCAGTGAGTGATACATTGGGTGAACATTCTCATAGAAAACCTTGACACGGTGATTAAGTGTCATGTTATGATTGGGGCATTTCATAATGGACTCTTTATACCTCTCCCATGCATCATATAGAGACTCGTCAGGTTTCTGCTTAAATGAAAGAATGTCACTCATAAGCTTAGTGGTCCGAGACGGAGGGCAGAATTTGAGTAGAAATTTGGTTTCCATTTCGTCCCAAGTACGAATCGAGTTCGAGGGAAGGGACTCATACCACATCATGGCACGTCCAGAGAGAGAGTAAGGAAAGAGCATTAGTCGAATTACTTCCCTTGGAACTTGATTTGCTTTATACCCACCACATGCTTTTCTGAATTTCTTCAGGTGGGAATACAGGTCCTCAGAAGATAGACCGCAGAATTGCGCATTACTCTGAACTAAAGCGATCAGGCTCGACTTTAGCTCAAAATTAACGGCATCGAATCCAGGAATAACTATTGCACCTTCTGAGTCATCGGTGACCGGTTGGTTAAGCTCAAGCATTGTCCTTCGGTCTCCCATGGTGAAAGATGAAGAGTCAGAAGAAGATGAAGAATCAGAAGATGATGAAGGCGAAGAAGGTGAAGGACTAGAAATCGGAGGTAACTGAACAAAGATGTCTACATGACCTTCGTCCACCGGGTGAGAAACAATATGGTCAGTAGAATCCGATAAACTAGACAGTCCCTCAACTAAAGGGTGCGATTGTTCACGACGACGGTTACGGAATGCTCGCTCCGGTTCGGAGTATGGGCTGACGATATTAGGATTACGACGACTCATACATCGAACACCCTTTAAAGAAAAATAAAAATAGACAGAAAATTTAACTTTTCAGGGGGATTGCCCCTAAAAAGGATCAACTAAACTACCGGCGTTGGTTGTTTCTTAAAGCTCGCACCGTTCCCCGGCAACAACGCCAAAAACTTGACGCGTGCAAAACACACCTCAGGTTTTAATAACTAAATGAACCCAAAGTATAAATTACACAACTGGCAGTGTACCAATCGTGTGCAATATAGCTTTAAGAATCACCCAGGATTTATCGAACTCAGGGAACGGAATAAAGATCGGAGACTCAAATACTACAACCTAAACCAATATTTAGCTATTTTTGACGTTTTGAGGAAGTATTCAACTAATGGCAATAATTAAAATTAATTAACCGAATAACTGAAGCGAACTAAGTAACACAAGAATAAAAAGTTAAACTAATATTTTTTTGGATTATTTAAATTAAATAAAAACCAATTCTAGCAAACAAGAGTTAAACTAAACAACTAAAGCAAGCAAGTAACGACAACTAAATTATACGAACCAAACTAATTAAAGCAAAATCAAATCAAACTAACTTAAGCAAGTAAAGAACTATGATAAATTTTACCAAACTCTTATATTACGAAAGCGTCACCCACTTGGAATTAGAAAACTATAACTAATTGGCGATGGATTGAATTGATTGACTAAAGACAAATCGGTTGATAACCAATTTTAAATTCAATTAAACCCGGATTTTAGTTTAATTTACCGATTATTTAATTACTTCAAGTTAAAATATTTAATCTTGATAACCACGTGATGGAAACAATGCAACTCGTCAAACTCCAATATTAACCAATTAATCTTATAATCGCAACACAATGCATAAAGATAATCGATTAACACCGAAATCCAACAAATTGACTTTGCCACTTTAAAAATCAAGCTTTATGATTTGCCAATCCTATTATCGCAACACAATGCATAAGAACCAACAAACACATAAAATTCTAGATTAACAATCAACTATCAAATCATTATCGCAACACAATGCCTAGAAGAGATAATTGACTATTAATTTTTCATTTAAAGCCTCTTTCTTTTTAAAACGCAGATTTAATTAACACTTTATTATCGCAAAACAATGCTAAAAGATTAATAAAAATCCAATTTTTAACAAGAAACTATGAAATAATCAAGAATCCAACAAATATAAACCAAAATCCATCAATCAATCCAATAATTTACCAATTAATACACAGAATCCATCATCCCAAGCTGGTGAACAAGAAAACTACTCACTAATCATGCTAAAACCCAAAGTTAAACTCAAATTAATAAGAACCGTTATAAAATCAGAAAGTTAAAGGAACGAATGTACCAATTGCTACAATAAAGAATTTGAATCCAAAACTCGAACCGAATGCTTCTAATCCAAGAAATTCGAAAACTTTAGCTAAACTATGATTAAAATTCATGAAAGATGAAAAAAAGCTCTGAAATTCGCCAAAATCGTGTCTGAATCGCACGAATCGACGCTGGAATCGCCCCGAATGCTCGTAAAATCGAAGAAGAATTAAACTTTAAGCTAAAACTATGATTAAGTATGAAGAACTACTGAAAACCGAGAGGAATTTCACCAAAATACGTCTGAGATTCGCCTCCAATCGATTCTACATGCAACTGCCGCCTGCTAGGGATTTAAAAACGCATTCTGATGGGTTGGGCCCGGCACGCGGGCGCGTAGGGGAAAGTCACGCGGGTGCGTGGCTTAACCTAGTGTACGCCCCTGCGTGGGCATGTTACGCGGGTGCGTGGCTTGCTTTGACTGAAAATGGGCACGCGGGCGCGTGGGATGTTCTACGCGGGTGCGTGGATGCTCAACTGGACTTGGCCACACAGGTGCGTGGAGAGTCTTACGTGGGCGTGTAGAGTCACTTTTCGCCAAATCTTTGCTTTCGATCACGGGAGATGGCTGGATCATAAAATCTCTAAATTTTAGCCTTGATTTCTGATCCCATGTTGATTTAATGGCTTCTGACCTGCGGACCAAACATATTAATGAAATCAGTATCTTTTTCACGCGTTTCAGTCTGAAAACCACATAAATTGGAGGTAAAATGGTACCAAAAACATGTATAATTTTGCACATATCAACGTTCAATGGGAAACTTGATGCATTAGAAACCACTGAGAATCAAAAATGCATAATAAATTACTAAGGGTCAAGGAGCATTGGAATACTTATTATATTAAAGTTAATTAATTTTTAAAAATAGAATAAAACTAGATTAGAAAGGTAAATCTAAAAATTAATTACATTTCCTATTTATCCTCACCTTTCTATCCCTCCCTCACCTCTCTCTTTCACTCTCTCCCCCTCTCTGTCCATGGCCGCCCCATTTCTCCATGTCTCTCGCCCTCTCCATCCATGCTCACACCACCACCACCCCTCTTGCGGCAACCCACCTCCACTATCATCATCACCATTGCGTCAACCTACCACCATTACCATCACCCCGAGAATCCACCACCACGACCACCATTGCATTGGCAATCCATCACCATCACCACAACAATGCACCATCATTGGCACGACAACCACCATCACTATCGTGCTTTTGTTGAACGAATATGATGAAAAACAAAGATGAATTAGAGATGCATGATGATTCCAACATAAGCTCATTGAAGTTGAAGATGAACACGTTGAAGATGAACTAAATGCATCCGACCATGATGATGAACATGTTGACGACGAACGTGATGCATGATGATGACCCAAGATTACGATAAAAGAAAGATAATGATGCATGGTGTTTATCCGATATTTATGGAAGACGAATCCGATGCATCGTGTTTTGAAGATGAATCCGATGAAGATGCATCACATTTTGATGATGTATGATGGTGAGACGAAGAAGATGATGAATATGACCGAAAATGAGAATGAAGATTCGAGATGTATAACAAATTGAAGGATGAACATTAGAAGCACCGTATCAAATCATCCTTTTTGAGTTTGTTTAGATTTTCTAATTTTGGAAGTGTATCAATTAATTTTATTTAGCATTTATTGTTTAATTATTTGATGAAATATTCAATTAATATAAAATTAAATTTTATTTGACTAGATATATTTAATTTTCCCAATATACCCCTATGCATACCAAATATGTGCATCGCGTGATGCACCAATTATCATTTAATCTAAAGGCTGTGGTTGGTTCTTTTTTTGGTTTCATATGATTCC
This sequence comes from Centrapalus pauciflorus, assembly GCA_020465985.1. Lineage (NCBI taxonomy): Eukaryota > Viridiplantae > Streptophyta > Magnoliopsida > Asterales > Asteraceae > Centrapalus > Centrapalus pauciflorus. The sequence goes on from JAANYP010008275.1 coordinate 361,349, forward strand.
CCATAGATACTGACCCTATCTATCTATACTATCTATACTACTTAATAAAACATGCATTACGGTACACAACCAATCAGATCATTCTACAACCTCCATACGCCAGTTACATTCTCCATCGTCTCCTCACCGGTTTCTCAATCCATGATTTATACTATGTGGTTGCCACTTCTTCTTCTCCACCATCTCCGTTACAACCAGGTATGATGCTATGAATCAAATTGCTCACACACAATAGCACCTTCGACGAATTCTTCTTTACAACCTGTTAAGCGATTCCAATTTTAGCTTCCAAGGTTACCGTTCTTGCATATCTTCTCACATCTCCAGTACAACCAGGTGTTATGCAACAAGTAAAAAATCACGGTCCTCGCATATCTTCTCCACACATCTCCATTACAACTAGGTATGATGCTATGAGTCAAAAATCGATTCCAGTTTTAGATCTACTAATTCTATCGTTTACGAGATTTTCAATTTCAGGGGATTTCTTCGATTCCATTTTGAGACCTAAAATGATACCAGATTTTCAATCAAGGATTTCATCTTATCCAATTTCAGACCTAAATTGATTCAGCTTCCAAGGTTACGGTTCTTGCATATCCTCTCGACCCATCTCCATTACAACCAGGTATGATGCTATGAGTCAAAAATCACGGTTCTTGCATATCTTCTCGACACGTCTCCATTACAACCAGGTATGATGCTATGAGTCAAAAATCGCTTCCAGTTTTAGATATTCCAATTATGTTGTTTACCAGATTTTCAAGGATTTCTTTGATTCCACTTTCAGACCTAAATCGATACGGGATATCATCTATTCCAATTTCAGACCTAAATCGATTCAGCTTCTAAGGTTACGGTTCTTGCATATTCTTCTTTCATTCAATTTTTCGTTTTCATCTTGTGTCATCATCCAATCTTAGTTTTTCAATTTATGCATTCTGTCTGTTAATTTCAGAAATTAAAACAGATTTAATGTTATTTGGGTTTCAATTACGTTTGTTTGGATATGCTTTCAATTATGTTTTTTTTTTCTATTTTGGAGCCAACCTATTATTATATGGGTTATTTGTTGTTGTATATGTTGATTTTGGAAGGTTCATTTATGAAATTCAAAGCTGAAAGTAGAGGCCCTTTATTCAATTTGTTTTTATTTTGATTGTTTCGGATTGCAGTTGAATATTTCTAATTACCAGCTAAATTTCTCACTTTTTGGTGAACCTTAACACTTTTATTTATTACAAGGTTACATAACTTTTAATTTGTATTTTATAATGACATAATTCAAGAATGTAATCCTACTGCTAAAACAAACCAGTTGGATATCATTGCCTTTTTATAGATTTTTTTACAACTATAAATATGATTTGTTTAGTCAGTTTTAAACTGATAAATATTGATGAATGTTGTTTCCTTTTACCTTTTCAATTTTAGGATTGGAGAACATGTCGTGTGGGTAATGATTTGTATAGTGAAATGATGGAGAATGGTTTCATTAAGCTAGGGTGATAAACATGTATGTGTAAGTGTATTGGAGGCTATTGTTATTGTATCTTGACAACTGATGTTTCCTATTTATTTGATTAATTGTATCTACTTGTTTATGTTGCTAGAGTGAGAGCAAGTGTGCTCTTGTTATATATATATGGCTGAATGATTGAACCTTCAAGTGCTCGTACTTTTGTTGGGTCTACCAGATTGATTGTGGCTGAACACATCGGAGGCATCGAAGGGAAATATGTGCTTCTATTTAGTGACAACATTTTTTTTAATTTTACCCATGTATTATTGCCTCACTAGGTCTACTTCACAACTCTTTGTTTTACTCATGTATTATAGTGCACACCAAGTTTGAGGTGTATGCTTTGCTTGGTTGTATTCCATATACTATTGTGGAGGTCTTCAAGAGCGTATTACCACAACTAAGAAGGTTTCTATTACATCTGTCCAAGCAATTTATCGTTTTTGTGAATGCTCAGATTTGGCAGGTCCTACTCCTGCTACAACCTTTGCTCATTTGGATGCCACAACTATGTTATCTGGATAGGTATTCTTTATTCCTTCAAGATAATTCATGTATTATTTATCATGCTATTGATCCCCTTGAATCTACAGCTTCTATGCTCTCGCCCATATTTTGGGAGATGTTCATTACAATACAACTTGCGGTGTACAAAAAGTTCTTTAGCACCACAAGAACCTTCAAGATATTATTATTACTCTTGGAATGGATGAACTTAATGTAGACGATAAGTTGAATATTGAAAGCGATGAAGAATAAAATCAAGACAGTTACCATTTTTTAAAAGATTCTATTAGTATTTAATTATTGCATCAAATAACAAGTTTGATGATTTTTAGGCCTACAGATGCATGGTATGTTTAGTGACGATAAGACAGGTATCAAAACTTTCAAAATCATCCATTTTTAATGTTTCTTGTAAATTAATTAGAAATTGATATTTCACTTTCCAAAGAAAATTCATGAGTGGTTGCATAATTTGTCTTAAAAGCTTAGTTGTTTCGTGTATATGTAGAAAGTGAAAGTGGTGATAGCATCTACTACTTCGTTTATTTGATTGTTATCGTTTTTTGAGTTTACAATCTCGATTGAGGTACTCTTCGCCTTTAACATTATAGTTCTTTTGGCATTATGTGAAATTGAAATTAACATATACTTATTTATCAACTATTCTTGCTTGAACAGTACCATTGTTTGCTGCTTATTTATGGTACTTTAGCTCTTTTTTTTACAAAGGTTGTGTTACATGACTTCATATTTACTTAGATGTGTTTGCTACAAATGTACATACCATGGTATTGGAAACTTAAATCCATGTAGTTGTTGTTAGATATGTGAATGACCCGACCTTACGGAGGAGTCTTAATGACTAGGTCTCAAGTAGCAATACAGTATCAATTACAACTAAGATTAAATATAAAAAGGTTGCGGAATTAAATATTACAAAAGTTAGGATTAGCATACAACAAGTTTAAAACAAAACATTTAAAGGGCACAAGGACACTAATCTATTACATAACCACAATACATAGTCTTGCATCTACCCAAACCACCACCATAATCGTTTTCGTTCAATACCAATTGCAGAATAAGTAGTGGTCTAGTGACTTCAAATTTGGTCTTGCAGTACTTAAAAACTTGGTTCAGCTGGACTTTTTCCTTTGTCTTTTCCTGTAAAAGGATTCAACAACAACCGTAAGTGTTGGGCTTAGTGAGTTTATAGATTTAACAGTTAACATGCAATGACATTTAAAGCGGAGACTTGACTTTTGACTTTGACTTTGACTTTGAGCGTGATTTTAGCTAGGCTGCCGCTAACAGTAAGGCAATGTGGGCGGACATGAGAGTAGACATAGATATACGCTGGCATAGACTTATTCGGACATGAATTAAGCAGAACTATATGAAAACATCAATAAGAATACAGATGACTGATAGTAGACAAAGTAATGAATCAAGATAGCAACAACAATATATATCCAATGTTGATTTAGACTGTAAAGACAATGTGTGCAGGATGATATATCAAAAACTATCATGATCCACATGGCATCACCGTACCAAGGTGTGCACAAGTCACATTCTAGCTGAGCATATAAGACTTTCAAATAAATCTAGAACAACAATATGTCTCACATGAAGACAAACATGTACAAAGTTAAATCTATAACTCACAGTTATCATTTTAAGACTTGACTGTTGACTTTGACTTTGCCAAGCGGATTATATCCACCACCTGTGTTATCTAAGGAATTAGTTTTAGACTTTGACTTGGCTTTTCTTACCTTGGCTTGACTTTACTCGCTTTCGCTTGACTTTACTGGCTTGGCTTTACTGACTTTGACTTTATAACATAGTTATAACATAGTTCAGATTTAGCTGAAGTTCAGTATTTGGCAATCACATAACCTAAGCTTTTCTTTCTGCACACATTTCATTATGTTTTTCTATAAATTTTCATCAGCAAATGAAGTAATTTAATGGATTATTCATGCTTGTATTTGAAGTATAAACACACACAAATGCATATGACCATGGCCGAAGGCCAAATGGCTTTCCTTGGCCTTCCCAAACAGATTAAAACAAAAAATGGACATCAACCTCTTTAAATCTCAGAACTTTTATTTCATACGTTGAATTGAGCCTTCAATTTGATAATAGATGCAATTCATCACTTAATATCTACATGCATGGTCTCCATTTTTATTTTGTAATACAAATCCTTCGTTAATTTCATGATTTGAAGAAGATTGAAACACATACATATATTTCCAGGAAATCGTAGCTTTATTTGCACACACATGAGATGATTTTAAACTTGAAATTACCTTGATTTCTTATTGATTGTAGCTGGATTTGCTGATTTCAACTTAATTCCTTGAATTGTGGATGCAATTTGTGATGATATTTGATGAAGAAACCGTGGCTTAAGAGAGAAGCAGATAGAGTTTTTATTTCTTTTAGTAGGTGATAAAATGAGCAGATGCATATATATTTGGGATTTATTTGGTTCAACTCTCATAATTCACATTTTAACCCCCTTACTTGCTTTTCTTTCTAACTCTTTAAAAATGATGTGAACGTACAATTATATAAATTCGCATATATGTGAATGTATATTCATGTTATGCGTGATTTCATGTACTTATAATGTGTGAATGTGCGTGAAATTTATATATAATATTTGTAATGTTAATTAAAACAAGTTTACCAAAAAAAAATTCAGAAAGTGTATTTATATGAGTGGGGTGTGCTGCATAACAAATGATACTCACTTGAACCCGTATATATATATATATATATATATATATATATATATATATATATATATATATATATATATATATATATATATATATATATATATATATATATATATATATAAGGTTTTATGAAAAAAAATTCAAAAAATGTATTTATAAGAGTGGTTAGCTCTGGTTGCTGCATAACAAATGGTACTCACTTGATCATGCATGCATGCTATTACTTTAGGTATTGCCATGGTTGTTAGAATTTCGTCTTGATTTTAAAACCTTTCGATTTTACATTTTTGATTAGAAAGTACGAGTCGATATGTCATTAGTAGAATCTTTTAAGGGTAGGATTTTAGTGAGTCTGCCTGTTTTTGTTAAATAAAAAGTAAACGTATGAGTTAATTGTCTAATTTGTTGATAAAAATACTTTTTATTGAGTCCTAAAGTTTGATATTTTGAATTATATATTTTTAAGATAATATTAAATTGTTAGAATTCCTATGAGTTGAATTAAACTATAATTGAAGTGTTGAATTTTAGACGTTTCATCAACTTGATGTAATTTATAACAATATCATTCTAAACTTTCATGAATATGTTCAAAAATCTAATCGGAAAACTTTTAAAAGTTTAGAAGGATATATTACAAAAAATATACAAGAATTTATGCGTTTATGAAAAATTTCCTTTAATTGATACTATATTACAACTAAGTTTTATACTCATACGTCCACAAAATGAACACACATTTAATTCTACTAAAAAAATTAATGCTTCAATAAATCTAACTTAATAACAACATATTTATAAATTTCTAACCAATGATTTTTCATAAAACAAATGTAGCATTGTGAATTTTTATTAAGGCTAAAGATGTGCATGGTTTGATCGAAACTGACCAAACGGGTCAAACCAAATCAATTGGCCGGCTTGGCCGATTTGATTTGTGATAAAAGACTGGCCATTTTGGTAACTTTAAAAATCGATTATTTGATTCGGTTTGTAGTGTAGAAAGTGAAATCGGCCAAGTAAATCATATATATATATATATATATATATATATATATATATATATATATATATATATATATATATATATATATATATATATATATAGGGAGGTTCAATTGAGAACTTTTATGCATCGAGGTACAAAAGAACCCATATCAACCAATAGATCAAAAAATTGTATGGATTAGATTAATGGCAAAAGGGTAAATAGTTGGACAATTTTATGCAACTTGTGCATTATAGGAACAAACAAGGAACGGCATTTTGGGGAATGTGCATACCTCATTAAATTTAATATTTCAACAAATAATCAAATAATAAATGCCAAATAAATTCAATTGATACATTTCCAAATTTAACAAAAATTACACAAATTCAAAAAAAGATGATGGATATCGATGCATTTCATCGTTAATCTTGTTTATCTATGCATCATGTTAAAAAAAGACGCATTTAACAAAAAAAAATACAAAAATTCATTTATGCATCGTGTTCAACTTGTTCATCATTCTTTTATGCATCGTGTTTGTCGTTCATATTCTTCATTGAGCTATGCATCATGTTCAACTTATTCATCATTCATCTATGCATCGTCATTGTTCATCGTCCATTTATGCATCATCATTTTTCGTTGTTCATCGTTTATCATCCATCTATGCATTGTCATTGTTCATCATCCATCTATGCATTATCATTATTCATCCTTCATCATCCATCTATGCATCATGTTCGTCATAATTATCATCGGTTACCTCTCTTGTTCATGTTCATCATCATCGTTGTTCATCGTTATTCTTCGTCTTCAAATCATCATCACTAAGAAAATCATGAAGAACACGATTAGAGAGAGAGTGAGTGAGAGAGAGAGAGAGAGAGAGAGAGAGAGAGAGAGATGAGGAGGAAAATGAGGAATGTAGTTAATATGAGATTTTAATTCAAAATGTAACTCCAAATTATCATTTAATGATTTTTAGAAATAAATTAATTATCATGTCTTTAGTTTTCCCTAAATGCCCTTTGTGCACTCCTGGTGGATTATCCGATGCACAAAAGTGCCTCGAGGTGTCCCGATGCATAAAAGTTCTCAATTGAACCTCAATATATATATATATATATATATATATATATATATATATATATATATATATATATATATATATATATATATATATATATATATATATATATATATATATATATATATAGGGTTGGAATCATTGCAGAACCTTAATTTAGTGCAGAACTATAGAACCGATCTAAACCATTAGATTATTATATAACACTAGGGATAAGATGGTAATTATGCAATTAACATTGAATTAATAGTAGCTTACCAAGTTTGACTGTCACTTTGACCATTTTTTACTCTTTTAATATCGAAGGTACATGCAGTGTTAAATGTGTGATATAAAATTTAGTTCGACATTGAATGATCTCTATAAAATATATTGAATGGAGGTCTAGGTAAAAAAAAATTTTACGAAAAATAAACACGTAAAATTTTTTTCGAAAAAAATATATCATTACTATTCTAATTAAATCAACCAACTTTTAACTACTAATTTTGACCATTATTTTAGTTTTGTTAATTTTGAATGTACATGCAGTGTTGCATCGCATTGAATTATATCGGTCATGCTAAATTGAATGGTGGTCTGGTGATATTTTTTTTTTTACGAAAAATAAACACGTAAAAAATTTTCGAAAAAAATATGTCATTACTGTTCTCATTAAATCAACCAACTTTTGACTACTAATTTTGACCATTATTTTAGTTTTGTTAATTTTGAATGTATATGCAGTGTTGCATCGCATTGAATTATATCGGTCATGCTACATTGCATGGTGGTCTGGTGATTTTTTTTTACGAAAAATAAACACATAAAAATTTTTTGAAAAAAATATGTCTTTACTGTTCTTATTAAATCAACCAACTTTTGACTACTAATTTTGACCATTATTTTGGTTCTATTAAATTTGAATGTACATGCAGTGTTGCATCGACGTTGAATATACGATATCAAGTGGTCATTCGATATTGAATGATCCTGCCATGCTACATTGCATGGTGGTCTGGGTAATTTTTTTTACGAAAAATAAGCACGTAAAATTTTTTCGAAAAATATATATCATGACCGGTCTCGTTTTAAAGAGTATAAAATTCTCGTTTTTATGGTATAATATTTTTGATTTTACAATTAACCATATTAATGTTATTTTAATTTAAAGAAAAATGATATTTATTTTACTAATGTCAATCTTTTTGTTATTTCCAATCTATTCCTTTTTTACCCCTGAAAGAATTAAAAAATCACTAATGTCAATCTTTTTTTCACTAATTCCAAACTTTATGGTTTTAATCAAGACCATTAGATTAATCTAATCTATTGACGATATTGGTTCTGCGGTTCTACACTAAATTAAGGTTCTGCAATGATCTCATCTCTCTCTCTCACTCACTCTCTCTCTCTCTCTCTCTCTCTCTATATATATATATATATATATATGGTGGGTTCAATGGAATATGCATCGGAAAACCCGGAAACCACTTTATAGCCATTGGATCAGGTGATGCATCACGCGGGAATTTGGTGCATCATGCGGGAAATTTGATGCATCACGCGGGAATTGTGATGCATTTGTGGTGGTCAATGGAGGTTTTCAAAAGGTTTCCGATGCATGTTGGTTTTCCATTAAACCCCCCTCTATATATATATATATATATATATATATATATATATATATATATATATATATATATATATATATATATATATATATATATATATATATATATATATGTATATATATATATACATACAGATTTGGGTTCAAATGAGTACTATTAGTTTTGCGGAGTACCGGAGGTACGTCGCTTAAAATCTTTTTTTTTGGATTTTTTTTCATAATCATGTTTAAATTAATAATACAAGACTACTTGCAAAAAATCACACATAAACACGCACTAGAACTATGTGAAACATGTGTGTTCACATGTACTGTGTTCACAACCAAGCATGTTCAAATGAATATTTTCACGTTCACATGACTTTTAAAATGATAAAAAGTGTAAATGTATATAATTTTTTTACGAACAGCCTTATATTATTTGTATCTAAATGAATATGAAAAAATTCAAAAAAAAAAAAACTTTTTTCGGAGCAAGTTCACATCTAAAACCCGTGTGTTCACATGTACTCACAGTACTCTGCATTTTTTAGGTACTCACACGAACTATTATATATATATATATATATATATATATATATATATATATATATATATATATATATATATATATATATATATATATATATATATATAGGGGTGAGTTCAATGGAAAACCACTATGCACCTGAAAACTATGGAAACCTACGCATACCGTTCGATTTGGTGCATTTCATGAAAAACGTGGTGGCATGATCGTAAATAAGGTGATGCATCACGCGGGAATTTGATGCATCACGCAGGATTTTGATGCATGACGCGGGGAATTTGATGCATTTGTAGTGGTGCAGTGTGGTTTTCACAAGTTTTCAGGTGTATTAATTGTGGTTTTCCATTGAACCTCCCTATATATATATATATATATATATATATATATATATATATATATATATATATATATATATATATATATATATATATATATATATATATATATATATATATATATATATATATATATATATATATATATATATATATATATATATATATATATATATATATAGAGGGAGGTTCCATTGAGAACTTTTGTGCATCGAGGCACAAAAGAACCTCCACTGGCCATTGGATGAAAAGAATGTGTGGGTTAGATCAAATGACAAAAGGGTAATTAAATAGAAAGTTTTATGCATCAAGTGCACATAATGAAATTCGCGGAGGGGTAAAACAGGAATTATGCAATCCTTATTTAATTATTACACTTCCAAAATTAACAAAAATAATACAAATTCAAAATACATCAAAATACATGCATATCGTTCATCTCTTCATGTATATCGTTCATCTCTTCCAAAAATAAATCATGCATATCGTTCATCTCTTCCAAAATCAAAATACATCATAATACAAACATGCATCGTTCATACAAACATAAATCATGCATATCGTTCATCTCTTCCAAAATCAAGAGGGGGCTAAGAGAAAGGAGAGAGAAATAGAGAGATAGAGAGAAAGAGGGAGTGAATAAGTGATTTTAGGAAAGAAGTTAATGGTGATTTTCATACTAAGTTTAGCAATTAATTATCTTAAAAACATTTAAGTTCAAAAATAATTTCCATGCATTTAATATCCCCTAAATGCCCTTTGTGCACCCTTGGTAGATAGTTCGATGCACAAAAGTTCTCAATGGTGCCTCGATGCACAAAAGTTCTCAATCGAACCCCAATCTATATATATATATATATATATATATATATATATATATATATATATATATATATATATATATATGTCTATATATGTATGTATGTTATATGTATCTATGTATGCGTCTGCGTGTGTGATTAATCGACCAAACTAGTCAAACCAAAGCAGTTGGTCGGCTTGGCCAATTTGATTTGTGAAAAGACTGGTCGTTTTGGTAAATTTAAAAATCGATTATTTGATTCGGTTTGTAGTTTAGAAAGTGAAACGAGAAGTAAATCATATCTAACTATATATGTGTGTGTGTGCGCATAGATTTTTTCTATCTTTTTTTTCCTCTCTTATTCATCATCTCCTTTTTTTTTTCCTAGAAAACTTGAAGGTTCTAGATTTGTTTGACATTTTATAATGAAATCAAAGAACATGTGTTCTTTCAATAAATAATCGTTCGAAAAAGAAAAATGAAAGTTCAAGATCCGGGTTTTGTTTAAAGGTATGAAGATACGAAACCAAATGAATGAAGGTTCATCATCTTCATATCCACGTTCATTTTTGGAATGTTTCCATCATGAAGAATGTCCGCTTTTATTCAAACATCTGAGTTTTATCGTAGGTTTTTTAAGATCTGGGCATTTTTAAGGTCTTTATGTTTGTTTTTTGAAACCAGATATGCACTTTTTTTAAGTTTTTGTGATATGTATAACATTTCCTATTTTATATATATATATATATATATATATATATATATATATATATATATATATATGTATGTATGTATGTATATATAATCTATCTATATATACATATATAGATTTGGGTCAAAATGAGTATCGAAGGTTTTGCGGAGTACCGGAGGTACCTTGTTTAAAACCATTTTTTTTGAAATTTTTTCATAATCATGTTTAAATTAATAATACAAGGCTACTTGCAAAAAATCACACATAAACACGCACTAAAACTGTTCACATGAATTATATTGTTGTGAATGTGTGTTCACACTAACCATGTTCACATAAACTTTTTCACGTTCACATGAGTTTTAAGATGCTATATTGTGTGAATGTATGTAATCGTTTACGAATAGTATTATATTATTTGTATCTTAATGAATTGGAAAAAAAAATTTCAAAAAAATCTTTTTTTTTCGGAGCGTGTTTACATCTGAAACTTGTGTGTTCACAGGTGCTCACAGTACTTTGAATTTTAGGTACTCACAGTACTTTAAATTGTAGATACTCACACGAACTATATTATATATATGTGTGTGTGTGTGTGTGTGTGTGTGTGTTATAAAATGACAAAATATGGATGCATAATTTTACTTGGTCTTTTACCAAGTTGAGAAGCAATTGAAAATAGTAGGAGTGAGTGATGTGCATAGTAATTTTTGTCTCTAAATTTGTATCTATAAAAGGCATGCATTGTTGTATTGTTAAGATAGAGAGAATGAAGGTGAAAACACATATATGTTAAAATTTGCAAGTGTTGTTGATTTCTTGATATCTGAATTCTGTTAAATTATAACACGTTATCAGCACGAGGAGCTCAATATCTCAACCAAATCAAGAATCAACCTTCTCAAGGTATGAAATAAATTGAAAACAAAATATATGGTTAAAGACCATAATTAACAACTAAATGACTACATATTGGATACAAGGACTACCAACGTTTACTAAACTTTTGTTTATATATACTAACATTTATTCTTATTCTTATTCTTATTACTAACATTTATGGAAGGCTAAGCCTCCTACTTATTTATGTCAACTAACATCTATTTATTGTTACTAACATTTACTTTCCGCAATTTATGCAATCTAACATTTATTTATGTATACTAACTTTTATTTATGCAATCTAACATTCTAACATTTATGCTTACTAGCATTAATTCTGTTACTAACATTTATTTATGTTGTTGGTTTATTAATGTGTACTAACATCTATTTATGTTTATTAATTTATTTTTTTTTCTGATTCATATTTTATAAATTGTTTTATGCACAAACAATATTAATAATTTATACTCTAATAATTAATTTACCCTAAATTTATCTTTTAATCATTTTATTTTATAATTTTTCTTTACAACGGCTACATAACCGTTGCAACGGTCAAAAATCCGACCGTTTCGATGGCTTGGTTTTTCCCTATAAATACCACAACACTAAACCTCATTATTTCACAAAATTGTTCTTCTTCTTGTTTGAAATTTTTTTTTCTTAACTGGTTGAAGAATGAAGATGCCTCTCTCGTTTTTAATTTTCCTTATTGTAATGATCTCCCTAATGATTCGGTACCTGAACTAAATGCTTCAGATTTCTTTGATGATTTAGATTTATAATAGTGTGACTATGTTTCATTTTCTAGATATGTTTTATTTCATCTTATCATGTAATGCACTTCCTAATCTTATAATAATATAACATATTTCTACTTAACTATTTTTATCTTACATAATCATTAGTTTATTATTTTTCTTATTTATTTTTAGAAGTTTAAAATAAATTTCGTCGAAGAACTGCATGAAGCAAACTTTGGAGATATCTGTATACCAGACAGTGGTGCCACACACACAATTCTTAAAACGAAGAAATATTTTTCTGAACTAAAGCCAACTAAAGCAACCATACATACCATTTCAGGTCCTGTAGATCTAATTGAAGGAACCGGAAAGGCTCATTTTATATTACCAAATGGTACAAAGGTTTTTTTATAGATAATGCTCTATTTTCTCCAAAATCTAAAAGAAATTTGCTGAGTTTCAATGACATACACTGAAATGGATACGGTACTCAGACTGTGACAATAGAGAATAAGTAATTTATGCATATAACCGATAAAAACCATGTACTGGAAAAACTGCCAACACTCAATTCTGGTTTGCATTATACATATATAAGTATGGTTGAATCCAACATGGTAGTAAAAGAAAAATATTGTGATCTTGGAGTTTTGAGTTTGTGGCATGACAGATTAGGCCATCCAGGAACAACCATGATGCAAAGAATAATTGAAGGTACCAATGGACATCCACTGAAAAGCCTGAAGATCTCTCAAACAGGTAACTTGGCTCCATGTACATCTTGTTCTCTTGGAAAACTTATTGTGAAGCATTCACCAACAAAAATTGAAAAGGAAAATCCTATGTTTCTTGAAAGAATTCAAGGTGATATATGTGGACCAATTCATCCACCATGTGGACCTTTCAGATACTTCATGGTATTAATAGATGCATCAAGTCGATGGTCTCACGTTTGTTTATTATCGACTCGTAATGTGGCATTTGCAAAATTTCTGGCTCAGATCATTAAATTAAGGGCGCATTTTCCTGATTATACCATTAAAAGGGTGAGACTTGATAATGCTGGTGAATTTACGTCTCAATCTTATAATGACTATTGCATGTCTATTGGAATTAGTGTTGAACATCCAGTTGCTCATGTTCATACACAAAATGGTTCAGCTAATAGCTAGACCATTAATAATGAAAACAAAACTCCCTATTTCTGTTTGGGGACATGCAATTTACACGCTGCGTCACTGATTCGTCTAAGAAAGGTGTTCCTGGAGAAACACAAAATAATAATATCTCCAAAGAATGAGAAATTGATGATACTAATACAGAGATTGCAATCAATTATGTCCATACAAAATATTATATGGAACAGATCTGAAATGAAAGATATTGATGAAAGGTTTTCTTTTGCTATTGCATATGATATTATTAATGGAAGTGATGATCCAGAACCAAAGTCTGTTATTGAATGTCAAAATAGACATGATTGGGATAAATGGAAAGAAGCTATGCAAGCTGAATTAGATTCTTTAAACAAACGAAAGGTTTTTGGATCCATTATCCTCACGCCTGAAGCCGTGAAACCTGTAGGATACAAATGGGTATTCATACGAAAGAGAAATGAGAAAAATGAGATTATAAGATACAAAGCTAGACTTGTGGCTCAAGGTTTTTCTCAACGGCCTTGAATTGATTGTGATCAAACGTATTCTCCTGTTATGGATGCAATAACGTTTAGATATTTAATCAGTCTTGCAATTTCTAAAAATATAGAAATGCGTCTAATGGATGTTGTTACAGCTTATTTATATGGATCATTAGATAGTGATATTTATATGAAAATCCCTGAAGGATTTAAAATGCCTGAAGCATTAAGCAATAAACCCAAAGAAATGTATTCAATCAAATTACAAAAATCTTTATATGGGTTGAAACAATCTGGACGCATGTGGTATAAGCGTTTGAGTGATAATTTGATACGTAAAGGATATACAAATAATCAAATTTGTCCATGCGTGTTTATAAAGAAGACAAATGGTGGATATGTTATTATAGTTGTCTATGTTGATGATCTAAATATCATCGGCACAATAAATGAGATAAATGAAGTCATTGTGCTACTAAAGAAGGAATTTGAAATGAAAGACCTTGGTAAAACCAAATATTGTCTTGGTTTGCAAATAGAGCACACGCATAATGGCATACTTGTGCATCAATCAAATTATACGGAGAAAGTCTTAAAACGTTTCAATATGGATAAAGCAAAACCTTTAAGCACGCCAATGGTAGTTAGATCACTTAATATTGACAAAGACCCATTTCGTCCTCAAGAAGAAAATGAAGATTTACTCGGTCCAGAAGTGTCGTATCTTAGTGCAATTGGAGCCCTAATGTATCTTACTAACTGTACAAGACCTGACATTTCTTTTGCAGTAAATTTGTTGGCTAGATTTAGTTCAGCCCCCACCAAACGACATTGGATGGGAATCAAACACATTTTACGATACCTTCGAGGAACTGTTGATTTGGGATTATTTTATTCAAACAATACAAAAGAAGGTTTGATTGGTTATGTAGATGCAGGTTATTTGTCTGATCCCCACAAAGCAAGATCTCAAACAGGATACGTATTTTTGAATGGAGGCACTGCAATATCTTGGCGTTCTCAGAAGCAAACACTTGTTACAGCATCCTCAAATCATGCTGAAGTTATTGCACTACATGAAGCCAGTAGAGAGTGTGTATGACTGAGATCAATGACACAACTCATCTTGTCTTCTTGTGGACTTGAGAAGACAATGCAGCTTGCGTGTCACAAATGAAAGAAGGGTATATCAAAAGTGACAGGACCAAACATATCCCTCCAAGATTTTTCTCCTATACGCAAGACCTTATAAAGGACAATGAAATTGAAATGAGATACGTTCAATCCAGCAATAACTCAGCTGATCTTTTCACGAAGGCTCTTCCTAAAGCGATTTTCAGAAAACACGTTCACAACATTGGAATGCGACATGTACAAAACATGTGATGACTTTCAGATGACAATATGAGGGGGAGTCAACCAATCACTGTACTCTTTTTCCCTTGACTAAAGTTTTTTCCCACTGGGTTTTTCTTTAGCAAGGTTTTTAATGAGGCAGCATTTCATGGTTGAACTCTTACTAAAATTATCATCCAAGGGGGAGTGTTATAAAAATACAAAAGATGTGGATGACAATTTTACAAAAAGTCTTCTCTTTTACCAAGTTGAGAAGCAATTGAAAATAGTAGGAGTGAGTGATGTGCATAGTAATTTTTGTCTCCAAATTTGTATCTATAAAAGGCATGCATCATTGTATTGTTAAGAATGTGAATGAAGGTGAAAACACATATATATCAAAATTTACAAGTGTTGTTGATTTCTTGATATCTGAATTCTGTTAAATTATAACTATATATATATATATATATATATATATATATATATATATATATATATATATATATATATATATATATATATATATATATATATATATATATAATAAATGAGAACAATCCTTGCCACATGTCATCCTCCTAATACACTAATTTTTCATTTTCCCGCTCTTTTTCCAAAAATAAAAATTTACATTAATTTAGGTAACATGCATATCATTTAATTGATTTAATTTAAACTTTATTATTGAAACTTATTATTTTTTCTTCATAAACTAATTGAAACTGCAACTAATACTCATTAAAAGTATTCAAAATTAACAAGCTAAAATAAAGATATTTAAAAAATCAATAAAATAATAAACTTCATGTTTAAATGTCTCAAATAGTAAATAATTTTAAAAAATAGTAATATAAAATTTTAATTTTAAATATATTTTTTAAAATATCAATAAAATAATTAATTTCAAATTTTAAATGTCCAAAATAATAAATAATTTTATGAAATAATAATTGAATACTTTAGTATACAATAAAAGTGAAAAACTTTTTGTTATCAAATCTTTATATGTTAGTTATGAAACTTTGACACGTTAAAAAAATATCATTCAAATTTCGAATGTATTTTCTTTAATAAATTTTTGTATTAATATTTTCCAAAATTTCAAAAATAAATGTTGCAAAATTTATATTTTAAAATAACTTAATTTCGAATAATCTTAATTAATATTTATTTATTAAGTTGACGCTAGAATTGTTATATCAAGTTTTAATCAGTTAGGTAAAAATATATGTATTATTAATTAAAACATCTTCGATAAGAAAACTTGTATATGGTTTAATTAAAGGTCTTTAACAAATTTATACAATTTAAATAATATATTTTATAAAAATTAAAAATATAAAATAATTATCATTTAAAATTTATTTCGTTGATTTATATGGGATTATTGATGATAACACAGTAACAAATAAAACAAAATCAATTTTCAACATTTTTAATCAATAATAAGGAGATATAATTGAAATAAATCGCATATGGTAGAGTCATAAAATACTATATTTAAATAAATAATTTAAATATTTTAAATCACATCTTAACCGTATTCTTTTGACTTAAAGTCTTAAACATGAGTAATCATTTTTTTACCTTGATTCAATGATTTTGCCTGTATTTCATCTTTTTATTGGTTTTTATTGTATCTTAATTTTAAAAAGAAATTAAAGGTATTAAGGGATTCCACCTCTTTATAAATATTTAATTTATAACAAATTTTTTATATCAATTCATGTAATACATGGGTATTAACCTAGTATATATATAAATGAGAACACAAAATGCCACATGGCGTGACCACGTTGCACCAAAAAAGGTAAATACAATTTATAATTTTTAGAATAAAATAAAATAAAAGATAAATACAAATTATTATTTCTAATATCTATAAATATCTATAAAAAATTAATTTTATACATTATTTTACATCATCTAGTTATGTTATTTACCAACATTATCTATTTGACATTTGATAATTTTTAGCTAATTTAAATTTAAGCTTAAAAAAAAGCCTTAAATTATATAATTCATCTATAAACTTCAAATAAAATATTAAAATAAATAAGATTTTATAATAAAAGAAAAATACAATATTATTAAGTAGCATCTAGAAAAGATAAATACAGTTTATTATGTCTAATTAAAAAACTTATTATGTGTCATAAATTTTTTAAAATATGTTAAACATAAATAAATATCACAAACAATATTAGATATAAGTAAAACGTAAACTTTATACGACATTAATAAAATCATATTTTAAATCATTTTATTTATTGTAATAAAATATATATGAACATTAAGTTTTATGTAAAATTAAAACTTTAAATTATATTTTTTAAATACATATAAATTTAAAAAATAAAATATACTTTAAAGATTATTAAAAAGTAACTACTATTAAATATTAATTATGACAAATATGAAATACAATACTATTATTGTATATTTTTTAATAACACTTAAGATTTATACATTTTAATTTTATGTTTACTTAAAACTTATATAACCAATTATTTATTAAAATTTATCCACATGATGCGTGGGTACATAAACTAGTAGTATATATATTATATGTATAAGTTGTTGTGAAGAAGTTGATGTCAAATTTGTGTTAGTCAAGTTTGTATTAAATTCAATATTTTGTTTGTTTGATTTTGTTAGTACAATTTGAATGTATCTGTGTTCTTAGTATTCATAGAATTTAAATGCCTATAATTTTTAGGGTTCGTATATGAATTCTTAAATTCAAAGCATTGATGAATATTATTTCAGATTTTGGTTTTTTTAGAAACTAGATTTGTATTATTTTTTATATTTATTATATGTATAATAGTTACACACACACACACATATATATATATATATATATATATATATATATATATATATATATATATATATATATATATAGAGAGAGAGAGAGAGAGAGAGAGATTTAGGTTCAAGTGAGTACCACCCATTATGCAGCGCACCAGAAGGTACCACCCTTAAAAGTAATTTTTTTGAAAATTTTTTTCATGAAGTTTTAATTAACATTACACAGACCATATGTGAATTTCACGCAAATCCGAACACTCTAAGTGTATGAAAACACGCATCACATAAATGCATGTTCACATGTCTTCAAAATTATGTAAGTGTGTGTTCACATCATTTTTAGGAGCTAGGAGATGTGAATGTATGTGAAATTTACATATGATATTCAAAATATTAATTAAAACATGTTTATGAAATTTTTTTTCAAAAAACGTTTTTTTAAAGGTGGTACCTTCTGGTGCGCTGCATAAGGGGTGGTACTCTCTCGAACCATATTCTATATATATACATACATACATACATATATATATATATATATATATATATATATATATATATATATATATATATATATATATATATATATATATATATATAGATTTGGGTTCAAATGAGTACCACTAGTTTTGCGGAGTACCGGAGGTACATCGCTTAAAATTATTTTTTTTGAATTTCTTTTTCATAATCATGTTTAAATTAATAATATAAGACTACTTGCAAAAAATCACACATAAACACACACTATAACTATGTGAAACGTGCAAGTTCACATGAACTGCACTGTTGTGAACGTATGTTCACAGCTAAGCATGTTCACATGAATTTTTCCACGTTCACATGACTTTTAAGAGGCTACGAAGTGTGAATGCGTGTAATTCTTTTACAAATATGGTTATATTATTTGTATCTAAATGAATATGAAAAATTTTTTTAAAAAAAAACTTTTTTTCGGAGCATGTTCACATCTTAAACTCGTGTGTTCACAGGTACTCACGGTACTCTGCATTTTTAAGGTACTCACACGAACCATATTCTATATATATATATATATATATATATATATATATATATATATATATATATATATATATATATATATATATATATATATATATGTATATATATATGTATATATATGTATATATATATAAAACAATTATAAGTTACATATATAATAATTTTTATTATATGTATAATAACTTTTATTATATGTATAATAGTTTTTATAATACATACGATAGTTTCTACTATATGTAAAATATTTCATATTGTACGGATAATGATACTTATTATATATTTAATAGTATATACTATATGATACATATGATCCATTTTATTATTATTATACATGGAATAGATGATATTATATATGTAACAGATTATATCTCTAAATATAATATGTGATATTTTACATAAAATATATGAGTTGTATGCAGATTGCAAAGTATAGTTATTATACTTAAATTATGCAATACTATATATATTATCCGAAGTTCGGATCCTTATATGTAGAGCATTATATATGTAATACATGATATTTCTAGATATAATATCCAAAGTTTGGATCCTTGTATGATCCGAAGTTTGGATATACATACATATATCATAGTTATATGTTATACATATCATGAATCCTACTATATGTATAATAGTTCATATAATATATGTAACAGTTTCATGCATAATCATATTGTATATATAATAATTCTTATTATATGTGTAATAGTATATGTTATATATGAAATAGATAATACTTCACATTGTATGTATAATAATTCTTATTATGTGTGATAGTTTTTATCATATGTATTATATAAAATGAACGAATATTTTTAAATCAAATTTGCATTATTCACATGTAAAATACCTCGAAAATATGAGATAATTTAAAATTTTCTAAAGTCACCCGTCGATAAATAAAAACAACCACGCACGATAGTGAATTACGTCATCAGAGTACGCTATATAAGTTTAAGTTTACATGTCAAGTCATCTAGGATTTCACCTGACACTCATGGCAATACAAAATAATGTATTGGATCATCAAAAGGTCAACAACCTCAAATTATATCCCTCGAGAACTATATACCGGAGCCTTACTCTTATATATTGCACCTGAAATATAGAGTCCACATAATGAGGGTAAGTCGTCGCATAGTAACTTTTAACATCATAACAGTTATATGTAAATATGCATGAATAGAAATGAAACATGAAGTTCAACGATCTACTCTGCGCCCCTCATCTGAGTTGGTGCTAATAACATGGTAGGTGATGGAAATAAATCGAATATACCAAATATGCATAAACACATATTACCAATCATGCAAAATGGCTACTAAAATTGGCTCTTCAAAGCTCGCTCTAAGAAAACACTGTCAACCGAAATATCTGAATCCGCCACACCTAACTACCAACCTGATAATAAAAAGATTGGATGTGAGTTCACACTAGCGAACCACAAGAATGATGTTCTATTTCGATCGCCTCTTCAAGAATCGTCGGTTATGAAGTTGTTATTGGGCACTAAAGAGAATGATGAATTTTGTTCCATTTAGTGGTTTTTTTCACAAATTAGTTTCATGTTTATAACATAGTCCTCTATTTTGTTTGTAGATCGAATGGATTTTGTCTTATTCATAACATTTTAATGATGTGTATTGTTTGATTCATAAATCATGAGTCATAGCTTTTAGCATGTGTAAAAATCATGAATCACATATTTGTGTCTATTATGAATTATTGGTAGTGTCGTGAACCATTATGATTGTGTGAATCATCAGTGGTGTCGTAAATTGTGGCGGTGTTGTCAGCCATAGCAGTGTCATTAACTCTGACGGTGTTGTGAATCATCGGTGCTATTATTAACCATTTTGATGAACAAATTGTCAGCATTGTGAATCATCGACGATGTGTATCACTAATAGTCTTGTAAATTCCCGATGAAAGGTCGTGAATCATTGTTTAAATAAAATTTTAATTTGATGGATGTTAGAATTTATTGTTTCCAACATAAAATGAAAGGAGATGATGAAATGGACCAAAATACCCTATTAATGTGAATCCAGTCGACATATTTTCAATTTATTTAAAATTATCGGTTAATTCACTCAATTAAAGTTTCTTATTGGTTGGTTTTGTTTTAAAGTGAATCCACATCTAAAACTCGAGCCCCATGTCGATATGAGTGTTTCGCTAAGTACAATCTGGCCGGATTTTCTCTTATTCTTTCTTCATAACTTGCTTTTTTGTTTGCTTTAATTTCAAAATTTTGTAGGGAGTGCTCGATATCAATTATAATACATGAAAAGAAAGACGAGACTCACCCTTGTGTTTTTAGCACGATTCACTTAAAACATATTTGAATTTGTTTCCAAAGGTACAACATAAGCATTATGTACAGCAGAAATTAACCAACTTACCTAAAAATTCGTCTGAAATCAAGTTTTTCAGCTTGCTGGAATTATTTAGAACCAGGTAGCAGCATGTGCGGGCAAACACAAATCAAATAGTTTTCTACTATTCAAAGTTAAAACCAATATATAATTTTGGTGTAAAACCAATATATAATTTTGTCAAGCTTGTAAGGGCTCGTCCTTATAAACTTAATCTTTGGTTTATTTCGCTTCCGGGAACGGGGTGGGTGGGTTCAGTTTATAAAACCCGCAGGGCCTTAACGGGGTCCCTGTCGGGTAGGCGGGAAAAACTGCGGGGATTCGGGGAACCCATTTACAACATATGTTTAATTAAACGATGATATTTTATTCCGAATTTATCGTTAAACCAAACCAATTATAGTGATTCAAACTATAAACGAATACAAAAATGAATAAAATCATATACAAAACAATTATAAACTTTACTAACAAATAAAATACTTATTTTATTTATATATATATATATATATATATATATATATATATATATATATATATATATATATATATATATATATATAGGGTTCACATGAGAACCCCTCTATTTCGTGAGAACGTGAGAACCACTCTAAAATTTGTGCATCCACTATATAAAATTGTGCATTTGATACTAAAATTAAATGTTTTCGATGAATTTATTCATTTCATGTAAAAATTTACGCATCTCATGCTATAATTTATCCATTTTATGTACGAAATGTGTATTTAAAAAAATTTGTGCATTTGATGTTCAAATTTGTGCATTTAGTTTATAATTTAATGAATATAATTTTTGAATGTAATTTTAGTGTTAGATTATGATATTTATTAATATTTAAGACTAATAATGGTTTTAAGTAAAACATTTAATTTTTAAATTTGTGTATTTGATGTACAAATTTGTGCATTTTGAAGTGGTTCTCACGTTCTCACGGTAACAAGGGTTCTTACCGGAACCCAACCCTATATATATATATATACACACATATATATATATATATATATATATATATATATATATATATATATATATATATATATATAAAAGGGATTCATTAAGCACCATTTAATTAAAAACACAAAAAAATGAACCAATAAACAAATAACATGTAAACATGTTATATTTAATTGTAAATAGATTTAATTAATTGAAAAAAGGCAAAATTGGAAAATTTTCAAGAAACTGCATATATTATATATATATATATATATATATATATATATATATATATACACACACACACACACACACACACACACACAATAAGAACATACATAAATAATCTAAATTATAAAATACATATTATTATTTGGTAATTCAATGTGATAGTGGGAATCATTTTAGTGGAAATGTGGACTCGGTGATTAATAAAGCTGAATTTATCTTGATTATGTGTGTGGAAAAAAGAAAGTTGCAAATTAAAGCTTTTAAATTGTTTTGTTAAGTTTATATATATATAGCAATCTGCCTATCTTTACCTTTTACATATATATATAGCAAGATTCTCCATTGATTTGTATTTGAATTATCCTTCCATTTTTATAGTATTTAAGTTATTAACTAGGTTAATACACATGTATTACATGAGTTGACTTAATAATAATTATTAAAAGAATATTTATAATACATAGAAAATAATAACAATGATAAATTAGAGTTTATATAATTTTGGTTAATAAGTTATAATTTAATAGAGTGAATTAGATTTGATTTAAATTTAAATTAAACTGTAGTAAATAACAGAAAAATAAGAAAATAACATTTGGCAAATTAAAAAATAACATGTCATGATAACTTTTTAATCGTTTGATGGTATTTATAGATTTGGTAAATTGTAATATAATCAAAATCAAGAAAAGAGTTGGAAAGTCTTTCCATATGCTATTACTATTCTACAACTTGTGCTTTCTTTTTCAAAAAGGAATTCATAAAACATAAGCATTTTGTTCTCTCACAATTTACTAATTAATATGTTATTCTTGTATTGTAATGACATTGTTGTTTACTATTTGTTTTTAGGGTATTTTATAAATTTCGACCGCTTTTACTATAAATTATGAATTAAATACTTTAGTCGTTTTGTTTGAAATCCTGTTCCATGAATCAAATTTGCATTTCACCTGGGAAAGCCATCTTTTTCTCAACAATGCCTTTACGAATTCTGTCATTTAACCACATAAAAAGATCAATTTACCCGTAATTGTTTAATAGTTCCATATTGGAGTAGATTCCTTGAGTCCTACATTAAATGTACATGTTCATTACTATAAATTGTTATATTTCATTAAAAAGTGTAATATATACATGTTCAAGAGTGCATTACGATCAACAAGGTTACATCATTTGAAGTTCGTTACGATAAAAAAAATTTATTTTATGTATATAGTCATATAGACAATATTTAAATAATATGCACAATTGAACTGATAATTTACTTTTAAACATGTGCATATTGTATTTTTGCATGAAATATAACAATTTTATTTTATTGAATTTAAAAAATATGTGGAATTATCAATAATAATGCACTTCTGAACATATGTATATTGTACTTTTGCATTAAGTATAATATTTTATCGTAATTAACATGTACATTTACTACGGGACTCCACTCTAATATGAGACTACATGGTTTGTGTGAAAATCTAAAAAATGCAGAGTACTGTGTGAGCACCTGTGAACATGTTATGTTTAATTATAAATGGATTTAATTAATTGAAAAATTTTCAAGAAACTGGATTCCACACACACACACACACACACACACACACACACACACACACACACATATATATATATATATATATATATATATATATATAGGGTTCCGGTAAGAACCCTCATTATCATGAGAACGTGAGAACCACTCCAAAATGCAAAAATTTGTACACCAAATGCACAAATTTAAAAATTAAAAGTTTTACTTAAAACCATTATTAGTCTTAAATATTAATAAATATCATAATTTAACACTAAAATTACATTCAAAAATTATATTCATTAAATTATAAACTAAATGCACACCTTTTAAACATCAAATGCACAAATTTTCATAAATGCATGATTCGTACATAAAATATATAAATTATAGCATGAGATGCGTAAATTTTTACATGAAATGCATAAATATATCGAAAACATTTAATTTTAGTATCAAATTCACAATTTTATACAGTGGATGCACAAATTTTAGAGTGGTTCTCACGTTCTCACGGTAATGAGGGGTTCTCATGTGAACCCAATCCTATATATATACATATACATATATGTATACATATACGTATACATCTATGTATACATATACGTATACATCTATGTATACATATACGTATACATCTATGTATACATATACGTATACATCTATGTATACATATACGTATACATATAGGTATACATATACGTATACATATATGTATACATATACGTATACATATATGTATACATATACGTATACATATATGTATACATATATATATATATCTATATATATACATATATATATATATATATAGAATATGGTTCGTGTGAGTACCTAAAAAATGCAGAGTACCGTGAGTACCTGTGAACACACGGGTTTCAGATGTGAACTTGCTCCGAAAAAAAGTTTTTTTTTTGAATTTTTTTTCATATTCATTTAGATACAAATAATATAAGACTATACGTAAAAAATCATATACATTTACACTTTCTATCATCTTAAAAGTAATGTGAACGTGAAAAAATTCATGTGAACATGCTTAGTTGTGAACACACGTTCACAACAGTACACTTCATGTGAATACACACGTTTCACATAGTTCTAGTGTGTGTTTAGGTGCGATTTTTTGCAAGTAGTCTTGTATTATTAATTTAAACATGATTATGAAAAAAAAATTCAAAAAAAATGATTTTAAGCGAGGTACCTCCGGTACTCCGCAAAATTAGTGGTACTCATTTGAACCCAAATCTATATATATATATATATATATATATATATATATATATATATATATATATATATATATATATATATATATATATATATATATAAAATAAGAACATACATATATAATTTAACTTATAAAATACATTTTATTATTTGGTAATGCAATCTGTTGGTGGGAATATTTTAGTGGAATCAGCTAGCTTCGCATGGTGATTAATAAAGCTTTACTATATCTTGAATATGTGTATGTGGAAAAAAAAAAAGCTGCAAATTAAAGTTTTCAAAGGCTTTGTTAAGTTTACATATATAGCAATCGGCAAATCTTTCAAAGCTGGAATTTATCTTATCTTGAATATATATATCAGCTAGCTTAGCTCGCTGATTAATAAAGATTCTCTATTGATTTGTATTTGAATTATCCTTTCATTTTTATAGTATTAAGTTTTAACTAGGTTAATACACAAGTATTACATGGGTTGACTTAATAATAGTATTTAAAAAAATATTTATAATATATAGAAAATAATAATAATGATAAATTAGAGTTTATATAATTTTGGTTAATTACTTTAAGTTAAAATTTAATAGAGTGAATTTGATTTGATTTAAATTTAAATTAAACTAGTAAATAACATAGAAAATTAAGAAAATAACAAGTAGCAAATTAAAAAATAACATGTCAAATGATAACTTTTTAATCGTTTGATGGTATTTATAGATTTGGTAAATTGTAATATAATCAATATCAAGAAAAGAGTTGGGAAGTCTTTCCATATGCTATTACTATTCTACAACTTGTGCCTTCTTTTTCAAAAAGGAATTCATAAAACATAAGCATTTTGTTCTCTCATAATTTACTAATTAATATGTTATTCTTGTATTGTAATGACATTGTTGTTTACTATTTGTTTTTAGGCTATTTTATAAATTTCGACCGCTTTTACTATAAGTTATGGATTAAATACTTTAGTCGTTTTGTTTGAAATCCTGTTCAATGAATCAAATTTGCATCTCACCTGGGAAAGCCATCTTTTTCTCAACAATGCCTTTATGGGTTTTGTCATTTAACCACATAAAAAGATCAATTTACCCGTAATTGTTTAATAGTTCCATATTGGAGTAGATTCCTTGAGTCCTACATTAAATGTACATGTTCATTACTATAAATTGTTATATTTCATTAAAAAGTGTAATATATACATGTTCAAGAGTGCATTACGATCAACAAGGTTACATCATTTGAAGTTCGTTACGATAAAAAAATATTATTTTATGTATATAGTCATATAGACAATATTTAAATAATATGCACAATTGAACTGATAATTTACTTTTAAACATGTGCATATTGTATTTTTGCATGAAATATAACAATTTTATTGTATTGAATTTCAAAAATATGTGATATTATCAATAATAATGCACTTTTGAACATATATATATTGTACTTTTGCATTAAATATAATATTTTATTGTAATTAACATGTACATTTATTATGGGACTCCACTCTAATATGAGACTCCATGGTTTGTGTGAGTATCTAAAAAATGCAGAGTACTGTGTAAGCAACTGTGAACACACGGATTTCGAATGTGAACATGCTCCAAAAAATTTTTTTAATTTTTTTCATATTTATTTAGATACAAATAATACAAGGCAATTTGTAAAAGTTACATACATTCACATTCTAGCATCTTAAAAGTCATGTGAACATGAAAAAAATAATGTGAGCATACGTTCACAACAGTGCAGTTCATGTGAACATGCACGTTTCACATAGTTCCAGCGTGTGTTTATGCGTGATTTCTTACAAGTACTTATTAATTTAAACATGACTATGAAAAAAAAATGATATTAAGTGAGATACCTCTGGTACTCCTCAAAACTAATTGTACACACTTGAACCCACATATATATATACACACACACAACACACACTCTCATCCTTGTTTTGTATGGGTTCCTTTTCAAAAGAAAAAAAAGGCACAAGTTGTAGAATGGTAAATAATAGCATGGCAATACTCAAATACCGTAAGTCCAACTTTCTTGATTTTGATGATTTCCCAATTTACCAAATTAATACTATAAAGTATTGTTCAAGATGACTAAGGATTACCTATTCGATTAGCATGATAACGAAACCTACTATGTAGAGATGCAAAACTAGCCAGCTAGATAGCAAACCCATTGAAGCTTTCGCAACTTTTCCCTTTTTTTAAAAACGTATACATATGTTTGTCTATATATATAATATGTTTTGCGTGAGTACCTAAAAAATGTAGAGTACATCTAAACAAATATGCAACGGTGATTAGTGTGTGTACCAATGAAACATACATGAAGTTTCAGACAACCAACTCTAGAAACTATAATCCTTTGGCAGCTACAAACCTTTAAAAACAACTCTACATAGAATTAGCTGGACCCAAATTTATATCCCAAAATTCGGAGAACCTTTTCGTGACGGTTAATTAACAATATTCAAATTTATCAATTCCTTAAGAGGTATACAAACTTGACCTTAAGTGGAAACAATATTCCAAATTTATTTTATTGCTAAAAAACCTGCCCCTAAGTCTTCATTAGATTGACTAGTGTATAAACAATAATCCAAATTTATCAATTCCTTCTAATCCTACATAAAGTCTTCATTAAAGCAGCAGGTAGTGTGGAGCTTAAAGTTAATTAAATACAAAGGCATAGCAGGATATATATAGACAAAGCAAAAAAAAAAAATGGAAGGGGTTGAAGGTCTATAAATAACTCAATTGCATATTACCATTCCACTCTAACATGAGACTCCATGGTTTGTGTGAGTATTTAAAAAATGCAGAGTACAGTGAGTTCCTGTGAACAGACGGATTTTGAACGTGAACATGCTCCAAAATATTTTTTTAACTTTTTTCATATTCATTTAGATTCAAATAATATATAGCAATTTGTAAAAATTACATACATTCACACATTCTAGCATATTAAGTCATGTGAACATGAAAAAAAATTATGTGAACATACGTTAACAACACTGCAGTTCATGTGAACATGCACGTTTCACATAGTTTCTAGTTTGTGTTTATGTGTGATTTCTTACATGTAATTATTAATTTAAACATGACTATGAAAAAAAATGATTTTAAGTGAGATCCCTCTGGTACTCCGCAAAACTAATGGTACTCACTTGAACCTATATATATACTCACACACAACACACACTCTCATCCTTGTTTTGTATGGATTCCTTTTCAAAAGAAAAAAAAGGCACAAGTTGTAGAATGGTAAATAATAGCATGACAATACTCAAATACGGTAAGTCCAACTTTCTTGATTTTGATGATTTCCCAATTTACCAAATTAATACTATAAAGTATTGTTCAAGATGACTAAGGGTTACCTATTCGATTAGCATGATAACGAAACCTACTATGTAGAGATGCAAAACTAGCCAGCTAGATAGCAAACCCATTGAAGCTTTCGCAACTTTTTCATTTTTTTTAAAACAATATACATATATGTGTGTCTATATACATAATATGGTTTGTATGAGTACCTAAAAAATGTAGAGTACATATGAACAAATATGCAACGGTGATTTGTGTGTGTACCAATGAAACATGCATGAAGTTTCAGACAACCAACTCTAGAAACTATAATCCTTTCGCAGCTACAAACCTTTAAAACAACTCTACATAGAATTAGCTAGACCCAAATTTATATCCCAAAATTTGGAGAACCTTTTCTTGACGGTCAATTAACAATA
Organism: Centrapalus pauciflorus; assembly: GCA_020465985.1. Classification (NCBI taxonomy): domain Eukaryota; kingdom Viridiplantae; phylum Streptophyta; class Magnoliopsida; order Asterales; family Asteraceae; genus Centrapalus; species Centrapalus pauciflorus. Next base: position 390,706 of record JAANYP010008275.1, read on the forward strand.
TTCAAATTTATCAATTCCTTAAGAGGTATACAAACATAATCTTAAGTGGAAACAATATTCCAAATTTATTTTATTGCAAAATAAACAGCCCCTAAGTCTTTATTAGATTGACAGGTAGTGTATAAACAATAATCCAAATTTATAAATTCCTTCTAATCCTACATAAAGTCTTCATTAGAGCAGCAGGTAGTGTGGAGCTTAAAGTTAATTAAATATAAAGGCATAATAGGATATATATAGACAAAGCAAAAAAAAGAAAACGGAAGGGGTTGAAGGTCTATAAATACCTCAATTGCACATTACCATTCCACGATCGATAACATCTCTTCTTCAATTCTCGATCCTGCTTGGTTCTTTCTTTGTTATTAGTTTCAGTAAACAGTACCTATTCCCAAACGAGACTGAAGAATTAGAAAAATGAAGATGGTTAACATAATCACTATATGCTTGTTAATTTCTTCAGTTTTTGTTGTCTCATCGACTAATCAACAACGGAAGGTTAGTAGTAATTACTACTATATGCTAATAAATTGTTATATGAATAATGTACACACTCATTGTTAATACATAGCTTTAAATATTAAGAACTAGACTGCAGTTTTGATAATAAAAAAAAATTAAGATGTATTATTTCGCAAGTGGTTTCATGGCATTTGCTGTGGGAACCAAGCCTTAGCATGAGTAGAAGTTTTTTAAATTGTTTGGTAATATAAGAACCAGGGTACCAGACTGCAGGGTTGATACCTATAAGTAGACGTGGCAATATCAACCCGAAGTCCATCAAATGGGTGATTTTGGGGAGTTTTTTTTAGATTTTTTGGGTTGATATGGGCATTATCATAGTAAGCTAGCAGGTCAAAATGGGCAAGGTTGAGGTGTGAAACGGGTCCAAATGGGCGATTGTAAAAACGTACTAAATTCACGGGTCACCACTCACCATCACCACTCCAACAGAGCTCTGATTAGTGTGCCACAAGTTACATTGGAGTCACGACCACCCAAACCACCTACCAACAACCGTTTGCCTACGCCAACACCACCACCACACACCCATTAGTGTTCACCGTTAACCACCGTCGTTTACCGTCAATCACCGCCATTTACCGGTGACGACCAAAAATTTTTAAAAAAAAAAGAGAGAGAGAAAGAAGAAGAATCAAAACCAGACCACCCAAACCACCTACCGACAACCGTTTGCCTACACCAACACCACCACCACACACCCATCAGTGTTCACCGTTAACCACCGTCGCTTACCGTCAATCACCGACATTTACCGGGTGACGGCGAAAAATTTAAAAGAGAGAGAGAGAGAGAGAAAGAAGAAGAATCAAAACCAGATGCTCGTAAAATTGTTTTTCAACAAAAATTGCAAAGCAACCAAATCAAGAAATTTGATTTGGAACAGTAAACAAGAAACTGGATTTAAAACAAAAAAAATCAAATTAAATAAAAACTCACCAGAAATGATGTTATGTGAAGATGAATGAAGCCACACCAGGATACATGCACTGATGACGCGAAGTTGGCTGGACATATTTCCTTCCGGTTAGGCGACGACTAGTCGGTGATCGGCCATACACCGATGCGATACGGACGAAATCGGCCTAATTTGGCGGATCCGGTCAAAATCGGACCAGATCGGACTAGATCGGTAAAAAATAGGAAACTTGAAGATCAATGTTTTGGTCTTGCTTCAACAAGAAGCCTTACCCGCGATCTGGTTGCTTCGAGAAGCCTGGTGTGGTTTCTTTGATATGAACATCGATCTGGTGATGGTGTGTAGAAAGAGAGCGATGGTGAGAGAGGGTGAAAGAGGGGGAGGGGGAGACGATGGTGTGTTGCTGCGGTGTATTAGTCAGAGACCAGAGGGTTAGAGAGAGGAGATTCATACAAAAAGAGGCAGAGGGTTCAGCAACAAGATGATCTGTCAACAACTGTTTACTTGAGTATTCAGGCTTTGTATTTGGGTTATTATATCATAATAATAATAATAATATATATAAACTAACTTATATATATACTTTAATAGTGTTTCGTTTTATACAAATCTTAATAAACAAAACTGTATTTAATTATATAAAAATATTATTTATCATGGTTTGGAAAAAAATTCATTGTAAACAAATTCATTGTAAACACACAATGAATTCCTTTTCCTGTCGTGTCATTTTTTATCTTTTCTTTCTTTTTTCTTTTTGTAATTTCCTAGCTCCCTACTAGCTTTCATCTCTAAAAATAAAAAAATTCATTGTAAACACACACACGTGTGTGTATGTATAAAAAGATCTCTTATCGAATGTGAAGTTAATTCTTCAAACAGGTTTATTTTGCATACATGGGGTCTCTTCCAGAAGAAGGCGAATACTCGCCATCATTGCATCACTCTGAAATTATTAAAGAAATTACAGATTCCAGGTACAACGTCGAATTAAAATTAGAGTTGAAACCATAACTTCTTGTTAGATATTTTTTAAAATAACATGCAGCTTTGCTAGCAAATTGTTGATAAGGAGTTACACAAGAAGCTTCAATGGGTTTGCTGCATACCTCACTGAACAAGAGAAACAAAATTTGGCTAGTAAGTTACTTCATCATGCTAATTATTTAAATGATCTTCAACTTTATCATTTGGGGATGGATTTGTAAATTTAGCCCAATGAAAGGCAGTCACCAATAATGAAATGGAGAAATGTTTTTGACTTGCATATTGAATGTTCAAGCTAATTTATTAATCTAGTTTTAGGGAGAGTTGGGATCGATGAACTTTTAAAACAATAAATTATATGTTACCGAATAATCTTCTTCTCTGCTCTGATCTACCATTAGATGAACTGAGATAGTTCCAGACCACCCTAGAAGCCTTCATATCGCAGTTTGAACCTTATCAGGGAAAAAATATATAAAATTATGGAGCTAAATAAAGAAAACACTTGCATATATATAATCTTAAATAAGACATGTAAATTGAAACTACTGTGGATATGTGAAGTATAAACAATTGAAGGTTGTTTCCATGCATCTATAGCACTTATCAGTTACCATTTCACAATGAAATTAAGGTTAAAACTAGTCAAATTTACATGATAAGACGTTACTTTAGAAGGGAAAAACAAGTTTTGACAATATAATGAGTCTTCATTTTTATATGTAAGGTGGTGTCTATTTGTGAATATATCAATAATTCAATATATATTTGCATTCTAATATTGATAATTGTTGGTTGAACTTTGACAGGCTATGATGGAATCCACATAGTAATTCCTTGTCAAAAACTCCGACTGCAGACAACAAGATCATGGGACTTTATGGGGGTTTCGGAAAGAATTGAACGACGCCCGGCTATTGAGAGTGACATAATAATAGGAGTCATTGATAGCGGAATATGGCCAGAGTCGGAGAGCTTCAACGATGAAGGCATTGGTCCCATTCCCACAAAATGGAAAGGAGTATGCCATGGTGGCAAAAATTTCACTTGCAACAAGTAAGTTTAATGGTTAAATTGGTGTAACATTTGAAGTCTAGAGCAACAATGTAACCCAATAATGTTAATGTTAAAAACAACTAAATATGAAATAATTAGTAATCTACGAGTATGAGACACAATACAACGATGGGACTGTGTAAATCATTGTTACACTTCCTATTCAGTTGTTTGCCTCTCTAGTGAACAAGCACAAGCAAGGAGAGCAATATAACATATAGAATGAACAATTATTGATCCTACATTGTTGCATTCCACGTACTGGGATGTCTTATGTACTACAATAAGTATGAAGTTCCTTTTACCAAGACACTAAACTCTAAAGAAAATGCATTTCATGAATAATTATATTTGTAACATGTCGATCAATAAATGTGCCTTGAAACAACCTTCCTTTTCATAAATACACTGCAATGAGCTGGTTTACTTTTAGGGTGACATCAATAATAAGTATCATCCAAAGTAATCTGTATTCTTAAATAAGACCGTTCTTCGTGAAAAAGTCTTGGTTAACATAGATAGTCATATTGTTGGAGCATTACTCAAGTTCATAATTTAGTTTATCGATCATTTTGTATGGTCTTGTAACATAATTTGGAAATTAAAATAGTTTTAAATGCTTGTGATCCCTAGGAAAATAATCGGAGCTCGCTCCTATAGCATTGAAGCGACCGACTTTTCTGCTAGAGATAAAATGGGGCATGGTACTCATGTTGCATCAATCGCAGCTGGTAACGAAGTAAAAGACGCAAATTTTTATGGTTTAGCACGAGGAACTGCTAGAGGTGGTGTCCCTTCTGCGAGAATTGCGGCTTATAAAGTCTGTGATAATAAATTCTGTGACACAACAGATATATTATCAGCTTTTGATGACGCAATAGCAGATGGGGTTGATATTATATCACTTTCACTAGGACAAGATGCTCCAGTTGAGCTCACCTTAGACCCGATCGCGATTGGTTCTTTTCATGCAATGGAGAGAGGCATACTAACAGTCAATAGTGCCGGGAACTCTGGTCCTGGTTTCTATTCCGTTACGAGTTTTGCCCCATGGATCTTTACTATTGCAGCCAGTGACATAGATAGAAGCATCATTAATAGAGTCCGTCTTGGGGATGGGACAACTGTAACGGTGAGTATATATGGGTACTTTTGACCTTTTGTTAACGTTCTTACTATCTAGTAGTTGATTGACGTAATTAATTGCATGTTGTAGGGTACTTCTATTAATGCTTTCCCATCGAGTGATGAACTATTGCCTCTTGTTTATGGGCAAAAAGTGACAAGTAGGTGCTCGGAAACTGATGCAAGGTAAATTTTCTTGCAATTTATCTACCTGTACAAGAAAAAGAGGCGTGAAAAAGAACTAATAACATTTTCGTTGATAGGAATTGTCATCCAGAGTGCTTAGAAAATAGAGTAGTCGAGCAAAAAGTGGTCCTATGTGATATCAATGACTACCTAGATGCAGTTATTAAAGCTGGAGCTCTTGGTTGTCTCGTCCCAAATTTGGGAGATAATGTATCTTACATCAACGCTATCTCTGTATCTGCCCTAAGTACAGTGGACATGAACCTGGTCAAAACCTACAAAAACTCTACCAGGTAATAGTTGTTTTCTATAAGAGACTTCTCAAACTCAGTAATAATATCTATTTATGTTTATGTTCATATGCCTATTGTAACACCTAACGGTTTATGACATACAGAGACCCCAGAGTTCAAATTTTCAAAAGTGAAGCTGTTAACAACCCAATTGCACCTCGTGTTGCCTTATTTTCTTCCAGAGGACCTACTGGATTTATACATGATATAATAAAGGTATTGTTTTTAAAATTGTTAGAACTTAATTATTGCCTTTATAAAAAGTTAAAATTATGTTATATACATTCGACAATATTAAATCTGGTCCTTTCAGCTACACTTGGTCTGATTGTGTAGTAAACTACTTAGAATACTGATATTTAGATCTTATATGTTGAGCATTACAATAATAACCCCTACCATGAGTTATTTCTTAACAAACCCATATATTATATCATGGTTATCTATCTATAATAGCTCCGTATTCCTTTTAATGAGATAATGGGAATATGCTATGTGATTATAGCCGGATGTAACGGCCCCTGGCGTGGAAATTCTAGCTGCCTTTTCGCCTATGGCTTCACCATCTGAAAAAACAATTGACAAGAGGTCGGTGAAGTACACTATCCTATCAGGGACATCCATGGCTTGTCCACATGTTACTGCTGCTGCCGCCTTTGTGAAGTCTTTTCACCCTAGATGGTCACCTTCTGCAATTAAATCTGCTCTAATGACTACAGGTAATGTCTATCTTAATCCATTATGTTATGTATCTTATTGCCTTAGAAGATAAATCATCACAATAGAGAAATTAGTGACTGCACATGTTTAAGTATGAGTGCCACTAAGCGACGTGTTACACATAAATTATATGTTTAGAGTATCATGTAGCGGGGATGCATTTATTTATACTTAAAACGAGGATTAACCGACTCTCTGAGCATGTTACTGATCTATTATATGAAACACAAATTTCGGAAGTGTGATCTACAAAATGATTTCCTTATCAAGGTTCAAATATAATAACAAACATATAACGCAATATAATGACCATAACCATTCCCCTGTGAGGATATATATATATATATATATATATATATATATATATATATATATATATATATATATATATATATATATATATATATATATATATATATATATACAGTGAGAAATGTTGAATCAAAGAACATATATGTTGAGCCAAAGTTTTAATTTGTGATTCAAAGGTAGGTGTTGAATATATATATATATATATATATATATATATATATATATATATATATATATATATATATATCTGTGTGTGTACATGAAATATAATAGTAATTACATATAACATGCAGTGTTGAATATATGATATGCATTGTTACTTTGACTAATCTCGATATTATTGAATGTTCATCTGGGTAATTTTTTTTTACAAAAAAAAAAAAAACGTAAAATTTATTTGAAAAAAATATATCTTGACCGATCTCGTTTTAAAGAGTATAAAATTCTTGTCATTATGGCATAATATTTTTGATCTAAAGATTAACTTATTAATGTTATCTTAATTTTAAGAAATAAGATTTTTTTTTTTTGCTAATGTAAATCATTATTGTCAATCTTTTTCAATTTTACCTTTGAATGTATTAGTTAATTAACTGATACCGATCTTTTTTCACTAATTCCACACTTGATCTATGGACGAGATTGGTTTGAGAGTTCAACACCAAATTTAGGTTCTGCAATGATCCCATCTCATATTACACACACACACATATATATTTAGGGGTGTTCATTTTCAGATTATCCGGTTTTCGGATTTTCGAATTTCGGATAATTCGAAAATCGGATACATGATTTTTACTATCCGAATCCGTATCCGATTTTCGGATAATCCAAATTTCGGATATCCGAAATATCGGATTATCTGAAATTTAAACTTTATAATTAAACTTAAAATTATAAAATGAATTCAAATATACAAAATACAAATATATATATACCTTTTAATATATAAAAAAGTAATTGTGTCGTAAACGGAATTATATCATACTTTTTAAACTTAAAACAACAAAAAACATATCAAAAAATATTAAAATATATTTAAATGAGTTATAATTATGTTAGAGTGACATTATAAATTTAAAATTAAAGAATATAATTATTCTTAGTCAAATAACTTATGAAAAAAAAATGTAAAAAAATATAAATTTTTGAAAAAAAAATTGGATTTCGGATTTTCGGATAATCCGAATATCCGAAATTATACAAAATCCGAATCCGAAATTTCGGATAATTTCACTTCGGATTTCGGATCGGATCCTTGGATTCGGATATTTTTGAACACCCCTATATTCAACACTGCATTTATATTTAACATTAAATATTTAAGAATGCGATTACAATTGTAATTCATCATTCAAGATTTGACATGAGTTTTTAATGTTTATATTTATATATTTAATGGCTAATTTATAAAATCAAGGAAAACTTAACCCGGCAACCTAACATAGCGAGCAAGTAACATCACAACACAGTCACAAGTGTTTAAAGTAGCTAATATACAACACAAATTTGAGAAAATACAATGAATAACGAGTTCTTTCACCGCTCATCTTCATGTCTGAGCCTTTTCAATTTTTTTTAGTTTGCAATTTGACTTAATTAATCATCTTATCCTATATCGCTTAACTCTGTCATAGCATGGGAAATGAATCCTATCGTGAACAAAGATGCTGAATTTGCATATGGGTCTGGGCATATTGATCCTGTGAAGGCTAAAGATCCTGGCCTTGTCTACGAGACCTTTAAAGAAGACTACCTGAAGATATGGTGCAACATATCTCAATACGTTGGAAGTTCGACATTCGTTAATGCTAGTTGCCCAGTGAAGTCGACGCCTAAAGAACTCAATTACCCATCTATGGCAGTTCAAGTTGACACAAAATCTGCAATAGCAGTTTCTTTTCCTAGAATTGTGACGAATGTGGGTCAAGCTAATTCAACGTATGTTGCATCTGTAACACATGTCTCCAATCTTCGCATCATTGTTAAGCCCAATATTTTACGATTCACGGCCGTGAATCAAAAGCTGCCTTTTCAAGTGACCATTGGAGGAAGAGGAATTAAGTCGCCAAATACAATGGAGAGTGTGTCATTGTTGTGGACAGATGGGATTCATAAAGTACGTAGTCCAATTGTAGTTTATACCGGGAGAGCCACCTCTACTGGAGAAAGAACCTCAATCTCACCAAGGTTTTGCAAAACCTTCGTGATGCTTTTGGTGATAGTTTCTATTGTGCTATGAATTGCGGGAATGCATATATAAATTACTTTTAACTTTCTATACCCAATCATGATTATTCTAAATTCTAAATCGCAATATTTAATTTCAATGCAATGAACTCATGGGCCTGTTGTTTATTTATTTTCAACAAGTTCAATTTGGACATCAGTGTATGTATATTGACGAGGACTATCTAGATAAAAACAACTGTTTGTTTTATGTGTTGAATAAAAAGTTCGAGTAACATAAAATTATTATTCTACCTTATAGCTTAATAATTTTTAACAAGAAGATTAGACTTTCATTAAGTTTAATTTGTTCAATCCAATAACAATACTGAAACATAAATATTTTCAATAATGATTAACCATTATAGAAACACAATATGTTATCATGTATAAGCAAAAGTTAACAAATTACTAGGAACATGTTATCTATAAGAATATGATTCGAGAGAGTACCACCCAAATGCAGCGCACCAGAAGGTACCACCTTTAAAAAAACTTTTTTAAATTTTTTTTTCATAAACATGTTTTAATTAACATTATGAAGATCGTATGTAAATTTCACATACATTCACATCTCCTAGCTCCTAAAAAATGATGTGAACACACACTTACATAATTTTGAAGACATGTGAACATGCATTTATGTGATGTGTGTTTTCATGCACTTAGAGTGTTCGGATTTGCGTGAAATTCACATATGATCTGTGTAATGTTAATTAGAACATGTTCATGAAAAAAAATTTAAAAAAAATTACTTTTAAGGGTGGTACCTTCTGGTGCGCTGCATTAGAGGTGGTACTCAATTGAACCTAAATCTTATCTATAATATATAAGTAACCCAGAAACTAAAATTAAGCAAAAGTTAACAAAAATTATATAAAGTTAAGCCAAAAAAACCCCATATATATATATATATATATATATATATATATATATATATATATATATATATATATATATATATATGTGTGTGTGTGTGTGTTAGTAACTTTGAATAAAAGGGGATTAAAAGTCGGTTAGGTTGCTGTCCAAGTTGAAGTAAACCCCGTGGTTTGATCCCGATTTTTCCCAAGTGTATAAATAGGAGTCTCGACAGGGATCAGATTGGATTCTCATTGTAATTCTCTCTCTAAAATCTTTTCCAAATCAATAATAAGTGTGGGTAAAAGTTCCTTTGTTCTTGTTCTTGTTCTTTTCTTTCTGCAATTTTACAAGAAGTGGTATCCGAGCCTAGGTTCGATCACAGGGGCTACGTTTCTAAAGTGACTCATCTCGCAAATTATTGATTCCTTGATTTTTTGGAGTAGACTTGTTGAAATTAATCCTTACGATCAACTCTGTGACAATTTTTTCCCGGGTAATTGTTCAATCGGCAATTGGAATTGCTGAGCGCTACTGGGTCTGAGTTCAATTGAAATTGCCGATCAATTTTGGAAATCGGCAAATCGCTCAACTGACGTTCTTGGAATTGGCAATCGCTTAAGGTGGAGTCGATATTGGCAATCGTTTCTTCTTGGACAGCCTAAATCGATCTTCAAATTTCTAGAGGCAGTCGGAGTTAACAATTGATTTTGGATATCAATTCTTGGTGTTCGTGTCACAACAATTGGCTTCTGGAAATCATTTCTTGGGAATGGCCTTTGGAGTTTTAGTTGACTTTTGGAGTCCAATTTCATTAACTAAATCGAGGCTAGAATTCTGATATTCGAAATTGTGCGGTTCTGGAAGTGTATTAGGCGACCAATTCAGCGTTTAATTTCTGCCAATTAAGTTTCAAAATTGAATTTGGCAATCAACCCAACTACACAGTATTCTTAGAGTGTTTCTTGATTTCAATTTTGACTCGAAATGGCTCCGCAAGCAATATCGATCGAGAAGTTTACCGAGGAGAACAATTTCAGTCTTCGGCGTCTCAAGATGAGAGCACTGCTGAAACATGAAGGATTGTGAACTCCTCTAGCTGGACCAAGGCCATAAACGATGGAGAAAAACGAGTTCGATCAACAAGACGAAAAGGCACATTCGACGATCCTTTTATCGTTATCGGATGAGGTTCTCTTCGAAGTAGCCAATGAAGAGAAAGCAGCTGGACAGCTGGACTGTGGCTGAAATTAAAGTCATTATACATGACGAAATCGTTGACGAACAAGTTGTTAATGAAAAAACGGTTGTTCTCTTTGCGAATGAAGGAGGGCTCGGTACTAAAGGATCATCTAGATGAGTCAATCTTGATGGATTTGAAGAATGTCTAAGTGAAGATTGACGACGAGGATGCGACTCCCATTCTTCTTGTGTCACTACCACCATCTTTCGAGAATTTCGTTACTCGTTCGTGGTGGGTAGAGATGCTATCACTTTGGAGGAAGGACGTTCGAGTTTACATTCAAGGGAACTTCCTCATAAAGCATCCAGAAATGGTTCCGATCCACAACATGTTGGGATGTCCGTTTCTAGCCGTGAGAAGGATCGAGATAGATCAAGTAAAGGCAAGGGGAAATGGAGAGGAAGAAGTCGATCAAAGTCGGGAACAAGAAAACCAAACCCAAAAGATGTATGTCATAATTGCAAGGAATTGGGTCATTGGAGAAATGAGTGTCCGAAACTCAAAGGGAAAGCCTCGGTAGCAAAAGAAGACTTGGGATCGGAACATGACTTGGTTCTTTCAGTAGTTGACTCCAAAAGTCAGCCCGATGCTTGGATTTTGGATTCCGGATGTTCGTTTCATATGTGTTCAAACCGGAATTGGTTTGTTTCCTATGATGAGGTTGATTCCGGAACCGTCTTGATGGGAAATGATGTTAGGGATTTTGCTCGTCACACACACACACAACGTAAAAGAAAAAAGAACACAAAGATATTACGTGGTTCGGTCGATGCTATGAACTACGGGGGCAACTAGGGTTTTCTTATTATGAGGTGATATCAAATGATTACAAGTATATGGGAATATATAGAACATAATTAGGCAACGGTTCCTAATTAAGTATATGGTAACTTCCTATGATAACTAGGGTCGGCTACCCTTTTCATTAGAAGCCTACACCACAACAAATGATGCAACGTGTAAAGTAGTCGGCATCGGTTCTATACAAGTAAGGATGCATGATGGTCTTGTTAGAACACTTTCTAACGTTCGCCACATTCCAGAGTTGAAAAAAAACTTAATCTCTTTGGGAGTCTTGGATTCCAAGGGATTTAAGTTCTCTTGTAAACAGGGGCGGACTTAGTACTATGGGGTGGGTGTCACTCGACACCGATAAATTTTCAAGTTACATATGTATCATTTGTAAATTCATTTGTAAATTCAGTTCATTCAATAAAGATTTCAGCCTATTATTTTCTAATTCTCTCTCTCAAGATTTTCTATCTAATTTCTCCTAATTCTCAACAAATTGGTATCAGAGCCTGGTTCGAATTTAAACCTCTCTGAATTTTCTAGTCTCTTCGCTTAATCTACTTCTGGAAATCAATTTTGACCCAAAAGTGGATCAAGAAAATCATTCTTGATTCTGAAAAAAAAGTTCTGCCTTCTGCAATTTGGATCGCTACTGTTGATTGCAATCTTGGCAATCGGTTTGCCAATCTTGAAGCCGCTTCAAGGTAGAGTCTCTTAAACCTTGCAATCAGCGTGTGAAATTGAAGTTTTCAGTGGTTAATTTCAGAGATAAAATTGACGAAGGGTACTCAATCGAAGGTGTCAAGGTTTGAATTGAAGTTGTTCAATTGAAGGAGTCGATGTTAGCAAGTGAAGTCGGTGAACAAGTCTGGGCAAAGGACTGACGTCTTTCCATCAATTTCAATAATTGGTAAATTGACTATCGAATCTGGTGGGTGGAGATTTGTGATTGTAACTTTGAATAAAAAGGGGATTAGAAGTCAACCCCCTAGTTTGATCCTAATTTTTCCCAAGTGTATAAATAGGAGTCTAGATAGAGATCAGATTGGATTCTCACTGTAATTCTCTCTCTAAAATCTTTTCCAGTCAATAATAAGTGTGGGTAAAAGTTCCTGAATTAAATCACTTTGTTCTTGTTCTTTTCTTTCTGCAATTTTACAACTACATATATATATATATATATATATATATATATATATATATATATATATATATATATATATATATATATATATATATATATATATATATATATATATATATAAACACGAAAATGGGGTAACAATAATGGGCAAAAAACCAAAAATATATCAACCTAAACATGATTTCACAAGTTGGGCCGACATCATCATCTTCGAAGGCCACTACTAGAAAAAGTTGTTGCTAATTGCCTTGGTTAAAAGGCGCGCTTGAGGCGCACTGAGGCGCGGGGCGCATAGAGGCGCAAAGGCTAGGGCGTCGCAACACTGAGGCGCGGTGGTGTCCAGAAGGCGCACTGAAGCGCTGGCAACATGCGCTTTTTGGACCTTTAGAGCTTCTGCGCTTCAAGGGCTTCCGGGACATTTCGAAGTTGGGCCTAAAAAAGAATATGGGCTGAAAAAAAAAGGTGCGCAGCTTAAAATAGTCAACGATTACAAAAACCCTACTTAATTTTTTTTCTTTATCGTCCCTTCCAACTGGACGTTTCTTGCTTCTGCTACGTGCCTACGTCTTCTGGTTGCTGTCGCTGCTACGTGGCTTGGTCTGCTACGTTTCTTGTGCTTCGTCCTTCCAGCCTTCCAGGTTCTGCTTATTATTTTCTGCGATGGCTTCTCTTCTTATCATCTCTCGAAATCAAACATCTATGCACTTCTGCTGTCTTCCTTCTCTCTCTTTTGATTATGTTATAGTTATTTTTATAAACTATAAGTATATATATAACCTACTAAATGTTTGTTAAAGGATTTTAAGTTTTGAAGTTTCTTATTTCCTTCTCTTCTGCTGTGAATCTGTGATTGTCATTCTGGATTCTGGAATTACGAATTAGTTAATATAAAATTATGAAGTTGGGTTATATAAGTATCAAGTACGTGTGTTTTTTCAGGTTTTAACGTTTCTTATGTGTCAATATGGACCTTCCCACGGGTTCAAATTCTAAAGATGCATCATCAGATTCAGATGCCCTAGATCCGGCTAGAAAATATGCTAAAGTTGATCCAAACAATAGAAACCTGGGCAGTTAATTGCGGTTCTAAATAGCGGTCCTTAAAAAAATAGCGGTTCTAAATAGCGGTTCCGCGAATACCGGTGCTATTTACCGCTATTTGCCATTATTTACCGCTATTTAAGACCGCTATTTGGAAGAGCAGTCCAGATCGATCATTCTTTAAGCTATCTTTTGTTAAATCTTTAATACTTTATAAAGTAATGCTATATCTTGTTTATCTTTGTTTGTTTAATGTGTTGTTCGATTCTATGACCTTTATGATTTTAGTTCTTTATGACTTTTGTTCTTTATGTTTATGTTCTTTAGGATTTTAGTTCTTCACATTATGTTCTTTATGTCTATTATTATGATTATACATATACATACATATACATATACATATACATATATATATATATATATATATATATATATATATATATATATATATATATATAATATACCGCTATATCACCGCAATAACGGCGATAGCAAATAGCGGTCTTGACCGCTATTGGACCGCGATACGCTATTAACTGCATAGATAGAAACAAGTTTATTTGCAACTTTTGCATGAAGGTGACTAGCGGAGGAGCATGCCGCTTAAAACAACATTTACTTGGAGGCTTTAGGAATGCCAAAATATGTCCCAAGTGTCCGGAGCATGTTCGGGAAGAAGTTAGGGATTATATGGTGAAAAAAGCCATGCTTAAAAGAGCCAGTGACCCATTTATGGACACAATTCACGAGTATGATGAGGAGGAGGAGGAGGATGAAGATTGTGTGCTCACAGCTGCTACTAAGAAGAAGGCTGGTGACTCGGGACAGGGAACTAGTCAAGCTCCTAAAAAGCCGAGACAGAAGGGTCCGATGGATATGTTCTTTGCTCCTAAACCTGAAGATGTACTTAAAGGACGAAAGGGAGGAAGACAACAAACGATAAATGAAGTTTGTAAAAAAGAGCTAAGAAACAAGGCTTGTAAAGAGATAGCTAGGTGGTTTTACGATGCAGGGCTTCCTTTTAATGCTGCTAGTTATGATAGCTTTCGTGTTGCAATGGAAGCGGTTGCACAATATGGCCCAGGATTTAAACCACCAAGCATGCACGAGCTAAGAGTTCCTTTGCTCAAGAACGAAGTGCAAGAGACAAAAAATAGTTTAATCGATTACAAGAAAGAGTGGGCGCAGAAAGGATGTTCTATTTTATCCGATGGATGGCGTGATTCGACCGTTCAAAAGGATATAGTGAAGTTTTTGGTGAACTCTCCAAAAGGTTCTGTTTTTGTTAGATCGTTGAATGTCTCGGAAATTAAGAAAGATGCAAATGTGTTGTATCGTATGCTTAATGACATGGTCGAGGAGGTAGGAGAAGAGAATGTTATCCAAGTTGTGACGGATAATGCATCAAACTATGTGGCTGCTGGTAATATACTAGTTCTTCTCTCTCATTTAAAACCCTTTATATGGAGTATTTTGCTTAAAATCTATCTTTCTCTTTTGAAACATTTATAGGAAAGATGTTTGAAGATACAAGAAAACATCTATATTGGACTCCATGCGTGGCGCACTGCATTGATCTCATGTTGGAGGATATAGGAAAGATTCTAAAGGTTCGGAATTCCTTGAAAATGGCAATGTTCATGAATGGTTATATCTATAACCATGTTGATCTTGTGAACATGATGAGGAGATTCACGAATCAAAGAAACTTGCATAGGCCGGCGATCACTAGGTTTGCAACATCCTTCATTACTCTAGCGCAAATACACAAGCAGAAGAATAATTTGAGAAAGATGATCACGTCTGAAGATTGGAACAAAAGCAAGTGGTCAAAGAAAGCGGCGGGGAAGAAAGTGGTATCATTCTACAAGAAAGATTTTGGAAGAACGTTGTATATGCTCTTAAGTGACAAGACCTCTTGTTAAAGTCCTTAG
Source organism: Centrapalus pauciflorus (assembly GCA_020465985.1). Lineage (NCBI taxonomy): Eukaryota > Viridiplantae > Streptophyta > Magnoliopsida > Asterales > Asteraceae > Centrapalus > Centrapalus pauciflorus. The sequence goes on from JAANYP010008275.1 coordinate 406,070, forward strand.
AATAGTTGATGGAGATAGGAAGCCGTCCATGGGGTATATCTACGAGTCCATGGATAGGGCTAAGGAGGTCATTGCTGCAAGTTTCGGCCATAAAGAGGATCAATACAAGAAAGCTTACGAGTATATTGATCAAAGGTGGGATTGCCAACTTCATAGACCTTTACATGCGGCTGGGTTTTTCTTGAATCCGGCAATGTTGAATCCGGCAATGTATTATGACAATCCAGCATATGCATCTTGTGAAGAGGTTGTGACGGGTTGTATGCGTGCATGCAAAGGTTGGTTCCGGATGCAAAAACTCAAGACAAGATTGGGGATCAAATAGATGCATATAAAAATGCCCTAGGTCTTTTTGGCAATGCCATGGGTATAAGACAAAGGAAAACGAGGGCTCCACGTAAAAAATAAAAAAGAACTTGATATATATATATATATAGAGGGGGGTTCAATGGAAAACCACAATGCACCTGAAAACTTGTGAAAACTGCACTGCACCACCACAAATGCATCAAATTCCCCGCACAATGCATCAAAATCCCGCGTGATGCATCAAATTTCCCGCGTGATGCATCAAAATCCCGCATGATGCATCACCTTATTTACGATAATGCCACCGCGTTTTTCATGAAATGCACCAAATCGGACGGTTTGCGTAGGTTTCCATAGTTTTCAGGTGCATAGTGGTTTTCCATTGAACCCACCCCTATATATATATATATAAGAGTACATGTGTTAAAAATACTAACTTTATAAAATTTGTTAATAGCGGATTGGTGGTCTGCGTACGGTGGTTCGACTCCAGCCTTGCAAAACTTTGCTATTCGGATTGGCTGTGAGAGAAACTGGAGCGTTTTCCAACATGTAAGTGGGGAAATAAAACATCATTAAACATTACAATAATTGGCATTTTATGTCGTTTAATTATTGAAGTTCAACACTTTTATTTAGGTTGGTGCAAAGTCGATTAAACGACATGGTGTATGTTAAATATAATCGTGCTTTGAAACGCCGCTACCAAAGAAAGGACACGACTGATCCGATTATTTTGCAAGACATCGATGAATGCAATGAATGGTTGATGGGCCAAATAGATGATGACAATGATGAGGAAGATGTCACTGATTTTGTGTTTGAGAGTGATGACTTGACATGGGCTGCTGTCGATAAAGCTTCTGGGGCACGTGAACCTGCTTATGCTACTAGGACATTTGCGCCGAGGAAAGATGCATCGAATCCATCAAGAACTAATAAAGGAAAAGGTGTTGCTCATGCATCTACCCCTACTCCCATGGTACCACGTAGTAGACTTGTGTTGATTGATGAAGAAGATGAGGAGATGGAAGAGGATATAGGACTTTCTGAAGATGACGGGGAAGATGTGGTGCTCGGGATTGATGTCGACGATGAAGATGATGATGACTTCTAGTTTAGTTTGCTTTTATGATATATGATACTACACAAACTTGCTTCATATTTTGGTATTTTGATACTACGTAGACTTGCTTCATATTTTGGTACTACGTAGACTTTGCTTCCTATTTTGGTATTTTGATACTACGTACAGTCGTAGAATTGCTTTTGCTAATACTTCATGATATGTTTTGGTAATTATTATCCATCAGAATTATGTGACTTTTGTTGGTATGATATGAATATATGATATATTTTGGTATTTTGGTTAATGTAGCATTATTGTCTTATTTTGTATGAGCATTATTGTCTTATTTTGTATGAAATATGAAATATTTTGGTATTTGATTAAAGTGCGCCTCGCGTCCGTGATGCACGCGCCTCGAGCTCCAGGACCCTTTGCGCAACGGTGCGCCTCGCGCCTTTTAAAACCAAGCTAATTGCCCTCGTAACTAATTTAACAATGAATTAGCAATGAACTATGATTGTTGGTAATATGCTCATTAATAACCGTTAGGAATTTCAGAAATAATCCATGAACAATTTCAAGAACTCAGAATTTAGGAAATAAAGATCACTTGAAAAAGAACATACTTGCAAAAAAAGAATTTAGGAAATAAAGATCACTTGAAAAAGACAGAAGCTTAACTACCTTCCGTATCTGTATGAAAATTGTGTTGAAGCTACTGAATGTATGTAGCCTGGATCATGCCAACCAAAATCTTTTGCTAGACTTGGCATAATTGAACCTTATTTTTTCAAAAGATATTATCATGTTTGAAGAATATATATTGGTTTTTCTGTGAACATAATAAAATTAAGCCAAAAGCTGAAAACCTTGTTATCCTTTTGGAGATTTGGAATTGCTCATGCTGGCAGCAAGGAATACATAATTACATATAATACCTTATGATGAATTCAGCAGTAAACCAAAAAAAATGCACAAAAAAAAAGAACATTTTTGTATTTCTAATCGGTCAAAACAGAAACCCTTGCATCAACCCACAATGCCACAACCAATCACTTAATTGGATTCAAGAGTAAAGGTCCAGAAACCAATCTAGAGCTAAATTACTTATTTTTCATCAATAAATTACTTATTTTTCATCAATACAAAGTCAGTAATTGATAATGAACTAACAATTTACAAGAGTTGTATGAGTTTAAAATAAAGGCTCTAGTCTTACAGGATTGAGCAATGCCTTGTATGGAGAATGGTCCACCAGTAATGTATTTGATTCATGATAAACTCCAATCACCCAAAAACCACCAGGATCATTCTTCTGCCAAATATTTCTCAGATCCTTGAAGCATAAATTATTGACTGTGGTTAACACATATTACACATAATACTAAGATATTAATAAATATGAAATCTGTGATATACACACACACACGCCGGAGACGGACAAACACACACACCGGAGCTGGAGGCCGTAGGAAGAGAAGATGCCGCAAGAAGAGAGAGTAGGAAACGAGGTTGAGAGAGAGAGATACCTTGAGAAATTGGAGAGGAGAAACAATCGCTGGAGGAGGCCGCTAGTCGAGAGAGAAGGCGCCGGTAGTGAGGTCGTCAGTCTAGAAGTGGGCCACCAGAGAACCGAACGCCGGAGGACGGGAGGCACATCGGAGGAAGGGAGGCCGTGGGTTTGGAGAGAAAGAAGCATCCAAGATGGAGGGGAAGAAGAATGAACGTAGTTGAGGTTAGGGTTTCAAAGCTCGAGTTTTGAGCGTGCACAAATGGAGATGAGTTTTGAGCGTGCACAGAAGGGGAAGAGATGATATCAAAATGTACATCAAGCTTTATGAGGTTGTATTTCTCAAAATTCAGCCATCAGGCTTTATTTGGTTGTACATTGTGCAACATGAATTATTTTCCAGAGATTGTTTGTTTACTTATTAATGGAATCATTAACGAGTCATTCAAATGTAAAATGACCTCTTAATGATTCCTTTAAGAGGTAAATAAATAATGTCTAGATAATTTGCTAAATGTATTATATAGTAGTATAGATATAAATAACCATAACAAAAACATGATAAAAAACTTAACCAACTAAAATATGCCTTAGCCATCAAAAGCAAAGAACAAAGACCGAAAGTCATACGATTGGCTAGATGGGATAGAGGAATAAAACCATGATTTGATGATTAAACACCCCGAGAAAACTTATAGGCCGAAATCAATGTTTCTAATTTACGTAATCTCTATCTTTACTACTATTAAAGCATTTAGCTTTTTACTATTTTTAATGCGTAAAGTACAATTTTTTAAGGGAGAATTTCATACATACCCTTCCAAAATATCATAATATCATATTTACCCAACTTAAGATTTTAATATCATATATATCTCTTTTAAACATTATAATATCATATATATCCCTCCTAAATATCATTATATCATATATATATATACCAAATTTTAATAATTAATATCACATATATCCCTCTTAAACATCATTAATATCATATATACTCAAATTCAATGATTTAGTTATTTTTAGAACATTAAAAACTCATATTTAATATTGATCATTAATTAATGACCATTATATCCTTACTTATTTCTTCTTTTAACTAAACCTTCAAAATATCATATTTATCCAACTTAAATTAAAATATCATATCCCTTTTAATAATTTTATATAATTTATTTTTGTAAACTTTACTATGTAAATTTTCATAGTAAAACAAATTAACATTAAAATAAAAAATTGTTCGTTTATAATCAAATCGTATCGGCTTATTATATTATCTTATTTGTTTTTTTTCTGCAGTTTTGTATATACACTTAACTAATTATATATTATGTTATTTCTTTTCTTTTTCTTTTCGAATTTATGGTTGTTTTGCATTTTTTTAATTTAGTTATATCTATTGTTTTCTATATACATTAGATTTATTTTTTCAAGTTTGCTTTCATTTTTAATTATTGTTTTTCCTAGTTTACTCTTTTTAATTTTTTATGTTTAATCTAGTACTTGAATTATAACTTGTTATCCAATTTTATTACTTGTGTATATTTTGTGTATAATATATAGGATAAAATATATAATCTTATTGTTAAGATTATTAACTCTCTATGTTATTTTATATGTTTAAATATATAGGATAAAATATATATAATCTTATTGTTAACACAAAATATACGCAACTAATAAATTTTGATGTATCGCATACTCGTGGGCCGTGTAGCCGACAATATTCGTCTGCTTTAGTTTCAGTTGTATTACAAAAAGAAAAGAGAAACCAATAAACGATGGCATTTCCATCTTGTTTAAAAAAAGACTTATAATTTTTTCACATTTCACGACTAGATCCTTATATATATTTTTATTTTGGTAAAACAATATACTTTTAAATTAACAAAAATAATTTAAAATTTAACAATAAAAAAAAATTCATGATTTGATCGTATGCAAACACAACCCTCTCTCCTTTACAGAATATACTCTCTTTGATCTCCATTCATTTTCTCTTCAAAATTAACCACACGTTGCCCTCAATCTTAACAATCCTCTCTTCCTCCTCCCACTGTTGTACAATCCATTGGCATCGGCTATAGCACCCTAGGCGACAACCTTCAACCTATGATCAAATCTACTGTTACAATGAAGAATTTGATGGATCGAAGTCTTTTGCCCATTCATCTACAAATCTCTATTTAATGCAATATGTTATACTTTTGTGTAATGGAATTTTTGTATTTCTTTTTTGTTTTTGTTGTCGTGGTGATTCTTATGGTCACCCCCAGTTATCCAAATTACATGACATATAAGGTATGAATTATGTGTTCTATTATTAGTTGTATGTTTAGTTTGCAAACACATACATTTAACTTTAGTTTTTGTAATTTGTAAAGGCCATATCTCGGAACCAACAATAGTGAGCGATGGGTTTCAACGAGTTTTTCCTCAGAGTAAGGCTTTATAAACATGTTCTATATGAATATGTAACATTAAATTATGATTCTTTTGTGTGTTTTAGGTACAAGAATTGTTGGAGCTTCTTGGATCTTTGATGTACCAAGGTCTGTTTTTTTTTATGTACCAAGGTTTGTTTCGACAGTTAATTTTAAACAAGGTCTGTTTTTAACAATAATGAAGGTGATCATGATTTTATTGATTTACCATCTAGAAAATTAAAAAAAGGCATAAACTAATTGATCTAGAAAATTAAAAAAAGGCATATATGTATGTATATGTAATGTTGTTGTTATTTTCGTGTTGCTGCTGTTGAGCTTAAACAGTCCGGGACTCAGCTTCTTGCTGAGTCTCATGGTCTGTAATTGCCACACACATGACTTATACTTAACATGTATATTTATGGTACTGTGTGGTCGTTGCTGCTGTTACATACACATGCTGCATCACACATTAAACTTGTCTGTTTTGGACAGCAACAATCCGATTAATGGGCTGCTGTTTTGCTGATTTTGCTTTCTTTTTTACAGCACACAAAATACGTTTGATGCTACTAACGAGTCCGTGAATTACAAAGTGATGATCTCTTCTAAACAAATGTAGTTAGTTTTTTCTTTTTATGTTTTTAAAAGAATTGTTAGTGTGTTACACTCTACATTCTTTAATAACCCATTATTTTGAGTACTTCAAATAATTGAAGAGATTTGCGGGCAAAGGGTGTAGGATCTGAATTTCCAGAATCACATGTGAGATGCTAGCGGGAATTCTTGTAGTTTATCCAAGCTAAAAGCTAAACCAATCAACAGATTTTTCATGTTTTAAAAGTATTTTTATTCAGTTATTACTCTACATTCTTCAAGAAATATTATATGGAGATGAGGTTTGCGGGCAAAGGGGGCAAAGGGTGTTGGCTCCGAATATTTAGAATCATATTTGAGATGCTAGAAGGAATTCTTGCGTCTATACAAGCTCTTAGCTAAACCAATTAGCACAAAACTAGAACTGCTATGTTAATTTCCACCTGGGGTGCTTTCTTAGTGTGAGAAATGATTTTTCTCTTTGCCTTTTTTCTGTTTCAGGGGATGATTGCTCTATCTTATTATGCATACATGCAACTGAGTCAGCGTAGGATTGGCTGCTGCTTACTACAATTACTACTTCTGTTGACAATAACATGGTCCATGTTGTGGCAGGTTTCGTTTTATAGGCTTTAAATGAAAAAGTAAGCTTGCTAAGGGATAAATGGCAGAGGAATCTATCTATATATATATAAAAGTTGAGTCCTAAGTAATAAATGAGAGTACTAATTACTTTTTTTTAAATTCTTTATTATATTCAAGTTGAGTCCTATGTAATAAATGAAATTACTAATTACTTCTTTTTTCTTTAAAGTTTTTTTAATAGACAATATTATTTAGACTTTATTTGCAAACACTCTTTTAGTTATTCTTTAATGGATTACTAATTAATTTATCTAACTTTATTTTTCCTTTAATAAAATAACAATATTATTATTTTATAAAAAAGTTGAGTCATATGTATATATATACACTATATAAGTTGAGTCCTAGCTATAACAAATGTTGGCAATCAATTTTTTTTGTATAAGTTAATTCATTTTATAAATAATATAAATCTTTAGATTTATAGTTAAAATAAAATCATTTTATGAAACCAATATTATATTTATTTTATTTAATTTAGTAGTTAAACTTTTTAGATTATTTTTACATAAAATGATTATAAGTTTATAAATTGAATCCATGTGATAAATTTTTATACGATTAAGTTATTTTATAAATAATCATAATCATAAACTTTTTTTATGTTTTAGTTATGCATTTATCTAATATTCTTAATTTTGGTGATATTGAATTTAACACCAACTATCTTGATCCAATATACGCTACCAAAATAAAAAAACATATGTATATGTTAATCAAATAGTTAATAAATACTATAATTACACATAATCTAAATAATTAAATATTTTTAATTTAATACATATATATACCGTTTATTTCATGAAAATAAACAACTCTTTTAACAAAAAAATGTGTATATTTTAAAAAATATTACATCATTTCTTTTTTACATTTAAAACTTGATTTGAGTCTCATGTATAAATAGTTGTGTTAGTGTTTTAAATTTCATTTTAACTTTTCTTCTTTTATATTTAAAAATTGTCTCATTTAATATTTTGTTTTTTTTGTTTAATCTCATTACCGTTTCATGACCCTTGGTTATCTTAAATTAATTGGTATTTCATGCATAGGTTACAAAAAAATGAACGGTTATCAATGGTTATAAATAGTGGGGTTGCAAATAATCCATTTGTCAACTAAAACATTCTCATTGCTTCTCCTAGATTTTCACCGGTTAGTTTTCTTCTTGATTTATTCTTCTTTTATTTTTCAAATATCAAATGTGTTATTCATCTCTAACACACATATGTTTATTTCAATATTGTGAAATCGATTATTACAATTTTTGTTTTGTGATATTTTATATTTGACAGTGATTTGAAGTTACCATCCATGCAAATAAGTTCTTGACGAAGAGACTTTCTAGAAAAAAATTGTGTATTCTTCAATCCATACATTGGTAATTCTTTTTATATTTAATGATATATTTATTTAAATTATTTCCTTACATATATTTTTATTGATAAATCATTTATGTTGATGTAGGTGATTGATATGCTCTATATTGACATATCAAATATCCTAAAGATTCATAGCTAAAATACATAAATGTCAACGTTTTGTCATCCATCCTTTCAACTATATAGTTTTAAACTATAATATTTATAAAAAAATAATTAACAACTAAATTTTGGTTTCTCTATACTTGAATTGTTTTATGAATATCTTCTTGATAAATTTTTCAACAATAAAAGTTTTACAATTTTATTATAATTAATAACCATAAAACTTTTATTGCTGAAAATGTGTGATCATTTGATTTGTGAGTTTCTTTCTATGCATGTATTGAAATTTAAACTTAAACTCTTGAGGAACGATCATCAATGGAGTACTCTTTTCGATGCATGCAATTGTTGGTAATCAATTAATGGAGAAACAGATTTATTTAATTATTGATTAAATCAATTTAGCTCATATTTCTTGATGGAGAAACAGATTGTTGGTAATCAATTGATGGAGTGTAATAAAATGCTAATAATTTTTAATTATTGATTAAACTTAATTGAAAAATAAAAGATAAAAGAACTAAATATGATTTTAGTATTTTTTTTCATTAAAATTAATATTTTTTTAATATTAGACAACTTATGTTAATAGTAGTATAAACATATTTCACTTCTCCCAACCTTATTATATTGCTCTCATGTCAAAAAATTTATGTTAATAGTAGTAAAAATCTTTCATGTCTACTAACCTTATATATTATTTTTTTAATTATTTTAATGATACCTAAAAATTTCATTACTGTCATAACTATATAAATTCAAGTCATAATTTTGATGGAACTCAATATTGTTTTACTATATTCTAATTAAATTTAATTAAACAATAAAAGATGAAGGAATTAAATATTATTTTACATGTTTTTTACATTAAAACAAATCATATCTTTAATATTAGTTACCTTGTTGTTAATAGTAGTAAAAATGTATTTCACTTCTCCCAATCTTATTATATTTTTTTCATGTTAAGTAATTTCATGTTAAGTAATTTCATGTTAATAGTAGTAGAAACCTTCCACATCTACTAACCTTAATATTTCTTACTTATTTTTGATTTATTTTAAAAACTCTATTGATATCATATATATATGTCAAAATTGTTTATGGAACCAAGAATTGGGTTTAATGTATTTTATGCTAAGTTACTTTGAAAATAAAGTTTATGGAACAAAATTCAGTGTATTCTTTGATGCTAAATCAATTTTATGGTTTAATATATGCATATTGTTTTATTGAACTTAATAAATAAATATAGATGCTTACGAAACTAAATATTGTTTTATTGTGTTTTGTGTTAGACGAACAATTATTTAATTTACTGTCAAATAAATTTAATGTTAATAGTAGTAAAACCTTTCACTTCTCTCAACCTTATTGAGATTGTTTTAATGTTACATAATTTTATATTAATAGTTTTAAAAACCTTCCATGTTTCCTAAACCTATTATTTCTTAATTTTTTAATTCACCCTAAAAAATCAGATGTTATTAAATTATGACAAAATTATTGGTGGAACTAATTAAACTAATTATTCATTTAATGTATTTTATGTCAAACTAAAATATTGCTTTGATGTTAAATTAATAGTTGTTTTAATCTTGATAATTACGGTTATAGTATTGAACCTTTCGGTTCCCCTTACCTTATTACTATTTATTATGATTTAATTGTCTTAATTTTTTTTATCATAAATGTGAATTAGTCAAGTCATATCTATAAATAACAAAGCTACATGAGATTTAAACACTTTTTATATCAAAATCAAAATAAATAGAAAAACTAACACAATGTCAAAATAAGAATTGTATACGGTTTTCGTTGATCAATTGAGGAAATGATCAATCAAAGTGATGATACGGATGTCGACAACATTCGTGAGAGACAATTGGGTCGTTATTTATGGTAAAAAGATAAAATAATCATTTTACTATTATCAATGTAAGATTACAAGACCATGTAAACATGTATTTTTGTTATGAAAACATAACGCGCACAACAAAAAACAATATTGCATATCGTTTCATTGATAAGTTACATGGAGTCTCATCTATGATTCATGTGAGACTTCACTGATTTGCTTTGCTATTAAATGAAAATTGAATTTTGAATCATGAAAAATAACACTTGCACAATTGATTTTCATGGGTCCACCTATGTGTGAAAAAAATCAAACAATGTTGATTGTGTTATCTGATATACTTTTTAATTGACCGACTGTAAAACCATTAAACACACATCAAAAAGTATTTAATGGTAAAAATACATTTTCTTATTTTTATAAAATAATTCACATTTAAGTGACATCATTACATGTTGAGAAAGCAACCAAATGCATCACTCTTTTTGTATCGTTACACGCATCTAACAATCGATTTAAATATAAAATTATACATATGTAACATAAAAGTTTTTAACACATCTAACATATTTTCCATTAAACATGAAATTTAAATTTGTTGCCAATGAACGTTAGATGGTGCGAGTTTCGTAGTTGGACCCGTTTTTTTAGAGAAGATGGACAATAAAATGCGGATCATCTTTAGTACCTCTTTTAAAATAAGGAAAAAATATTTTGTAGTTAATGATACATATAAATAATATTGTTGGTCACGTATTAATTATAATTGTAGGGCGCGCACACACACACATACATATAAGTAATATTAATAAAGATATAAATTAAAAAGAGTTGTTTTGATAATAATCTTACTAATTATAATATAGTATACAACAATTTAAAAGAAAAAACATTAATTAATTATGAAAATATACTCTTCTTGATTCACTAGCTGAAAACATACTACCTACGAGAATGGTACTTACTTTATAAATTTTTATTTCCTTTCTTTTACAAAATATTTCACATTTAAATGAGATCATTATATATTGAGAAAGAATATCATATTGAATGACGTGTAGAAATTACTATTTATTAGTTATGTAACATTTATAGTCAATTTCGTACAACAAATGATAAGTTTACAACACTTGATTTCAGTATAAGAAATTAAATGTATGTGTCATATTGTTTTTGTATTATGACATGTATCATACAAATCAATTTATGTGTAGATTTATAGCTATCCAACCTAAAAAATTTTAACATGCCTAACATAATTATCCTAAAATTTCATGGTTGGACCAATATTTGAGAGAAAGGAGAATAAAAGTAGGGTTCTCATTTTTTACACCATCTAAGTAAGTTTTAACAAAAACTAAAATTTTTTTTATATATAGTTAATACATATAAACAACCACCGTTCTGGGCATATACATATTGTATATAATAATTTATTTTTAGAAAATAATTGATACTAATAATTATTTAGTTTTTTCATATAATTAATACTAATAACTACTTAATTAATACATTAAATAAAGGGAAATTATAAATATACATAAGTTCTTCCATATAAACTTATCAATTTTATAGTAATTATGATAAACAATCAATTATTTAATAAAATACATAGATATGTTATAAAATATTACACATGACACACAAATCATAAATATATTTAGAAGATGTCACGATCATCGAGTTGCTTTTATCTTTTATCTCAAACTTACGAACCAATATTTTTTTAATATTCTCACAAACAAATACACCTAAAAAATCCTACACAACTTGAATAAGGGCCTGTTTGTTAACTTTTTTCATTAAGTCCTGTCTGGATTTAGAGGACTGTCTGGATTAAGTAATGCTGTTTGGAAAATTAACAGAATGTTTGCTTTGTTGCTGAATAAACAGTCTGAATGAGATAAAATGACAATTTTATCCTTCTGTCTATTTTAACCATCTGTTTATTTTTTGTATTGAACAAACTATCTGAAAGTAAAAACACCTAGCTCTATTAAAAAAAACAAGAAAACACATCAACAACCCCAAACTCGATCTAATTAAACTATTAAACTCTTGACTCCATCATAATTGTAGCCATTTGTGAGAAAATCAGCAACCACAACAACAAAAAGTATATATATATATATATATATATATATATATATATATATATATATATATATATATATATATATATATATATATATATATATATGTATATATATATATATATATATATATACACCTAAAAGAAACCATTATTTATCAATACAAAACCAACTATTACAAGACCACCCATAAGAAACAAAAACTTCACTTCACCTAACCATCCAAGATTTCTAGAAAGTGTTGCTGAGAATAAAAGAACCCCCAAGCTAGTCTCATCTGCACACAAAGAAATCTTTGCAAAAAAAAAAAAAAAAGTAATGTTACTGGTAGAAGAACATAACATAAAGATTCAAGCTTGGGTGTTTTCTTTTCGCTACTTTCTCTCGGCTAGAGTTTTTCTCTTTCTTTTTTGTGTTTTCTTTTTCTTTCTCTTCACTTCACTCTTACTTTCATCTGCTTTCCATCTTCTTCTTCTATCTTCTTCTTCTTCTTAGGGTTCTGTACCGACAAACCTACTGCATCGTCTTCTCAGGGTTGCAATCACGTTAATTATTCAATAATCTCTGTGATCGAATCGTGGGTTGCTTTTGATGGTGGAGATTATAAGATCAGAGAAGAATGAAACATCTTTGTTGGGTTTTTCGGAATTTTGATGATGCTTTAACTCTTGAAAGATCAACAAGCATCATTGAGATTCTAGTGTGAACCAAGATTGGATTTATTTTTTTCTTCCCTCCCCCTTTTAATTTCTACCACTAAGGACTAGGCACCTCTCAATCGGTAGTCATGCTCTGACAGAGATGGAAGAGGAGTTGTTGAAGAGAAGGAAGAAAACTTTCTGGAGCAGAGTCGGTAGAAGATCGGAGCTGTAGCACAGCCGTGAAACGATGGTGATGGATTACGACTTTGGAAGGAGGAGATATCAAGACCCGATGAAAGAAGAGGAGTTGTCAGTCGGCGACGATGGTTGTGTGGAGGAGTTGCAGGTAGGCAGTGGTCTTGTGGAGGAGCTGCAGTTCGTGTGGAAGAGTGTAGGAGCAGGACGTCGTGGAGTGGAGGATCTGAGGGGTAATGTTGGAATAGATGAGACTGAATGTGGACCACATATCTTTTGTGGCTGAAGGAAAAGGCTGACCGAGGGGTTATGCTTATTCATTAAGTCATGCAACAAACATTGCAATATAACCGGCTGAAGATATTGGCTGACCGAGAATCACCATTAAGCTCATTAATACATTAACAAACAGCCCCTAAGTTATTGTTTAATTAAAGTCTGTATTTTTAATCAACTAACTTTATATCTCACCAACATTCCTTTTCTTTGTAATTCACTTATTGTATGGTTTTTTTATTGTTGATTATGTATATACAATTGTATGATGATAGACTTTGATATTGTATGGGTGAATCTAAAATTTATATGGTAGTCATAACAAACACATATTTTTGCTAACATTATATAAGATTAAAATAAATAATCCATCCGGTGTATCGCACGGGCCGTCATGACTAGTATATATCTAAAAGTTGAGTCCCATATAATAAATAAGAGTATTAATTACTTCTTTTTATTTAAATTTTTTTGATACATAATATTATTTAAAGTGTGTTTGCAAACACTCTATTAGTTAATCTTTAATGGATTACTAATTAATTTATCTAACTTTATTTTTCCTTTAATAAATAATAACAATATTTTCTTTTATAAAAAAGTTGAGCCCTAACTTTAACAAATGTTGGCGATCAAATTTTTGTGTAAGTTAATTATTTTAAAACATCTAGATTTATTGTTAAAGCTAAATCATTTTATAAAAAAGAATATTATATTTATTTTATTCTAATTTAGTAATTAAAATTTTCAGATTATTTTTACATAAAATGATTATTCGTTTATAAGTTGAATTCATGTGATAAATTTTTATAAGATTAAGTTATTTTATAAATAATTGTAATCATAATTTTATAATAGACATATATATACCATTTATTTCATGAAAATAAGTCATTCTTTTAACCAAAAAAATATGTATATTTTAAGAAATATTACATAATTTCTATTTTACATTTAAAATTTGATTTGAGTCCCATGTATAAATAGTTGTGTTAATTTTTTTAAATTTCATTTTAACTTTCTTCTTTTATATTTAAAAAATTGTCTCATTTAAATTTTCGTTTTTATTGTTTAATTTCATTATCGTTTCATGACCCTTGGTTATCTATAACTAATTGTTATGTAATCCATAGGTTACAAAAAAGTAAATGATTATCAAAGGTTATAAATAGTATGGGTTGCAAATAATCTATTTGTCAACTTAAAACATTCTAATTTCTTCTTTTAGATTTTCACCGGTTAGTTTTCTTTTTGATTTGTTAATCTTTTGTTCTCAAATATCATGTATAAATAGTTGTGTAATTTTTTAAATTTTAAGTTATTTTATATATAATCGTATCATAATTTTTTTAAAAGATATATATACCGTTTATTTCATGAAAATAAGCCATTCTTTTAACCAAAAAAATATGTATATTTTTAAGAAATATTACATAATTTCTTTTTTACATTTAAAATTTGATTTGAGTCCCATGTATAAATAGTTGTGTTAATTTTTAAAATTTTATTTTAACTTTTCTTCTTTTATATTTAAAAATTGTCTCATTTAAATTTTTGTTTTTTATTATTTAATTTCATTACCGTTTAATGACTCTTGGTTATCTATAACTAATTGTTATTTAATCCATAGGTTACAAAGAAAATAAATGATTATCAAATGTTATAAATAGTATGGGTTGCAAATAATCCATTTGTCAACTTAAAACATTCTAATTTCTTCTCCTAGATTTTCACAAGTTAGTTTTCTTTTTGATTTGTTCTTCTTTTGTTTTCAAATATCAAGTATAAATAGTTGTGTTAATTTTTTAAATTTCATTTTAACTTTTTTCTTTTATATTTAAAAATTGTCTCATTAAAATTTTTGTTTTTTATTGTTTAATTTCATTACCGTTTCATGACCATTGGTTATTTATAACTAATTGTTATTTAATCCATAGGTTACAGAGAAAATAAATGATTATCAAAGGTTATAAATAGTAGGGTTGTAAATAATCCAATTGTCAACTTAAAACATTCTAATTTATTCTCCTAGATTTTCACCGATTAGTTATCTATTTGATTTGTTCTTCTTTTGTTTTCAAAAATCAAGTTCGTTCTTAATCTCTAACACATATATGTTTATTTTATATTGTGAAATCGAAATATACAATTTTTGTTTTGTGATATTTTTATATTTGATAGTGATAATGGATGGATATTATTGAAATACCATCCATGTAAAGAAATTCTTGACAAATTGATTTTCTAGGAAAAAATATGTGTGTTCTTCAATTCATACATTGATAATTCTTTTTATATTGATGATATATTTATTTAAATTGATTTGACTTATATATTTTTATTAATAAGTTATTTATGTTGATGTAGCTGATTGATGTTCACTATATTGACATGTCAAATATTAGATTCGTCGTTAAAAATCCTTTTATAGAAAAGTTGAGTCCTAACTTTAATATTATATTTATTTTATTTTAACTTTGTAATTAAAATTTTTAGATTTTTTTTACATAAAATGATTATTCGTTTATAAGTTGAATCCATGTAATAAATTTTTATACGATTAAATTATTTTATAAATAATCGTAATCATAATTTTTTTCCTATGTTTTAGTTTATGAATTTATCCAATATTTTTAATTTTGGTGATATTGAATTTAATACCAACTATCTTGATTCAATATATGATACGAAAATAAAAAAAACATATGTATATGTTAATAGAATAGTTAATAAATACTAACTAAATTAATTACACATAGTCTAAATAATTAAATAGTTTTAATTTAATAGATATATGTACCGTTTATTTCATGAAAATAAGCAATTCTTTTAACCAAAAAAATATGTGTATTTTAATAAATATTACATAATTTCTTTTTTTACATTTAAATTTTGATTTGAGTCCCATGTATAAATAGTTGTGTTAATTTTTTAAATTTCATTTTAACTTTTTCTTCTTTTATATTTAAAAATTGTCACATTAAAATTTTTGTTTTTTTTATTGTTTAATTTCATTACCGTTTCATGACCCTTGATTATCTATAACTAATTGTTATTTAATCCATAGGTTACAAATAGTATGGGTTCCAAATAATTCATTTGTCAACTTAAAACATTCTAATTTCTTCTCCTAGATTTTCACCGGTTAGTTTTCTTTTTGATTTGTTTATTTTGTTTTCAATTATCAAGTTCGTTCTTAATCTATAACACACATATGTTTATTCTATATTGTGAAATCGATTAATACAATTTTTTGTTTTGTGATATTTTATATTTATAAATGATAATGGATAGATATTATTGATGTTACCATCCACGTAAAGAAGTTTTTGACAAATTGACTTTCTAGAAAAAAATTTGTGTGTTCTTCAATCCATACATTGATAATTCTTTTTATATTTGATGATATATTTATTTAAATTAATTTGACTTATATATTTTTATTAATAAATTATTTATGTTGATGTAGGTGATTGATGTTCACTATATTGACATGTCAAATATGATATTCGTCTTTAAAAATCATAAATGTCAACGTTATATTTACTATCTTATAGGTCATTGTCATCTATTCTTCAACTATATAGTTTTAAACTGTAATCATTTAAAAAATGTATTAACAACTAAATTTTTGTTTCTCTGTACTTGAATTATTTTTATTAATATTTTCTTGATAAATTTTTCAATAATAAAAATTTTACAAATTTATTATAATGATTTGCTTTTTTTATTGCAATTACATATTGAAGAATTTTCAATAAATATTGATCTAGAAATGTCATTAAACACATATGGTTTAATAAAAATTACAATGTTATTTAATTTAACTATCGTTACACATTTTGATATTGTGAATATTAATATTAAAATTTAATTTAATGAGAATATTTGTAACTATATATGTTTATACATTTTATAAGTCTTTTATATTCACTTAATATTAACCGTACCCTATATATGTTATTTGAAGTTTTTATGTTTATTAAGTTAGTAATTTAATATTTCTTTTAATTGGTATATTTCATTTAGTGTCATATTACGTTTTGTTATTTGGTTGTGGTTTCATTATGGTAAAAAAAAAACAACATGAAGTACCTAGCGTTGTTTTTATATTGTAATTCGACAAAAAAAAAATCTAATTAAATCATTTTTCAAAATATGTATGAAAGTTTTGATTCTTTAAATACATTCTATTTCTAAGAACTTAACAATAAAATTTTTTGATTAAATTACCAATTTGGTTCTTACATTTTTAAAAAAATTTTCATTTGTCTTTCATTGGTTCATCCCTCATTTATTTAACATGACTAATTATTACTAAATACATAATTAATTCAAACTAAGATCATGATAAATGAATGTAAGAATATTTTATTCACTTATAAATAATATAACTTTGAGATTAATTGATTTATTTTTATATGACTTAAATCACTTCAATAACAATAACAATAATAATAATAATAATAATAATAATAATAATAATAATTATAATAATAATTATTATTATTATTATTATTATTATTGTCATTAGTTTTATTATTATTATTAAAAATAAACATTTACATTTACTAATTAATTGATTTGAGCACTTGAATAATAGTTTAAACTTTTTTAATTTATTATTAATATTATTAATTTAGTAACTAAAGGCAATTTTATTTATTATTTAGATTGGTTAAATGTTTTGGAATTATTCATTTTGATAATTTTAATGTTGAAATTTAAAGTATAGTTGTTGTACTTGATTTGTTTTTAATTTTTTTTAATAAATAATAGTAATAAGTATTTAGTTAATTTTTGTTAAATATCTAAAATAGAGAGTTCATCTAATAAATAACAACAATGATCATTTATATTAAATTATAAATATTTTTATAAATAGTAGTTATAATGATTTATCTAAGTTATACTATGTAACACCCGCAAATTTCGAGGTAATTAATTAGTTTCGGGTCATTTAATTTGATTATTTAAATTCAAGAAATGATAGATTAATTATCAATTTGGTGGTTAACTTTTAAATATTTAATTAATAACTTTAAGGAGATAATAGTAAATACATATTTATAGGTAATATATAAAAAAAAAAAAGAAAAGAAAAGATTATAACAGACTCATAAGGATCACCATTCACCACCTCCATCATTTTTCTTCCATTCACCACCTCCATCATTTTTCTTCCTATCATTTCTTCATATGTCAAGAACACACACATACAATCTTGAATCTGATTTTTTTTAAGCTGGAATTCAAGGATTGATCAACATTTTCATCATCATCAATCCAAGTTCTTAACCTTGAGGTAATTATTTTGAAACTCAATCAATATTCTCGTAAGCAATTTCTATTAATATTGAAACTCATAAGATGAGTATAAGTATGGTTCGTTACTCTGAAGATAAAAAGCCAACAACATCTAATAACACCATTTTCTTCATTTTTTCTTGATGTAAAAGCTTGAAGTTCTTCAATGGAGGTTTTAGTGGGTTTTAATGATTGGCCCAAAAATTTGTATAAAATCAATAGAAAGTTGATTGGAAGCTATTTTAAAAGAGTTTTAGAAGATAAATTTCAGATTTGAGGATTTTTGAGTGAGTTTCCAATATGTTTGGATTTGGTTGTGTTATTGAGCAAAACAAATAAATCTGAGAATATGGGATCAAGCTAGTAAATAGAAGTAGAATAATGGGGTGTGAGTGGGTGGGATTTGGCCGGAGAAGCAGGAGGCGCCGGCGCCGGCGACGTGGCCAGAGGCCACCGCCCCTTTTCCTTTCTGCTGGCCGGTTGCCTGGTCCTTCTATTCTGTTTTTTTTTTCCTTATGTTTCAGCTGAGAGAGAGAGAAGCAAATGGTTTTATTTATTTATTTATTTTTATTTAATTCTTTTATTTAGGTGTGGATTGGTTGGTTGTGTATTTTGTTTGACTCCACCGAGAAGGTGAAAGAAATGAGGAGTGCCATTAATATATATATATATATTTTTACATTTCGTTTCTTTTTCTTTGTTGACAATTTGAATTTCATTTTATTTAATGTTTGATTAGGTTTAGTTATTGGGCTACTAATTAAATGTTTAAATGGGCTGATCTAATATTGAATTTTGGGCTGCTATTTATTTAAACAATTTGGACATGGTAAATTGGTAAATGGTAACTCTCTAATTATTTAGTTATCCATGGATAGATTGATTCCTTTAGGATAAATAAAATAGTACATAGATTTGGATTATTTAAACTAAACAAGTGTATATTTGTTAAATGTACAAATAGTTTTAAATGTGATTTAAATAATTAACTCTTTAGTCTTTAATTAATTTATTATTTAAGTTAATCAAATTTTAATGATTTTAAACTAGTAAGCTAGTGATGAATTATATATAACAATATAATTGGTCCAAGACTTGTAAATAGTGGTAATAATTTACGAAGCTTAAGAATTTAATGTTAGATATCATGGAGATTATTCAAATAATCTAATAACTTAAAAATATAAATGTTCGATCCTAAATAATAAATGGATATTTTCCGAAGTAGTCTCCAAACTTTAATTAATAGAATAGACAGCGACATTAGTTAAATGGGTTAAGAAATTGATATATAGACAATGTACTTTGTTATCAGGACTCTAGTGATTTCAGTTGAGATGTGTGGCTCTCAGTAGTATTTTCAATTGAGATCGAGTTGTCGCTGGCGAGTACGGATTTGCAGACACTGTGAGTAATTGATTTAATTTCGCAAATGATCATAAATGATATGCTTGCACTGGATATCTCTTTCGTTTCTATTGCCATGATTATTCTTTAACTACCATGCTTAGCCTTGAATGTTGTTATTATTTTGTTGCATTGAGCCGATATCTGGAACCCTTTTCCCCAGTATGCATACTGTGTATTATGTGGATTAAACGAGGTTGCTGTGTGCTTCCGAGGTGTATGGCGGGCGAGCCGCATGTTTTGTACACGTGCTAACCGAGCGAGTCGTACGCCGTGTACTTGTTATCGGGCGAGCCGGTAACAATACCTAATTCGTGTATGCTAAATCGAGCGAGTCGTAATGCTACACATGTTGAATTTGAGCCGATATTTGTGTTGATCATGTTATATATGCTTGTCTGTGCTTTTAAATCTGTTACTCGCTAGGCGACGGCTTACCCCGGTTGTGGGAGCAAATTTTCAGGTTTAGCTGATAAAGGAAAGGCGCCAACTTCAGGATCTAGAGTTTGAGCATTTATGGTATCAGAATGACTTCCGCATTTACTCTGATTTATATTTTGTACTTGGGATGGGTAGATCCCTAGACTTTCAATTTGGTTGTAATAATTAGATGTTATATTTTAGCGCACTCTGAATGTGGTGGTTTTAGTTTATTTATGTATTGAAATTGAAGTTTGAGATTAAAATGCTTTATTTTATTACTTCGAGGATTATGTTGCAGATTTAGTAAAAGCGCCACGTTATTAGAACGGGGCGTTTCAATATCAGAGCCAGGTTTGGTTTAAGTGAATTAAGTACTTGTTTGGTGCTTAGTCTTAAACCGTAAGATCATTAGTGGTGTAAGTTATGATTGTGCGAGGTAAACTCTATCCTGATGGCTTTAGGAAATTGGGTACGGATAAGATAGGGTTTAACTGTAACATTTATAAATATATGTACATATACCCTTATGAGTAAACCAGAAACTAATCAAGTATGAAAATATAACTGAAATTTAATTTAATTCGTAAATTTAATTTCAGAATCATGGCTGATGACGAGAGCCACAGTCATCCACGCGATGAGCGAGTTATTGTAGAGTCAGAGGATATAGAGCATTCTGACGGAGAGCGTGGGGATGGGGATGATTTAGATGATGATATTGGACCCAATGGAGGATAGTTGACCCATCGTGAGACCTGGATGATGAGGTACATGACCCGTTATGTACGAGATGTTATGGATGAGAGCCGCGCGGAGGTGCAGCAGGGTTTTCAGGAGATTCGTGATCTGATTGCTTCATCCCGATCTGATGCGGGAAATCCTTTGGTATCTGCTCCTACTGGCGGGGGCATCATTGTGGGGACCGAGACTGATGGACTACGATCTGACCGTGCTTCGTTCAAGGCCTTTAAGGGGTCTGGAGCGAAAGAGTTCGATGGGACTATGGAGCCTGTGAAGGCTCTGGAGTGGCTCGAGTGTTCAGAGAGGGCATTTCGCCTGAGTCACTGTTTAGAGACTGATATGGTAGAGTATGCCGCGGGGATGCTAGTGGGCCCAGCGTTGACTTGGTGGAAAAACACTTCGAGGGCTATTGATTCCGATCTGGTGGGGACGATGACTTGGGCTCAGTTTAGGAAGAGATTCCAGGGTCAGTACTGTCCAGCTGACTTGACGAGAGAGATTGAGAGACAATTTTTAGCTCTACGACAGGAGGGTCTGACAGTTCAGGAGTATGAGGCTGCGTTCAGGGAGAAATCTCAGTTTGTGACTAGATATGCGCTAGAGGAGGAGACGAGAGTAGACATGTTTGTGACTGGGCTTCGTGCTGAAATTAAAGAGTTTGTTGAGATGCAGAGCTATAAGACCCTTGAGGAGGCAGTTATGAGTGCGCGGAAGCGCGAACGAGCACTGTTAGGTTCTACTACTTCGTTGATGTCATCACCCAAAAGAGCTAGGACTGCGAATTTTGATCGGTTATTTCAGGCTTCAGCAAAATCATCTGGTTCTTCTTTCTCCCAATCCCAGCAGCAGTATACATCACAGCCACAGATGCCGTGCGATTGCCAGAAGTGTGGGAAGAGACATACTGGATTATGTAGTGGTTTTTCTAGAGGGTGTCACGCATGTGGAGATACCAGGCACATCAGAGTTAACTGTCCGATGCATCCGTTGATTTGCTTTGATTGTGGGGTTCAGTGTCATGTAGCGAGGAACTGTCCTCAGCGGAAACAGAATCAGAATATGAGCGTTAGCATTGCATCTATGAGTCAGCCTGCTGCAGGACCAGCTCAGTCGAGAAGAGGCGACACTGATAGAGTTTCGACCCGTGCTTTTCGGATCACCGCTGATGAGGCATGCGAGACTCCCGATGTGGTTACGGGTATTTTTGATTTAACGCTTTACTCATTTGTCAGTTACTTAGCTGGGGTGTCACCATTCATTTTTTATATCTGTGCCTCTTTTGCATGTCATCTGAATGTAATTCTTTTATATTGTGTGATTCCATTGATGTTGGGACCGTAAGCAAGCGTATGTCATAGGCTTAAGAGAATTACATAAATGCTTAGTCCTGGTGATCAAGATTTCACTTTAGAGTTTATAGTAATAATTACTAAGGGATTGAATGTGATTGTGGTATGAATTAGTTGGATGCTTATAATGCTCATATAATTAGTTCAAGAAGTAAGATTTAAATTTCTAGTGAGTATATAAAAATATATGTATTTATAGTGTTTTGATGCAACAAGGAAGAATAATTAATTATACATTGAAGTAGCAGAAAAGTCTTGAGAGGAATTAATCTATACAAGACTTAGAATTGGCAACGATGATGTTTACATTGAAGTCATAGAGATGTTAATTAGATGGCAATGAATGTCTGCTAGTCACTAATACTTGCGGAGGTAAATCTTACAGGATAAAATTCCATTGAATGTGTTACGATAAGCATTATCAATTGATTAGCATTCGAAGTCTAAGCGCACAATTAGATTCAGATTATTCGCGAGTGATTAGGAGTTATTATGGATCGACCAGAGATATATTCGGTTTAAACATAGATCAGTTGAATTTGAAGTTGATCGTTATGTGATGCTAATAGTATCGTCTCGGAAGGAGATTATACAAAATAAAAAGTGTAATCCTAAGTTCATTATAAGGTGTTGGACTATAAAGTGCATAGGTGCGCAAGATAAAAAAAAACTAAAATTAACATTGGAGTTTGTTAATGCACATGATGGATACGGTATTAGTTTAAATAAAAAATTTTTGAAGAGTGTCGATGAGATGATATCCACTCAGAATGATAAAATTGATACGAGGCTTAGAAAGGTCAAGAAGGTATTATCAAGGTGGCGTATTACCGAGATTCGAATTATATGTAGAAATTTAAGACATAGATGTAAGCGAAATATTGATCTAATTAATTTCATGTGATCTCGAGGACGAGATCAATCCAAATTGTAGGAGATTGTAACACCCGCAAATTTCGAGGTAATTAATTAGTTTCGGGTCATTTAATTTGATTATTTAAATTCAAGAAATGATAGATTAATTATCAATTTGGTGGTTAACTTTAAATATTTAATTAATAACTTTAAGGAGATAATAGTAAATACATATTTATAGGTAATATATATAAAAAAAAAAAAGAAAAGAAAAGATTATAACAGACTCATAAGGATCACCATTCACCACCTCCATCATTTTTCTTCCATTCACCACCTCCATCATTTTTCTTCCTTTCATTTCTTCATATGTCAAGAACACACACATACAATCTTGAATCTGATTTTTTTTAAGCTGGAATTCAAGGATTGATCAACATTTTCATCATCATCAATCCAAGTTCTTAACCTTGAGGTAATTATTTTGAAACTCAATCAATATTCTCGTAAGCAATTTCTATTAATATTGAAACTCATAAGATGAGTATAAGTATGGTTCGTTACTCTGAAGATAAAAAGCCAACAACATCTAATAACACCATTTTCTTCATTTTTTCTTGATGTAAAAGCTTGAAGTTCTTCAATGGAGGTTTTAGTGGGTTTTAATGATTGGCCCAAAAATTTGTATAAAATCAATAGAAAGTTGATTGGAAGCTATTTTAAAAGAGTTTTAGAAGATAAATTTCAGATTTGAGGATTTTTGAGTGAGTTTCCAATATGTTTGGATTTGGTTGTGTTATTGAGCAAAACAAATAAATCTGAGAATATGGGATCAAGCTAGTAAATAGAAGTAGAATAATGGGGTGTGAGTGGGTGGGATTTGGCCGGAGAAGCAGGAGGCGCCGGCGCCGGCGACGTGGCCAGAGGCCACCGCCCCTTTTCCTTTCTGCTGGCCGGTTGCCTGGTCCTTCTATTCTGTTTTTTTTCTTATGTTTCAGCTGAGAGAGAAGCAAATGGTTTTATTTATTTATTTATTTTTATTTAATTCTTTTATTTAGGTGTGGATTGGTTGGTTGTGTATTTTGTTTGACTCCACCGAGAAGGTGAAAGAAATGAGGAGTGCCATTAATATATATATATTTTTACATTTCTTTTCTTTTTCTTTGTTGACAGTTTGAATTTCATTTTATTTAATGTTTGATTAGGTTTAGTTATTGGGCTACTAATTAAATGTTTAAATGAGCTGATCTAATATTGAATTTTGGGCTGCTATTTATTTAAACAATTTGGACATGGTAAATTGGTAAATGGTAACTCTCTAATTATTTAGTTATCCATGGATAGATTGATTCCTTTGGGCTAAATAAAATAGTACATAGATTTGGATTATTTAAAGTAAACAAGTGTATATTTGTTAAATGTACAAATAGTTTTAAATGTGATTTAAATAATTAACTCTTTAGTCTTTAATTAATTTATTATTTAAGTTAATCAAATTTTAATGATTTTAAACTAGTAAGCTAGTGATGAATTATATATAACAATATAATTGGTCCAAGACTTGTAAATAGTGGTAATAATTTACGAAGCTTAAGAATTTAATGTTAGATATCATGGAGATTATTCAAATAATCTAATAACTTAAAAATATAAATGTTCGATCCTAAATAATAAATGGATATTTTCCGAAGTAGTCTCTAAACTTTAATTAATAGAATAGACAGCGACATTAGTTAAATGGGTTAAGAAATTGATATATAGACAATGTACTTTGTTATCAGGACTCTAGTGATTTCAGTTGAGACGTGTGGCTCTCAGTAGTATTTTCAATTGAGATCGAGTTGTCGCTGGCGAGTACGGATTTGCAGACACTGTGAGTAATTGATTTAATTTCGCAAATGATCATAAATGATATGCTTGCACTGGATATCTCTTTCGTTTCTATTGCCATGATTATTCTTTAACTACCATGCTTAGCCTTGAATGTTGTTATTATTTTGTTGCATTGAGCCGATATCTGAGAACCCTTTTCCCCAGTATGCATACTGTGTATTATGTGGATTAAACGAGGTTGCTGTGTGCTTCCGAGTTGTATGGCGGGCGAGCCGCCTGTTTTGTACACGTGCTAACCGAGCGAGTCGTACGCCGTGTACTTGTTATCGGGCGAGCCGGTAACAATACCTAATTCGTGTATGCTAAATCGAGCGAGTCGTAATGCTACACATGTTGAATTTGAGCCGATATTTGTGTTGATCATGTTATATATGCTTGTCTGTGCTTTTTAAATCTGTTACTCGCTAGGCGACGGCTTACCCCGGTTGTGGGGGCAAATTTTCAGGTTTAGCTGATAAAGGAAAGGCGCCAACTTCAGGATCTAGAGTTTGAGCATTTATGGTATCAGAATGACTTCCGCATTTACTCTGATTTATATTTTGTACTTGGGATGGGTAGATCCCTAGACTTTCAATTTGGTTGTAATAATTAGATGTTATATTTTAGCGCACTCTGAATGTGGTGGTTTTAGTTTATTTATGTATTGAAATTGAAGTTTGAGATTAAAATGCTTTATTTTATTACTTCGAGGATTATGTTGCAGATTTAGTAAAAGCGCCACGTTATTAAAACGGGGCGTTTCAATGATTTATCTAAGTTATACTACTTTTTTATATTAAATCTAATAAATAACAACAATGATCATCTATATTAAATTATAAATATTTTTATAAATAGTAGTTATAATGATTTATCTAAGTTATACTACTTTTTTAAAAATAGTACATATAATGATTTATGCAACTTTTAATTAATTATCTAAAAAAAAAGCATCATAACAAAACAAATTAGGGTTATGAGAATACAATTGGTTTGATTTTCTTTTAAATGCAATTTCAAGTTTTCTTTCATATATGATTGTTACAATAAGTTGTTTACTTCTATTTAAATGTAACAAATATATAATTTACACTTAGTTCAATTTCAAAGAGTATTAATTACTTGATTTTATTTTTAATATGTTAATAAATAATAGTAGTTATCATTTAGTTCTTACGTGATCTAATTTAATTTTTTTTTTAATAAATAATAGAAAACATTAATTCGTTAGTTTTTGTTTAATATCTAAATGTAACGAGTCAATCTAATAAATGATAGTAATGCTCTTTATATTTTTACATTAAAAATTTTAATAAATAAACTAATTTTATAAGTATAATTGTATTTGTGTGTATGCGTGTGTTTAGTGTTTGTATATATATATGGAGCTTGTGAATGCAGCCAAGGATATCCATCTTAGTACCAAATCACTTCAAGTTTTCAGAGGGTTTATCGAAAGTGATCACCAACCATGATAATCTACATCTTCATTTGATGGTACTACCCATTTCCTACCTATTTCTTAACCAATTTCCCAGAAAGGAAAGAAAAGAAAAGATATCGCTCCAGTTTAACTTCGGTATAATGTGTTGCATATTGAATAGACATGACGATGGAAGGGTGGTTTTTGTCGACGGTTCATCGCTCATTGGAGACACTATCATACACTGCACACCAATTCAACCACCATAACTTTAGCTCTACTCAAGCTTCAGCTAGCTTTCGAAATGTACAATTTAGGCTACTGCCCAGGGCCCATCATGCACAGGGGCCCTAAAAAATTCTTTTTTCCTAGCATACCTTAGTGCCCAATCTTGATATATGTCTGCTCACAACCCTCACAAAGTAACGAATTTGTCTTGGACGTGCCACTAGGAATCAATATCTGCTGGTGCAACTCTTCAATTTTAATACCTATTGTCCTGGTGCGATTCTTGGCTTGGGAGAAATCAACATCCTCTGTTTATCTGTTCAACCGTCCCTCAATCTATTGAACCATTATAGGCTTCTGCTTCTTTACCATTGATTGGTGAGTCCATGACCTTCGAATCTTCTATTTTTATTTCTCTGTTACTCAATCGACTAACCACACCTTTGATTTTGTTAAACATTAGTTAAAAATGCAGCCATGGATGATACACAACGTATGATGCAAATGAGTGGATTTGTCTTTGATCCATTTAAGGTATACATATATGAATGCTTTTACTATGACATATCCATGGGGTTTTTTTCCAGGCACATGTTTCTTGTGAGACAATTAGTTCTTTTTTTAATTAATTAAAGGCAATGACGGTATTTCACACTGCACCCTTTTCTTTGAATATCATGAACTCATAATAGATTCTTCATAAGTTGGATCTTTTAGGCTTCTACAAAAAGGAAAAAGAAATGTAGTTTATCGATTTTGAACAAAATAAATAAGTTGGATCTCAGAACTAACCGACGCCGGCGTCATATCGGATCCGACTGCATCTTCTACTCCGGCTCAAGTTCACCTCCGCCTCTGTCTATACATTCGCCCCCGGTTAGTTCTGGTCACGCTTTGGCATTATTCCGGTGACAGGTGCAGGTGTGCAGGTTCTCGACAAACTTTTTTTAATCTTGTTCATTACTTACTGTTTGATAGGTAATGTTTTCTTTTAATAAATGGGATGGTTTCTTTTAGGTTGATTAGTTACTGAAGTCATCAGGAAGATTTGATGGTAAAGACTCCTAAGGAATTAATCTGAAGTGGAAATGTAATTTTTTTTAGCGTTTAATTTTTGGAGAGCTTAAAAGAAAATTTGATTTTGTGCAGGGGAGTATGCAACGACAAGAGCAACAGTAGCTGCTGGAACAATCATGGTTTAGCTCATTACCTTCATCATTGTATTTTTTTCTCAGTGTTTTAACAGTCCTTCAGTTTGATTGATTTATCAATTGATATTGTCACTACTTCTGACTGTTAAGTTTTACATGATGCACCTTTGGTTTTCCAGGCATTTTGCTCACGGGTAATTTAAGTTTCGAGGAGGTTGCTTTAACTGGTCTTGGTGTTCGTTTCTTCCAACTCACTGTAAGTACCCTATCTTTATAATCTTATTCAAACTTAAAGATACTCGTGGTTTATTCCATCATAATTGTTTGTTCCTGAAATATATCTGCTGATTGCTTGTTCAAAAACACGTCAATAATCTATTACTTTATAATAATGCATGCTAATCAGTTATTTTTAAGTACACGTCCAATAAGAATCAATTTCTTGTTCTAAATATATTTTTTTTTATTTCTTAATGCTCATCTTGCTGTAGTCATCACCAGCGGATGCATTTTTGATAGAATTAAAAACATTATAATGTTTTTCTGTTCCATAAACTCATATCATCATATTCAAAATTATATTATTATCCCATCATATAATTTTTGTAATCATATTCAACATGCTATATATTTATAAAAATTTGAAAAATAAGTGTTTTGTGACCCGTTACTTATACAGTCGACCCATCCAATTTATCATATTTAGTCGAACCAATTATATATCCAATTTAATTTAGTCTTGGGGGCAAGTACAGTTTTAAGCTGCACCAAGCTAAACATATGTAAACCTTATGAAAATATATGTATACTTGTAGACTAATGTTGCCTTTTTTTTCCTACTTTATGATTTAGTTGGCTTGCTTTTTCTTGATTCAGGTTGCAAATCAAAAGACTTCAAGATCTAATTCTCGAGGAATGTGATAGTCGACTAGTTTTTATTTAGGATGATGTAAAGTTTGGACAAAAATTTCATGTCATTTTTGAGTTATGTCGCGATGTACAACTTATAATTAAAATAATGGAATTACTTTTTTGTTCATATTATATAACTTTTATTCTTTTTAGTATATAATAAATTTAAATAAATAGAAATAAATAAATATAATAATTAAATTATTAAGGATCTAGTGACTGAAAAATTGAAGTCACTAAAAATAATTTTACACATATCGTGACTAAAACGTAGGTAAAATAAAGACGATGAATGGATATAATTTGGAGAACACCCTATACCTACAGAAAACATTAGTCACTAAACTGAATTTTTGTGTAAATATAGACTTTTAGCAACCCTGGTACTAATGACTAAATTTATTTCAGAAGGAAAAAGTCAAAAGTAAATTAGTGACTGATTTTTTGACTTTTAGTGACACTTTCTTTAGTGACTGCCAGCCATTTTTCTACATCTGGTTAACGAAAATCAGCTTTATGTAAGGAGATTCTAATTGATATATTTATGGGCATGTGCTCTAGCCACGACATTAGTATTCGTTGATACAATCTAAGTAATGATTTAAAGTGATTTCCGAATACGTCTGCAACTGTATTTTAAAAAACATCAAATTTAAAAAACAATTGCAGACCACCATATGATTTTTAGAAAGCATTCATCGTAAATATGAACCTTTATGATTTGGGTCTTGGTTTCTTACATCCACGTTATCAATGAGGAAGATCATTGGTAGATGTGTGGATGTGGACAAGTGATGATGGAGCGGATGACTGAATAAAACAAGGTTGTTTTAGCCATTGTTTTGACGATGTTGATTGAGCATTCTTATATCATATTGTATCACAAATGTTGATTCAACAATATTTTTATCCTACGATGATACACAAAAATTTTTAAGTGATTTTTTTGTATTTATTATTTGAATAAACATATTGGAATTGAAACTTAAACATAATATTAACTGTATGTTTATTAAAAAAAAACTATTTATCATCAAAAATCACTATTTTGTCATTAAAAAAATATGTCATCGTACAAAAAGTGTTTGTCACTGCCGCTTTGCGCGGGTACACTACTAGTGATTATTAATGGAACACAATGTGAAAATAGGAGTAGGAGCTTACCAAAAAAGAAAATGTTGCATTTTGGAGAAAACGTAAAACATAATGTATTGTTCTATTATGATGGATGGAGTAATAAAGATGCCGATTTTGACGACTATGAATATTGATGCACATTTTAAACTTTAAAAAACCTAATAATGAAGAACACACTATTAGTTCCAAAATAATGTGCCACAAACAAAAACACACATGAAAGATGGAAAATCAACAACCACAAATTGGAAATGACAAATTAAGATGAAAATGGGTTTAGACGAATTGAACCATGATATGATATCCAATTATTATTTGCCTTCGATCACAGAAGCTAGACCGCTAACCACTTTACCTCCAGTTTTTGGTACATTTGGTCTGATTTCTAATGGCTCCCATTGCTACAAAACTTTATCCTCATCAGTCGTTGCCATGACTTCAAATTCATCCATCAAGATTGGATCTTTAGGGTTTGATATCTGTATAACTGATGTCACATTGAGGGATTGCTTTTCCAAAGAATCGACGATGATGATTCGAGTACAAAGGGAGAGCCACTTGGCATTAACATAATCAGCTCTTCGCGATGGAGGCAAAGGCATTCCTTTCTTCTGCAAGTTCTATTTCACAACATTTTATACTATGTTGATGATCTTCTGGAGACGATCAACTTTACCCACGAATATACGAGGGACCAGTTGCAGAACCTCTTTGTAACTTTTGGTGGACCTTTCTATTTGAAACTCTGATCTGAAATCTATGTCGATTATCACACGGTCACCTCCTACAACAACATCAATGTACTTGTATTCCCCTGTTCAAACCCAAACCCCAAAAAATTATCATAAATATGAAACCAATCATCAACCATTAATGCTAAAAACCATAAAACTTCTTGAGTACAAGAATCATTTTAATATAATTGATTAAAAAAAACCGACATGGACGATTAAACTATAAGTTTAAATCAATTTAGTTGTCAACGAAACAAATCATTAGGGTAAAATTTAGTACCGGCTGGATAGGTTGAAGTTTTTTTCCCAGCGGGATTTACATATAGAAACGGTGTATCTAGAAGCTAATAGGCCATCATTGACGATCTTTTTGCTTACAGATCTTGTTCTTATCCACTAATTTCGCAACGTCATCTAACAAATTTCTTTCAGAAACAATCTCGTAAAAGCACCAAACTCTACAAAATCAATGCAAAATAAATGTTAAACAAAATAAATTTCATCCGATAAGTGGGAAAATTCGGTAAGATTATCGATGATTACCTTAAAGGGATCACATGATCAGTTGATGAATTGTGGTTCTTAGAGTTGCCAAAATAATTGAAGGAGTCGAGCTCATCCTCAGAATCATCGCTACTACAGTTGTTTCCGTTGCAATTGGACTGTTGTTGTGCCGGCCACACTTGATCGTTGCGGCAACAGATTGCCTCTCGTTGCTTTCCTCTATGAAATTCTGGACCATCTTGTCCAAACAGAGAGAGCTCGGCTCGAATTCGTCTAAACAGTCCTTGCCGCATTGCGATTCTCCGGCAAAGGACCTATCCCAGACCGCCGATCCTCACAAGAAGCCAGAGAAATCAAAAAGACGTCTCCACCGGGTAATTTGGAATCGCAGAAATGCTTTTTATGTAAACGATGAGATGATTTTATGTAAACGATAAGATGATGTAAAGGTTCTGCTTTTTACGTCTTCAAAGGTACGAATGTGAATTTTAAATTTTATTGCAACAAAGGTACAATGTGCAAAAAAAGCTTGTACCTCTTAGAATTCAGCCAATATGCTTTCGTTAGTTGTACATTATGCAATATCAATTGTTTTTAAGACCAAAGTGTTAAATGTATTATATAGTAATATAAATATGTTTTCGTTAGTTGTACATTATGCAATATTAATTGTTTTTAAGATCAAAGTGTTAAATGTGTTATATAGTAGTATAGATATGTGTGTGTGTGTGTGTGTGTGTGTATATATATATATATATATATATATATATATATATATATATATATATATATATATATTTGTCTTGATTTTGAGTTATTCAATGTTCATGGCAATTTGAGTTGTAAAACTCTTCAATATGATGGAGTAGTAACTTTTTGATCATTTGGGTATGAAATACCTTAACATTTGATGATGGTTATGTAAATACTTGGAACATTAATATGTTTAGTTGTTATTATGGATGAATATAGTGATTTGTTTGCAAAAACATGTTTTGATTCACTTTGGATGTTGATTAACCTTTGATGTGAGTTAGGGTTTATTAATATCTATTCTAAATAAAGTGATTTTTTACTGCTTTGTTTAAATCCTTTAACTTGTGAGAGTAATGGAAAATGGATATAGAAATGTTTTGCTATGAATCATTATATTATTTGTGTAAGGATGTGAGTCTAATGCAAATTATGTTAACATTGTGAAGTGAAAACATCATCCATGATAATAACCAATATATGAGTATGAATGTATGTTCTTAACTATTGTAAAATAATGATTGAGTGATCTTCATTGATTTATGAATATATCTTTTGGTACCAAATGTTATTTGCATAATATTTTGATACTTGAATTCATACTCATATCTTAATTGGTATAAATTCTCAAGGGAGCGATCCTTTGATAGTTTTATATTAATTAAGGAGTTAAGCTATTTGATAGTCTTTGAGTGATCTTGGCTATTGAATAACTTAAGTAATAGCATATTTTTATTCCAAGGCATTATCATTTCTTAATCATCCATGTGTTAGGGGAAATAATCCCAAGTGATCATCCTTTAATCATCAAGTTTTAATCCTTCTCTCGTTGCTATTGTCACGGTGTTTGTAAACTCATTTGATAATCGAAATCTTAATGATAAATCTTACACATTTTCGGCTATCTAACTTTTAATCTACTTCTTATTGTTTTGCAATTCCCATTATCCCTGAGATCGACAATCCGGACTTACTTAGCTATACTAGTATACGATAGGTAATACTTGCCTATTTGTCTGCTAGTTTTAGTTAATTATTTCCGTTTTTATATTTAAAACAAAGGTGTGCTAGCGGCACATCAAGCTTTTTGGCGGCGTTGCCGGGGATAAACGGTATTTGTCGTATAAGTTGAAGATTAATTGTTAGAGATCCTTTAGGGGATTCATTCCCTAAAGTTATTTTATTGTTCACTTAGTTCATTTATTCAATTTTCCTTGTTCAGGTTTACACGAACCTCTTTTTGTTTTTGTTGATCGTGTATGAATAGGGACCTAAATTCGGAATTGGTTGAAGCTTTATCCGATCCGGAGCGCCTCCTTCGAAAAAGAAACAAAAGCAAGAAAGGAAACGTGGAGACAAGTCAAGGAGAACCATCAACACCTGTTGTTCCACCGCCCATTAACGTTGTAAATCTTGAACATTCCGAGCCCAAGACCAAAGAAGTATTTGTGGAAGAGATGGCAGACCAACCACCACCACCGGATAGACGTACTATGAGGGACCGGTCGAGGCCCACGAATGTTGGAACAACTTCACCAATAGTTAGACCGGGAGCTCGAGAGGCCAATTGTGAAATAAAGACTCAACATCTTCAATACTTGAGCCAAATGTGTCCCTTTGAGGGATTTGACTCCGATGATCCCAATGAGCATCTTACTCATTTTCTAGACAGATGTGATATCATCAAGAGTAGAGAAACCCCGGTTGAATCTTTAAATCTACGCCTTTTCCCATATACTCTTCGTGGGAGGGCTAGAGATTGGTTTAATTCACTCACTCCTCAATCAATTACTACATGGGAGGAGCTTGTTGATAAATTTCTTATGCGTTATTTCCCACCTTCAAAGAGTGAGCAAATTATAACCGAAATTTTTAATTTTGAACAGGAACTTGGAGAGTCGATGTATGAAGCTTGGGAGAGATACAAGACACTTCTCAGAAAATGCCCACACCATGGCCTTGATGCATACACCCAAATGAAGAGATTCTATGTAGGTCTAACGAATGCTACTCAAGAACTTGTAGATCTCAAGTGTGGAGGAAGTGTAAAAGATATTCCACCCGGAGAAGCAATAGAGAAAATTAAAAAAGCGGCCACTAGTACACATGAATGGAGTTATTCGGGAAGACATCGACCACAAAGACATTCAACCCGAAGAGATGATGAAGTTGAAGCTTTAAGGGATGAGATTTCAAAGATGGGGAAACAACTTGCAAATCTGCAAAATCCTTCTACCCCAAGGCAAACATGTCAACTTTGTGATGGCGCACATACAGCTCCAAATTGTCCAAGTCGGATGAAGCTTCTCACAAGACAATCAACCGCAAAAGCTATCCAAGAAGTATGCCAATTATGTGGTGGTCCTCACACGGCCAAGGAATGCAATGATAATTATGTAGATGAACCGGTAGATGAGGAAGTGATGTATTCAAGTGGTGATCAATATGACTTCCCAAGAAGAAAATTGGCCTTCCAACCTCCACCCCAATCTTACTATAATCCAGATGTGGATATCCGAAACCATCCGAACTTTAGGTGGAGGCAATCAAATGATGCACCCGTAACACCACCCAGATTTGAAGGTGCTAACTCCTCTAATCCAAGAAATGTTCCTTATCAACCATGCCACCCTTATACAACGCAATATCAAGCACAACCAACCCAACCTAATCCACCCCCACAAGCAACTAATAAACCCACTCTTAAAGATATTGTGAGAAACCAACAAGCCTCCATCCAAAGCTTAGAAAAAAAATGGGGTAAATTGCACAATTGTTGGTGGAAAGAGGGAAAATGCCTTCTACAACCGAGAAGAATCCAAAAGAGCACGCGAAGGCAATTAGTTTGCGAAGTGGTAAGGTTCTTGATCCTATTTCAATTCCGGTTAGTAATGACAATATTGTTGTTGAAGGTGTGAAGGTTGATAAAGGGAAAGAAAAGGAGGCCATTATGGACGAGGCACAAATTCCAAGTCCATGCAGTACAGTGAAAATCCAACCTCCTATGGCTACCAAGACACCAATTGCTACCTCAAAAATTCCATACCCTCATCGATTGAAGAAGGAGAAAATGGAGGGGCATTATGGTAAATTTCTTGAACTAATTAAGCAACTTCATGTTAATTTGCCTTTTGTTAATGTTCTTACGCAGATGCCCAAGTATGCAAAGTTTATGAAAGATTTGCTTACAAACAAAAGGAAGCTTGAAGAGGCATCAATCATATCACTCAAGGACGGATGTTCGACAATTATCCAAAGCAAGATACCCAAAAAGAAAAGTGATCCAGGGAGTTTTACTATCCCTTGTTTTATTGGTAACTTGTCTGTGATTAATGCATTGGCCGATTTAGGTGCTAGTATAAACTTAATGCAAACCTCAATCTTTGAAAAACTAGGCCTAGGTGAGTTGAAACCAACAAATATGAGCATTCAATTAGCCGATAGATCAATTAAATATCCTAGAGGCATTGTAGAAGATTTGTTGGTTCGTGTTGATAAATTTGTATTTCCCATTGATTTTGTCATTCTTGATATGGATGAGGATAAGAAAGTGCCTCATATTTTGGATAGACCTTTCTTAGCCACATCCGGTGCTTTTATCGACATGAAAAATGGCAAACTTAGTTTGAGTATGGGAAATGAGCAAATTGTTTTTGAAGTGAAAAAGGCTATGAAGCATCCTACTTATTGTGATGATTCTTTGTATTTTGTTGATTCTATTGATTTGCATGTTGAAAAATATTTTCAGGAATCGACTGAACAAGAAAAGTGGGATGAACTCATGAAGGAAGATGTGGATGCAAGCACTTGTCATAATGAGTCAATATTCCATGACATGGTGGAAAGTTTGTTAGATTTATTATTTCGATCCTAGGAGTTATTTTGTAATATTTATTTTCATTTTAATTTGTCTTGTATATATTTCTATGTATTTCATGTTTATGTAATAGTGTAGGGGCCAATGTTGCCAAGTCTTGTAAGTTAATTAATGGAGCCTATAAATGGCTCCTAGGGTTTACTTTTGAAGAGACACGGTTGACTATCTTAAACATTTCATATCAGCCGCCACTGTTCCTTAAAAGATTAAAACATTCATATTGTCTTCTTCTTTATTAAACACATTTATTGAGCTCGTTTTCTTCATGTGTTTGATGAGAAAATCATTGAGGTGCTGAATATATACGGGATTTCAGATCAACAATTGGTATCAGAGCTCAGAGGGGTGGATTTCAACTGATTTCTTTCGGATTCTGCTGGGTTTGTTCATGTTCTTCGAGTTCTTCCATTTTCAACCGGTTAGATCTTCATTTTCCATGTTTTTTCGTGTTTCTTGTGTTATAATGGTCCTATAAACATCACATTATCATTATCTACTGATTTTAAACTCATTTACTTCCATATATTTGTTAAAATCATCAAGAATCGACCATTTTTTTAGCTTGAAAATATGGGTTTTTTAAGTGGGTTTTTCACGTGTTCATGCTAGTTTTAAGTGTTTTTTAGGTTGTTTTAAATCACCAAAAGTGTTTAAAATAGTTTATAAATCATTTAGAACTGTTTTTAGGCATTAAAACTGATAAAAATCGAATTCTGCCTATTCTGCCTTAGAAAAACGTAAAAACCTGCTGTATTTCGGATTAAATACTTTACCATTTCGGACCACATAGGCACCAAATTCGGACCTCACAATCATCCTAATTCGGACCATACTTAGGTGAATTTCGGACACCCCATAAGCCAATTTCGGACCTCAATTCGGTCCAATCCGAACTTCGGACCATCCGAAGTTCAGGAAAGGCTTTCCATTTTTCACTGATTGGGACTTGTTCTTAAAATTTTTCAATCTCGGACCACACCATTTCGGACCATCCGAATTCGGTCCTTCCACTGTCCCTATTTCGGAACAATCATATTCGGCCATTTCACTGTTCATCCGAATTCGGTTCATCCGAATTCGGTCCTTAGGTCCATCCGGACTTAGGTCATCCTAATTTGGTCCACCCAAGTAGTACTGTTCATCCGAATCAGGACATACTCCGAATTTGGCCTTCATCCGAATCATATCCGTCCGATTTACTGTGCACCCATCCGAAATCTAGCCATCCGAAATCACTCATCCGAAACCACTATTCATCCGAAATCAGCCCATTCGAATTCGGCTACCCCATCCGAAACACTGTTCACCCGAACTCATCATCCGAATTCAGAATATTCTGTTTTCTGTCCAACCCATCCGTGTTCAGTTTCCACCTCTAAGATCTTCACATTCTTAATCAGCACCTATAATCATAATGTCTCGCGAAGCTCTTGTACTCGGATCTGAGAACAGACCACCAGTTCTCTATCCTGATGAGTACGAACAATGAAAAGCCCGGTTCCTGAAATTCGTTGGAATGCAACCTCTCGGGAATCTGATGCTTCAATCAATATCCTAAGGACCCGTCATCTACTATAGAGAGATTGCTGCCAGACCCGAGGCTGACCCCCCTGTTCAAGCCTCAAAAGTTGAAAGAGAGCCGGCAAATGACGCCGAGAGGGATCGCCAGCACGCTGATAAGAGGGCCGAATATCTGATTTATCAAGCCCTCCTCACTGATATTTTGGTCGGTGTAGACAGTAAAATGTCTGCCAAAGAAATGTGGGACGAGCTGGAAATCCAAATGCTGGGGGCAGATCTCGATGATCGTGCCAAGATTGAGGAGGCGAAGGCAAAGTTTTCAGAATTCCGCGCCAAAGACGGGGAATCTCTGCAATCCACATTCACCAGGTTCTGTGCAGTCCTTAACGAATTAAACAAACTGCACATCAAAAAGGATAGGGATGATATCAACATCCAATTCTTTGCCGCCTTAGCCCCCGAGTGGCAGCTTGCATGTAGGGCAACAAAAAGAGTCCTGAACATTCCTGAGGTATCCATAAATGTCGTCTTTAAGGAGCTTAAGAAATATCAAGGGGATGTGGATCAACAGAAGCTGATGGCAAATCAGTTGGCCTCTCTACTGCTGTCAGCCAACACAGGGTTGAAACCAAATGATTCGCTAGCCACCAATACGCAGATTCCGACACCATCTTTTGCTCCTGGTTCTTCATCATCTCAGTACAGGTATGCTTCCCCTCCGCGTGAGGTCTATGATGAGGAGGAAGCTTCAATCAAGAACAGATAGCCTTGTGGACCAACCGTCTTCAACAGCGACGGTTCTCCAACAAGACCAACAACCAACTCCGTTATGACACCGGTCCACGGAGGTACTCAGATGATAGGAGAGATGACCGCCGCGATGACTATCGCAGAGATGACTACAGAAGGGATGACAGGGATGATCGCCGGTATGATGACAGATGCGACTATCGTGATGATCGCCGTTATGAAAGGCGTGATGAAAGGCGGGACGATCGCAGGGATGATCGTCGGGATGACCGCAGGGACCGGAGGCGTGATGATAGCCGCGAGCACCGTCGGGCCGACAAGAGGCCGGCGGAAAGAAGAGAGGAGAAGCCAAGAGCAGATGAGCCAAAGGCCACTGATGAACGTCTCTGCTACAAATGTGGCAAACCGGGCCACTTTTCTAGGGAATGCAAGAATAATTTCGAGAGAGACGTTGCTTATTACGAAAGAAAGCTCGAGGCTGCAAAGAAGAAATCGGATGCGTTAGCCCTCGCCGCCCAGGAGGACTACTGGGATGCTGAAGATTCAGAAGACGAAGATGAAAAGGGCAAGAATTGCTATATGGTTGATCGTCAGGGGTTGGAGACTTGTACTGATGTCACTGCTGCAGATTCAGACATTGCTGCTGAGGGGGAGACAATGAAACATCCACCAGCATGTCTGATGGCTACAACCGACGATCCCGAATGCTCCACATCCGGTTCCGAGTCCAGTGAGGTATATTCCTATTACATTCCTGCACATGTAAATAAATTATTTGTAGATAATGAATGTACACTGCACACACAAATACTTGATCTACAAGATAGATTAAAAGCTGAAACTGCGAAGTGTGTACAGGCTGAACATCAAGCTCATATTCTGAAAGAATCATCTGAATTATATCATGCAAAATGGTTAACTAATCATAATGTTATAAAATAGACGTTGATAGAAAAAGTAGATGTTCAGGATAGGAATATATACCTTGAATCTTGCATGGAAACGCTTTCTAAAGAAAAACTCTCTTTAAAAGAAGAAATTTCTGTTCTTACAAAACAATTAGATGTGGTAAATATGGAAAATATAGACAGTTTAGAAAAATACAAAATGATTGAAGAAGAAAGGATAAGTTTGTACGCAAGAATAAAGACCCTTGACGATGCATTTTTAAAAAGGGGTCAAACAGAACAAACTATCCATTTAAATCAGCCCAAAGAAACTAGGTTTTACCATTCTAAACAGGGAATTGGTTTTAAAAATCCTAAATATTTGGAAAAAACACAAAATGTCTTACCTGTATTTTATGACATGAATTATATGGGAGCTGGTATTAAATCTTTCCTTTTTGAGTCATCAAAAGAAGTTTTAAACCAAGAAAATGAGAAACGTGTTGCGCGTAAAGATAAAGAGATTTCTTTTCATTATGAAGAACTTAACGAGAGTTATTCTTCTAGAGTACCCACTTTATGTAACATCCTCGAATTTAATTTAATGTATTTTGACTAATTAAGTGGAAAATTTATATTTAAGTTGAATTTGGGTGATTATTATGTATTTGGATATTTAGCAAAGTTTGTTGTTATTTTTGAGAAAATTGAACTCAGAATCAATTTTGTGGATTATTATGAATTTAAAAGTTATTTATGATATATTTAAGATTAAATCAATATTTTATGAAACCGGTTAAGTCGAGTGGTGAAATGGGCAAAATGACGAAAGTAGTATATAAAGGGCAATAGGCTTCATTTTCTAGTTTACACTCTCTCTCTACTCTATCTCTCTAGAAGTTTTCTCTCTACATCTCTCTAAGATATATCACAAACCGACCGTCGGATTTTCGAGAATTATACGTCATCGGAAAGGTATCGAGGAGTACAACAGCAATCTA
Organism: Centrapalus pauciflorus; assembly: GCA_020465985.1. Taxonomy (NCBI): domain Eukaryota; kingdom Viridiplantae; phylum Streptophyta; class Magnoliopsida; order Asterales; family Asteraceae; genus Centrapalus; species Centrapalus pauciflorus. The sequence continues at coordinate 446,008 of JAANYP010008275.1, forward strand.
CAAACGGATTTCAGATTTCGTGCGAATTGAGGTAAGAATCGATCCTTTTTAAGTTATGGTTTCGGTTTTGAAGAACAAGAATCTCGAATCTATCATTTTATGCATATTTAAGCTTGTTTTTGATTGAAATATTGCTGGAATATGAAAGTATATGCATAGTCGAATCGAATCTAGGTATTATACATGATATATTAGTGATTTTTGCCTTAGAAATGAAGGATTTAAGTTGAAATGATGATCAGACTCGAATGGGTCAAGATCAGAGTCGAAATACAAGAACAAACTCGAGTTTGGTGCTAGATTCGAGTGTGTACCATTAGATTCTAAGGGAGGGCTTCGAATCTACCCCTAGACTCGAATGAAGGGTTCGAATCTACCCTAGATTCGAGGGGTTATTCGAATCTGATGACCAAGGGGTTCGAATCTGTGCTAAGGGTTCGAATCTGATACATATGATTCGAATCTGATGCATGGTTTCGAATCTAACCCATTAAATTCGAGTTTAATGCTTAAAATTTAGAATACTACTCCCTAGACTCGTGTATTTTGAATGAAACTTATAAACAACACATAAAATGGCAAGAATTATTCAAAGGACAAGTTGTGAACTTGAAATGGGTTTCAAACTTAGTTATGGTTTAAATTTGGATGTAGACCCGAAATGGGGGAAAACGTTGCAAAACTTACGAGACTTGATTTTTATGAGTTAAACGGATAATGATATGAGGAATTTGTTGTAATTGATATAACAGGTCCCTTGTGGTGTTGTTTAACCCACAGTGGGGTACTTGGTGGAATCCGGTTGAAAGCCCGAAGAGAAATAAAATTGGTTAAAGATAATTACGCACCCACTGTGAGTACAGTAGATTTCGCATGGTTATATTTGTTTTATGTAAGCTTTGCCTGCTGAGACCTGTTGTTTCACTTGATTGTTTGGAATTCTACTAACTTGCGTAGATTTAGATGCACATTCTTACTTGTTGCATGTCCTTTCGGTTGTTGTGCATCTAGTGATGGACCGGTGGGTCGCATCGATTACTCTGATGTTACTGCGCTATATGACGCTGGAGCTGATCCCTCCAGGTCCGGTAGGCAGTATGTCATCCCCGATCGTACGTTTGTCTCAGATGGTATGTCTAAATGCCGAGCTGTGAGCTCGAAGGGGCTGCGGCTCTGGTCCGTACTTGGTGTACGAAGAGAGTATACGACGTTTGTCGTCGGGATTACTCTTGGGCTTCATAAAGACTTATAAAATGCGCAATCTTTGTATTCACTAAGCATTCGCTTACGTTTTAGTTGTTGTATTTTTTACAGGCAAAGGAAAATCTACTGCTGGACCTTCTAGTTAGGTCGATTTGGAAGATTTGGAAGATATCTGCTATTTAATCGGTAATTATATTGTGGGACAAATGTTGTAATATATTCTGGATGATTGTAATAAATGTATGGGTGTGTAGACCTAGACTTGGTACCTGATAGCACCGTAGGGTGTTTAACACTTGTTGCACTACGTATTTATGTTTTAAATGCTTCCGCACTTAATTTAGGTTATCAGATCATTATGTTAATGTATGTTGGTGATTAATCCTGGGTGTATTGTAATTGGTGGTTGTTGTGGCAAGGGTGTCACACGAGATGGTATCAGAGCAGTTGTTTAAGATTCAAGAGTCCGTGAGGTCTTGATCTCAAACATTAGGTGATGATATGTAGTGATGCTAAGTAATGATCTGAACTAAGATAGGTTATGATCTAGTAATTATAGGGATTGACTATTATACGGGACAAATGAATGGTGTCTTTAAATTTATGACGTGTTGCTAAATAAGTTATATGTTTCGTATTTCAGAACATGTCTGGAGGAGGAATGACACCTGAAGAGACGAGAGAAATGATGCTAGCCATGATGGCTGAGCAAAGAGAGATGATTCAAGAGCAGTTTCGGGCTCGAGATGAGGCCGAAACTAAGCGAAGGGAAGATAAAAGGAAGAACAAAGAAAAAGAAAGAGAAGGAAATAATGAGGAACAAGATGACAACACTGGGTCATCTAATAAGCCCAGGGGTTGTCGGTTTAAGGATTTTAAAGGAAATGGAGCTGTAGAGTTTAACGGTTTAGGGGATGCTGTTGCCGCACTGGAATGGATAACAGCAACTGAGCGAACATTTCGAATCAGCGACTGTGCTGAGAAGGACATGGTTCGTTATGCAACTGCTATGTTCACGAATGATGCAATCATGTGGTGGAATGCCATGGTGAACGCTTTAACATTGGAGAAGGTTTCGGTTATGAAATGGGCTGAGTTCACAGACTTATTCACTCAGCAATACTGTCCGATTGATGAGCGTCGGAGATTAGAGGCAAGGTTTATGGCGCTGGTACAGGGGACGAAGACGGTGTCCCAATATGCTGTGGAGTTCACGAGGTTAAGTCTGTTCGCACCTCATCAGGTGGACACCGAAGAAAGGAAAGTGACCAGGTTCGAGGCTGGTCTTGACATTGAGATAAGGAGGGTCATGAGCAATGTTCGTTACCCTACATTTGCTGGCTTACTTGAGGCTGCCAGAAATGTAGAGCAGATTTTGATTATGTCGGGCTACTCTGTTGGGTCTGCTGCTGCTTCCACCAATCCAACATAGCCGTCACCGCCGAAGCGCCAAAGGGAGGGAGGATACTCGGGATCTTCCCGGTCTTCACAATACTCGTCACAGCAGTCTTTTCGCCGACCATCTGGTTCTTCTGATCGCGGTCGCGCTCGTGCATACTCTATCAACACTGAACCACAATACTGCAACAAATGTCACCTGGAACATTTTGGGAAGTGCCCTAACGGTCGTGCTTGCTTTTGCTGTGGGGAGCTGGGACATTTTCAGAATGACTGCCCAAGGAAGGGTGATGCTTGCTATAAGTGTGGGGTGTGGGGTCATTATAGCAGGAATTGTAGAAAGAATGCTCCAACGGCTGCTGTCCCATCATCAACACGCTCGTCTGGAGGTTCGAGTGGTGGTTCAGTTAACCGCCGGGGTCAGTCACAGAGGGCACCTGCTCGTGCTTTTCAGATAACTGCAGAGGAGGCAAGGGAAAATCCGGAGGTCGTCACGGGTACGTTCATAGTTAATTCTATGCCTGCACGAGTTTTATTTGATTCGGGTGCCAATAGGTCGTTTGTTTCTACTGTGTTTGCACAAAGACTTGCTATGCCACTGTCTAAGTTGTCTGCTATACTTGATATTGAAACTGCTAGCAATACTTTAGTTAAGGTAGATCATGTATACCGAAATTGCACGTTAGTAATTGAAGATGTAGTCTTCAATTTAGATCTGATTCCGATAGAGTTCAGCGAGTTTGATGTGATAGTCGGAATGGACTGGTTAATCGAGAATGAAGCCCATATAGTGTGTAAGAGCCGAATGATAAAGATAACTACCCTGGAGGGGCGTGAGATATGTATATATGGGGATAGGAGAAGCGGGGATCTGTGTTTGCTGACTATTGCAAAAGCTCGAAAGCTTGTTGCAAAGGGATGTGATGCATACTTAGCATATGCGATTGATGCTAAGGCAGAGAAGAGAACTTTGGCCGATGTGCCGGTTGTTTCACAATTCCCGGATGTGTTTCCGGAAGACTTGTCTGGCGTGCCGCCTGAGAGACAAGTTGAGTTTAGGATTGATTTGATCCCTGGAGCTGCACCGGTGGCTCGTTCTCCTTATCGTCTTGCCCCAACCGAGATGAAAGAAATGATGACACAACTTCAGGAGTTGTTGGACAAGGGCTTCATTCGGCCGAGTTCATCGCCATGGGGAGCTCCGGTATTGTTTGTAAAGAAGAAAGATGGCACGATGAGGATGTGCATAGATTACCGGGAGCTGAATAAGTTGACTATTAAAAACAAGTATCCTCTGCCGAGGATAGACGATTTGTTTGACCAGTTACACGGGGCCTGCGTCTTTTCTAAGATCGATTTAAGGTCGGGGTACCATCAACTGAAAGTTCGAGAAGAGGATGTGCCTAAGACAGCATTTAGGACACGTTATGGGCATTACGAGTTCTTGGTTATGCCTTTTGGGTTAACCAATGCCCCGGCTGTCTTTATGGACTTGATGAATAGGGTTTGTAGACCGATGTTGGATAAGTCGGTGATAGTGTTTATCGATGATATTCTAGTATACTCTAAGTCTGAGGCTGAACATGCTGAACATCTCAGAGAACTCTTAGAGTTGTTGAGGAAAGAAAAGTTGTACGCCAAGTTCTCAAAATGTGAGTTTTGGCTGCAACAGATACAGTTTCTAGGACATGTTATATCTGGAGCTGGGATTTCGGTTGATCCAGCTAAAGTTGAGGCTATAAGAAATTGGGAACCGCCACAATCAGCTACGGAAATCAGGAGTTTTCTTGGGTTGGCGGGATATTATAGGAGGTTTATAAAGGACTTTTCAAAGATTGCAGTTCCGCTGACGGCATTAACGAAGAAGAATGCGCCTTTTGTTTGGGAGACCGTGCAGCAAGAGGCGTTTGATGTTTTGAAGAAAACTTTGAGTGAAGCGCCGATACTTGCCTTACCTGAAGGCAATGATGACTTTGTGGTGTATACCGATGCTTCGAGGTTAGGGTTAGGCGCTGTATTGATGCAGCGTGGGAAGGTTATAGCGTATGCTTCAAGACAGTTGAAGCAGCATGAGAAGAATTATTCGACTCATGATCTGGAGTTGACCGCGGTAACGTTTGCATTGAAGTTATGGAGGCACTACCTGTACGGTACTAAGTGTCAACTTTACACGGACCATAAGAGCTTGAAGTATATCTTTAGCCAGAAGGAACTTAATATGAGACAACGTAGGTCTATGGAGCTTATTAAAGACTACGATTGTGAGATACTGTACCATCCCGGAAAGGCTAATGTGGTAGCCGATGCCTTGAGCCGAAAGGCTTATGCTAAGGATTTCTGTTATATGATGACGTCTACAATGCTGACCTCCACGATAATTGATGATGTCAAGGCTGCTCAGAAAGAAGCCTTGAAAGAGGAGAATATTGGTGCTGAGGATGTTAGGATACATTTAAAGAATATGGAAACGAGCGAGTCTGGTATAAAAGGTGTGTACGGAAGAATTTGGGTGCCGAAATATGGTGGTATGAGAAATGTGATCGTTGAGGAGGCACATCAATCTAAGTTTTCTGTACATCCCGGGAGCACAAAGATGTACAACGACTTAAAGGCAGACTTTTGGTGGCCGGGATTGAAGAAGGATATCGGGCAGTATGTTGAACGATGTAGGACTTGCCGGTTGGTAAAGGCCGAGCATCAACAACCGTATGGCAGTATGCAGCCGCTTCCTATTCCGGAATGGAAGTGGGAGCACATTACTATGGATTTTGTTACGAAACTGCCGAAGACTAGGCGCCAACATGATGCAGTTTGGGTGATAGTCGATAGATTAACTAAGTCCGCACATTTTATACCGATAAGAGAAAGTTACTCCTTAGAAAAGTTGGCTAAAATTTATATGGACGAGATTGTTTCTAGGCATGGAGTGCCTAAGTCCATAGTATCGGACCGGGACAGCCGGTTTACTTCAAATTTTTGGTCGGCTTTGCAAGAAGGGTTAGGGACGAGAATAGCAATGAGTACAGCTTACCGCCCGCAAACTGATGGTCAGAGTGAGCGGACCATCTTAACGCTTGAAGACATGATGAGATCGTGTGTGTTAGATCTCGGTGGCAATTGGGACGATCATCTGCCACTCATAGAGTTTTCGTATAACAACAGTTACCACGCTACGATCAAGAAAGCTCCGTTCGAGGCTTTGTATGGAAGGAAATGTAGGACTCCTACATGTTGGAGAGAAACGGGTGAAACACCAATCGCTGGGCCGGCCTTGCTTCAAGAAACAAACGAGAAGATACAGTTGATTAGGCAAAACATGAAAGCGGCCCAGGATCGTCAGAAAAGTTACTACGATCGGAGGCACAAGCCGATCAATTTTGAAGTGAATGACTGGGTTTATCTGAAAGTATCACCCATGAGGGGTGTTACTCGTTTTGTAAAAAGGGGAAAGTTGGCTCCGAGATTCGTCGGACCATTTAAGATAACTGAAAAAGTGGGGAATCAGTCATACCGTTTGGAATTGCCTGAAGAGATGTCGGGCATACATCCGGTGTTTCACGTTGGAAATCTTCGAAAGTCATTTACTTCTAGTAACGAGGATTGGGCCGACCATACTGAACTGCGGGTTGATGAAAGGCTCCGGTATGTTGAAGAGCCGGAGTGTGTGTTAGATACTAAGATGAAGAAATTGAGAAGCAAGGAGATAGAAATGGTGCTTGTACGTTGGAAGCATCATAAATGAGCAAATCATACATGGGAAACTAAGTCTGAAATGTTAAGAAAATATCCGAAACTGTTCGAGACCGAGTAACTTCGAGGACGAAGTTGAGCGTGGTGGAGCCCATGCTGTAACATCCTCGAATTTAATTTAATGTATTTTGACTAATTAAGTGGAAAATTTATATTTAAGTTGAATTTGGGTGATTATTATGTATTTGGATATTTAGCAAAGTTTGTTGTTATTTTTGAGAAAATTGAACTCAGAATCAATTTTGTGGATTATTATGAATTTAAAAGTTATTTATGATATATTTAAGATTAAATCAGTATTTTATGAAACCGGTTAAGTCGAGTGGTGAAATGGGCAAAATGACGAAAGTAGTATATAAAGGGCAATAGGCATCATTTTCTAGTTTACACTCTCTCTCTACTCTATCTCTCTAGAAGTTTTCTCTCTACATCTCTCTAAGATATATCACAAACCGACCGTCGGATTTTCGAGAATTATACGTCATCGGAAAGGTATCGAGGAGTACAACAGCAATCTACAAACGGATTTCAGATTTCGTGCGAATTGAGGTAAGAATCGATCCTTTTTAAGTTATGGTTTCGGTTTTGAAGAACAAGAATCTCGAATCTATCATTTTATGCATATTTAAGCTTGTTTTTGATTGAAATATTGCTGGAATATGAAAGTATATGCATAGTCGAATCGAATCTAGGTATTATACATGATATATTAGTGATTTTTGCCTTAGAAATGAAGGATTTAAGTTGAAATGATGATCAGACTCGAATGGGTCAAGATCAGAGTCGAAATACAAGAACAAACTCGAGTTTGGTGCTAGATTCGAGTGTGTACCATTAGATTCTAAGGGAGGGCTTCGAATCTACCCCTAGACTCGAATGAAGGGTTCGAATCTACCCTAGATTCGAAGGGTTATTCGAATCTGATGACCAAGGGGTTCGAATCTGTGCTAAGGGTTCGAATCTGATGATTAATTTCGAATCTAACCCATTAAATTCGAGTTTAATGCTTAAAATTTAGAATACTACTCCCTAGACTCGTGTATTTTGAATGAAACTTATAAACAACACATAAAATGGCAAGAATTATTCAAAGGACAAGTTATGAACTTGAAATGGGTTTCAAACTTAGTTATGGTTTAAATTTGGATGTAGACCCGAAATGGGGGAAAACGTTGCAAAACTTACGAGACTTGATTTTTATGAGTTAAACGGATAATGATATGAGGAATTTGTTGTAATTGATATAACAGGTCCCTTGTGGTGTTGTTTAACCCACAGTGGGGTACTTGGTGGAATCCGGTTGAAAGCCCGAAGAGAAATAAAATTGGTTAAAGATAATTACGCACCCACTGTGAGTACAGTAGATTTCGCATGGTTATATTTGTTTTATGTAAGCTTTGCCTGCTGAGACCTGTTGTTTCACTTGATTGTTTGGAATTCTACTAACTTGCGTAGATTTAGATGCACATTCTTACTTGTTGCATGTCCTTTCGGTTGTTGTGCATCTAGTGATGGACCGGTGGGTCGCATCGATTACTCTGATGTTACTGCGCTATATGACGCTAGAGCTGATCCCTCCAGGTCCGGTAGGCAGTATGTCATCCCCGATCGTACGTTTGTCTCAGATGGTATGTCTAAATGCCGAGCTGTGAGCTCGAAGGGGCTGCGGCTCTGGTCCGTACTTGGTGTACGAAGAGAGTATACGACGTTTGTCGTCGGGATTACTCTTGGGCTTCATAAAGACTTATAAAATGTGCAATCTTTGTATTCACTAAGCATTCACTTACGTTTTAGTGGTTGTATTTTTTACAGGCAAAGGAAAATCTACTGCTGGACCTTCTAGTTAGGCCGATTTGGAAGATTTGGAAGATATCTGCTATTTAATCGGTAATTATATTGTGGGACAAATGTTGTAATATATTCTGGATGATTGTAATAAATGTATGGGTGTGTAGACCTAGACTTGGTACCTGATAGCACCGTAGGGTGTTTAACACTTGTTGCACTACGTATTTATGTTTTAAATGCTTCCGCACTTAATTTAGGTTATCAGATCATTATGTTAATGTATGTTGGTGATTAATCCTGGGTGTATTGTAATTGGTGGTTGTTGTGGCAAGGGTGTCACACTTTAGAGGAAGATCTCTCGTCAACTTATTCAGAAACTGAATTGAACACTGAAACTGAAAAATCAACTCCTCAACTTTATATTCCTGCAAAAGTTCTTCAACAACAAATCATTGTTTTAGAAAAGGAATTGAAGTCGTCTAAAGAGAAAGCACTTGATCTTCAAGATGCTCTTCTTAAGAGAGAAGAAGAATTACTAAATCAATCTTTTCAACAAACTGTGGAAGTCACTGTCTACAGAGAAAATTTTGAAATAGCTTCACAACAATTAAAAGATCTTTCAAAACAACAAACACCTTCTCATTCCCTAAAAATTCCATGTATGTCATCAGATAAAGGTAAGGCTACAGCTGAATCTTCTTCTATCTTTGTCAAAGGTGAGTGCTCAAAAGTTTTCAAAAATGAGGTTCCTAAAAAGACTCAGATAAAATCCAAGTCTTTTAAGAAACCCACTCACCACCAAAAAGAAAAGTCTATCAAGTCTAAATCTTCCATGCTTACTGACTCTAATCGTTTTGTTCCTACAGATCATATAAGGAGAGTCCCAAAAACCACCATGCAGGATTTTACAAGTTTTTTTTGTGAAGAAGGCTTTAATGCCAAGTGAATTTGTTACTAGAGATAGGATGTCTGTAATCTCTAAAGACAATTTGTGTAACAAAGTGTGTGATAATGTTTGTAATGATGTACCGAATTCTACTATTCCGTTAAAGTACTCTTTCAAGGATTTGTTTAATCTATGTCCAACTAAATATAGACGACAGGTTCCTGAAATGAATGCTTTTGTGCCTTATCCTGTTAAACGTATTCGGAAAAAGAAAACTAAAAATAGTGCATCATCGGCCACAAACAAAGTTGAGATGTGTCCGTTGCCAAGGCCCAAAACCAAAGCAACGGTCAAGAAGGTCTCAACAAGACAAAAACCGAAGGCAATTTCAGCGCCTAAGGTTCCAAAACCCAATAAATCCAATCTTCAATGGATTCCAAAGGGTTGTGCATCTGGACCACACACAAATGCTAGTTGGGTTTCTAAATCTGTACACGTGCCATATAAATCTGGAAATCCTAACGAAAAGGGACCCATATTGAGGTGGGTACCCAAGGTTGTGTGATCTTAATGCAGATGGTTCTTGGTTACTTCTGATCAAGACCCGTGCTTCAAAGATATGGCTTCTAGTTACCTTAGACTAGGACCCGTTCTTTTGCTTGTCGGTTGTGCTCAAACCGACACGTTTGGCTTCTGTGCACACAACCCAGGACCCGGTCTTAACTCATCATGTTTTCTGAACATCTCGGTTCAGAACACGGTTTGATTGTGAATTAAAAAATGGATGTGTTTGAATGCATATAGTTTTTCATTATATGAATTTATGTGTTTTTCAGGCTAAGTCCATTTGGTATATGGATTCGGGTTGCTCCAAGCACATGACAGGAAGAAGAGAATTGCTGTCCAACGTTGTTGAACAGTATTGCGGAACTGTGAAATTCGGGAACAACCATCAGGCTCAAATAAAAGGATACGGGGACTTAGTTCTAAATAATCTGGTCATCAAGGACGTTGACTATGTTGAGGGGTTATCTCATAATCTTTTTAGCATAGGACAGCTCTGCGACAAAGGACTAGAAGTAACGTTTAGGGCTAAGAACTGCAGTGTTAAGAACATGGATGGAAAAGAAATCTTGACTGGTTCCCGAAAATCTAACCTTTACACCATTGACGTATCTAAGCTTGTAGTGAAGGATAACATTTGTCTACTATCAAAAGCCTCTTCAAAAGACTCTTGGTTGTGGCATCGAAGATTATCCCATTTGAATTTTGATAATATCAACAAGCTGGCTGCGAAGCAATTGGTCAAAGGACTTCCTGAGTTACGCTATGAAAAGGACCATCTGTGTTGAGCATGTGAGAAAGGAAAAATGAAACGATCATCTCACAAACCAAAGCCCAAACCATCAACAAAAAGAGTTCTGGAGTTACTTCATATGGATTTATGCGGACCAATGAGAACTCAAAGCATAAATGGAAAACGATATGTGTTGGTTATCGTTGATGATTATTCTCGATATACCTGGGTCAGGTTCTTGCGTTCCAAGGTCGAGACAGCTCAAGAAATCATTGATTTTATCAAGAGTGTCGAGACCCAACAGCAGCTGTCAGTACAATCAATCAGATCAGATAACGACACGGAGTTCAAGAACTCGGTAGTGGAGGGCTTCCTTCGATCCAAAGGGATTCAGCATCAATACTATGCTGCTCGAACACCTCAACAAAATGGGATCGTGGAAAGGCGTAACCGTACGCTAGTAGAAGCCGCTCGCACAATGCTCACATACTCAAAGCTACCTCCGTTCTTGTGGGCCGAAGCCGTATCAACAGCATGCTATACTCAGAATCGCTCCATCATCCATAAGCGCTTTAACAAAACTCCTTACCAACTCTTTTTGAATAAAGTACCATTTATCAAGTACTTACGTGTATTTGGTTGCAGGTGCTATGTGCTGAATGACAGAGACAACCTCGGGAAATTTAACGAATAGGCGGATGAAGCGATCTTCATTGGATACTCATCCAACTCGAAGGCGTATCGCGCATTCAATACCCGAACCAGAACAGTCAATGAAAGTGTGCACGTCACATTTGATGAGTTGGCTGAACTGGCACCCGAAGTTGATCAATCAGGACCACGCATTACTCAAATGCCTGGAGACTCTTCGAATAACCCCATTTCTTTTTCTTCTTCTGATTTGGTTAATTTATTTGATCCTTTTTATGTTGAATTTTTCGGTCCTAACGCTAGTGTGTCTAATGTTGTTAACAATGTAGGTAATCCTTCCAGTTCAACTGCGCCACAAAGTTTCTCCGCTCCATCTTCATCAACATACCCTCATCCATCCACATCATCCACCGACACATCCGCAGTTGAATCTACTCCTGTAATACCCTCACATATAATACCAACGATTCTTCCTTCACCTGAACACTCGGAAATTGAACCAGAACCTGTGGTACCATCATTTGAAACCATTGACCATGAATCCTCATCCATTCCCACATTAACCACAGAGGTTCCATCCCGAGCACCCCTTCCACACGAGATCAAATGGACCCGCAGTCACCCAACAGAGCAAATTATTGGTGACGACGACAGGAGTCCAAACTCGTAGGGCATCTGCTAATGAATGTCTCTACGCATCATTCTTGAGTATGATAGAGCCCGCTCGTGTGGATGAAGCACTGACAGATCCGGATTGGATAGTTGCAATGCAAGAGGAACTCAACCAGTTTGAACAGCTTAGAGTATGGCGGTTAGTTCCCAAGCCAAAAGACCGCACAGTCATCGGAACGAAGTGGATCTTTAAGAATAAACGAGATGAGAACGGCATTGTTATAAGGAACAAAGCAAGACTTGTTGCCAAAGGCTACCGACAACAAGAATGGATAGATTATGACGAGACCTTCGCTCCAGTTGCATGGATCGAAGCAATCAGAATCTTCTTGGCGTACGCGGCACACAAAGACTTCAAAGTGTACCAAATGGACGTAAAGACTGCCTTTCTAAACGGTGAACTTAACGAGGAAGTGTATGTTGAACAACCACAAGGCTTTGTTGATGCACATAAACCTGACCATGTCTATGTGCTAGATAAGGCCCTCTATGGTTTAAAACAAGCACCTCGAGCATGGTATGATAGTCTTTCGAATTTCCTTATTTCTGCCGGTTTCTACAAAGGTGTGGTGGACACAACTCTGTTCACTAAAAGGGAAGGCCCACATATAATGCTAGTACAGATTTATGTTGACGATATTATATTTGGATCTACTGACAGTAATTTTTGTAAGGATTTTTCAGCCCTAATGGAGTCTCGGTTTGAGATGAGTATGATGGGGGAAATGAACTTTTTCCTCGGATTACAAGTCAAACAACTTGAGGATGGGATTTTTGTGAACCAGTCGAAATATACTCTTGACATTCTCAAGAAGTATAAGTTAGACTCTTGCACGAGTATCGCAACTCCCATGGCCTCCAACTGTAAGTTAGACACCGATCCTTCCGGGAAAAGTGTCGATAATACAACTTACAGAGGGATGATAGGATCCTTACTATATTTGACTGCCAGTAGGCCGGATATAGTGTTTTCAACATGTCTTTGTGCTAGATTTCAGGCCGACCCAAAAGAATCACACCTAACTGCGGTAAAACGCATTTTTCGTTATCTTAAGGGTACACCCGAACTTGGTCTATGGTATCCAAAGGGAACCGATTTCGATCTTACCGCGTTTTCAGATGCTGATTTTGCAGGTTGTAGAGTAGACAGAAAAAGCACATCGGGAGGAATACAGTTTTTAGGCGATAGACCGGTGAGTTGGTCTTCCAAAAAGCAGAATTGTGTATCCACATCCACAGCTGAGGCTGAGTATGTAGCAGCTGCAAGCTGTTGCTCTCAAGTGCTATGGATGAGAACACAATTACGCGATTATGGGTTCTCACTCACCAATATCCCGATTTACTGTGATTCTCGAAGTGCAATTGCCATCTCCTGCAATCCCGTGCAGCACTCTCGAACAAAACATATAGATATCAGGTATCATTTTATTAAAGATCACGTTGAAAAGGGAACCATTGAGTTGTATTTTGTTGGCACGGAATACCAACTAGCGGATATATTTACTAAAGCTTTAGACGAACCTCGTTTTCGGTTTTTAGTATCTCATATCGGCATGTTGAATCCACCTTCAAGTTAAATATCAGATATTGTCTTAAATAATTCTATTTCATTCTATCATGATTGAAATTCCTTTATTTTAGATAACAACTGTTATTTAAATTTAAGGATTATGTCACAAGATTGAAACAAAATCTTTCCTTATCTGCGTATATTTTTTAATAATTAATGATCCTGATAAATTGCTGTGTGAATTGTTCATCATGGAGTGGGATGCAAACAATATCCAGGTTTGTCGGTATTTGTAAGGCTTAAAGAAGGGTTGTCGCGTTTCAAATCTGAAAAGGAAAAAGAAAAAGGACCGGTATTTATTTGAGGGGGAGTAGAGTTAGGATTTTTAAATTTTATAATTCTGTGTTTCTTTTTATTTTATAGTTAAATTTTTTTAATTTTAGGATAGTCTTAATTTTAATTTAATTTTAAGTGTTAATTTAAGAGGTCAGAAAATCACAAAAAGATTTTAACTTTCAATTTTATCAAAAAGCCAAAAAGATTTTAGTTTACTTCATTTCATTTTATTTTAACTTCAAAATTAAAGAAAATACCAAAAATATTTTCATTTTATGTTGTATTGGGCCAAAATTTTTTTTGTTTTGTTTAATTCCTTAAAAGGCCAAATTTTTTGTGTGTATGTTGAGTCCAAAACCACCGGCCCAATTACAATTTGGGGCGCGGACCTCGTTTGACCCGGACCCGACCCGAGCGCTTATATAAGGGCGGGTCAAACAGTCAACAGATCTTACTTCCACTTCAAGCTTTCTTCTTCTTCCCTTTCTCTCTCTCTGTCGACGACCACCGCCCACATTCCACCATTATTGCCGATTTCAAGCTTTTGCACCATCATTTTCTTCGATTTTTCTTGCTTTATTCCTCATCTGAATCACCAGGTAACACTTCTTTACATTTATTTCAGTCTTTAACTTAGTAGTTTACTTGTTTGATTTTCAAAATATTTCTACTTTTTCATTTCGGTTTTTACACTTTTTAGGTAGTTTAATGTGTTATTTTTTCTTGGTTGTAGTTAGATAAAATGTTCCTTAGGTTATTTCAGTTTAGGATCTGTAATTTCATGCATTTTCAGTAAGATTTCAACTGTTCACGTTTATATTTTGCATGAACATTAACTGCACACATGCAGTTTCGGATGTCCGAATTCGGACCACCACCCGAATTCGGATGTCCTACTTAGAATAATTTCCACAATTTTCAATGTAAAAAACGCATTTCGGACCACTGTGGATCCGAATTCGGTTCACTATTGATCTGACTTCGGACCATCACATCAGGGTCAAAATTTTCAAAAACATTGAAAAATTGTCTAAGTATGTTCACCTCTATGCATCCGAATTCGGATGTTACCCGGATTCGGTCCTCATCCGAATTCCAGGTACCATCCGAAATTGGGACACTTCATTTCATTGCATGCATTTTCACAAGTCCCAATCCGAATTCGGACCATGTTCACACCACATCCGAATTCGGACCACATCCAATCATTTCATGAACTACACTTCGGACCATAATCCGAATTCGGTTCCCATGTATCACATCATCCGAATTCGGTTTCCATTTATCACCTCATCCGAATTCAGTCCCACTCACATCATTCACGCATTATTCCATTTTGGACAAATCCGAATTCTATGACACTGTTCATCCGAATTCGGACCATCCGAAATCCAACACTTAGGATTTTTTTTTAATTTTTCCTTTTTCATGATTTCCATTTCTGCATTTTCATATAAATTAAAAATCACAAAAATAGTTCCATCCTAGTGCATCATTGATTAGAGTTAGGATCAGTGTTTGAGTGAAACGGTCTTATCTAACATCGGTCTCTTAACGATTGACTTTGGACTTTGTTAGTAGAATTTTATTCTACTAATAAAGACCCGATGTTAAACAGATCAGACAATTTCTATTTCACACTCATCTAGACTTCACATCAATGCATTATCATATCAAGTCTTATGATTCTAACTGTGTTGCACTTTGCAGGAAAATGGATCCCGCAATCGTTCTTACCATACCCCATCCTCCTATCCCTAATAATAACGCTCAGCTACCCGAGGAAGCCATTCTGCCGAGCGCCGAGTTTGTCGAGTTTATACCCCATAACTGGCAACTCGACGTCTCTATCCTCCCTGAAGAGTCCCAAACCCTTGCCTTCGACATTCTCACCCACCATCCCATATTATATGCCCTTTCCACAGCCATAGCCGTTCCCCAGATTTACCTACAACAATTCTGGAACAGGCTCCAATTCATAACCGACCCCGAACCTCACTTCACCTCTACCATTGACTGCGTTCCAGTCAAAATCACAACCGCAGCCATCCGTCACATCCTTCGTCTTCCCATACAAGACTATATTCCCTCCATTGACTCATTCGATCCAAACCCATCTGTATCAGAAGCCCTCTCTGAAATTCAAAGCCTAGGGTATGACGGCCCTCTTACCAAACCTTCCAATTTCCGCACCAAAAACCTTCAGTCCCACTGGAGGATCCTCTTCGATGTGCTAAACAAGTGCCTAACAGCCAAACATTCCGGTCACGACTCGGCGTCGGCCCAGGTATTAGCCATGTTCACCGGCTTTGCCTTCGACTGACACGTGGATTATGCTGCGTTCATCTTCGAAGAATTAAGACGAGTCCACATCGAAAGAAGCACAAAGAAGGGTCGCAAGTATGTTCCATATCAAAGGTTCCTTCAGCTCATCATCCAGTGTGCAATGGATCAGGACGAAGACATTCATGAGCGTCCGGAAGCTGATGTCTACCCCACCGTGGCTATCCAGAAATTGACATTGCCAAAGGGGGCCCCGACGGTACAAGTGATGAAAATTCCATTATCGACTCTAACAAGGTCGAGGGGTACAGATCGGGTAAGGGAATATATGAGAGAATATTATCCGGATGAGTGTCAGTCGGAATCGACTGAGACTAACCAGTCCGAAGGTGAGCAACAAGAGAGTGAGGATGAGGGAGAAAGGATGGATGTACAACAATCATTGGGTTTTGGTGAGAGGGAGGCTGAGAGTGTAAGGGAGGGAGCTGTAGGCGAGCTGGCAGAGACGGCGGATTCTGAAAGAACCGTCTCTGTCGTAAGACCGAGGGATATGCAATCTGAGGGTGAACCAAGCCCTATCAGCCGGACACCCCTTCAAAAGACCGTTAGTCCAGCGGTCGAAACAACCCCAACCATCCACTTGGTTTCCCCTCAAAGGGAAACCACTTCATTCCACGGGGATCTTCCACACATGCCATCGCCCTCTCATTCGGAGAGTGGCAGTGTTGAAAGAGGTCACACTCCTCCCCACGTGACCGACCTTCCTTCGCCCACGCTTCCATCCCCACAAATTCACACATCGCACGATGCCTTTGTGGCATCCCCAAGAGCTGCCTCCGTGGCAGCTCAACAAACTTCCGGATCTGAGCATCCCGTAGTGGAGCCAGAGATGACGGAAGGAAGACCGGGAGTGGCTCAATCTACGCCGTCCACTTCCGGCCATCTCCCCATCAATTTGCAGATGTTAACGGCCGCATTACGTGCTGCCAGAGTTATCACCCGGGCTGACCTGGACGCCCAAAGGGAGGCAGCCGAGGAACGACGCACCGCCCTTGTTTCTCTTATAAAGGGTAAGGGTGTCGCCTCCGAAGCCGGCCCCTCACCAGGATCCCATTCAGTCCAACTTCAAATCGCTGAGCTCTCGGACAAGATCGATGCTCTCAATCGCCTAATTCTTCAAGTCCAAGAGCAGCTCAATTCAAGGATGGATCGCCTTGAGTCGGCGGTTATAGATCTTCAGTGCCGTGCTCAGGCCGAAGCCCCTAAAAGAAAACATGACGACCAGGACGACCCTAATCGTCATGAGGGGGAGAAGCGCAGAAAAGTCCAATTTGAGGAACCCATGCTGGGTATAGGGGGAGCAGAGACCGCCGAGGGGTCTGAATTTCAGGGGTCGGGGGAAAAGTCTCAGGAGGCTCAGGAGTACATGCTAATAGAAGACGAGCCGATGGTCGAGGGTCCAGCTCCACTGGATCCGATGACAGCCATGGTAGAATTTGAGGAGCCACACAGAAGGTTGAAATCATATTAGTTTCTGATTCAGATTCTGATACCTAGGACACCCAACCCCTTTTAACTCCTAAGCCTGAGCCTGATTCTCCAACCAAAAAATCCTCATCCTCTTCTTTCGATTTCCTGAATTCACCACCCAGAGCCCATCAGGAAGACATACTTTCATCCATCCAAGCTCCCCTATCACTAAAAGAATCCCACATTACAGTCAGCCCACCAAAATCCCCAAGCCCTCCACCAGTCCAACAAACCCAACGTTCAGGTCCCTCCCCAACAAAAAGGGTTGACTGCTTCAATGAGACTCCGGAGGGTCCTGGCGTGTACAGAAAAGATGATTTATTCTGGGTAGATCACTATACGAAAGGAAAAGTTCATACACTGCCGCAGGAAGAAAAAGACCAAATGCGACAAGAACGGCGGGGGACAATTATAAAGCTTCTTGAAGCCAAAAGATCTGAAATCGAAGAACCCCCCGTTCAAGGCCTGAAAGAATTTCTGCAGAACTTTTCCCCGGAGAAGTTTCAAAATCCATATCTTGAAGAAAGGTTCAAGATGGTTTTCAGAAAGAAGCCTGGAGCCTTTAGCAGACGCCTTCTCATGGAACTTACGAATGTCTCCAAAGCTGAACAGGCTGAATACTACCAATTGATGCTCCGGGAACAAAGGTCTAAGGTGTCAAAGTCAAAGATCAAAAATCTCAAGACAATCACGATGTGCAAAAGAGCCAGAGTCTTCTATCCCTCCTACCAAGTGGAAAGAGAAGATGGGACGGGAGATGACATCTTCGAGTATGATCTTGACTTCATAAGTGCGGATGACGTTGAATTCCTTCACAATAGTCTGAAAAATCGCATCAGGAAACGTCTAACGCACATGACCGCAGTAGGAGCCCTAGTACGAAGCATGAATCGCCGATCGATAATAATGTGCCTAAGAGATTTTCAGATGGCGATCGAAAGTGCTATGGTTAAGGTAGGGCTTCGTGCACCGGAACAAGACAGCTTTCTCCTAGCCCACCACCCGGCCTACAGAGTTATACTTAAAGGAGATCCGGGTGTTATTTTTGTGAACTACAAGGGCTACAAAAGGTATATGCGCTTTGAGGATCTACCTTGCTATTCCGATGGTACACTTCGACTGGTTCGAGCTGCTCTCACAAAGAAAGTACAAGATTATGATGCTCAACCAGATCCTGAACAGAGATGCTCACCAAAGGAAATACAAGATACACTCAGCGGCATAGACTACCTGAACGAGCGGCTACATACAAGACAAGTAACCAGACGATTCGACGTCATACTTGGTCTTCGTGAATCCACAGATCATGCCCGCGTTCCAGGACCTCCTAAGTGATCGAAAAGGGGGAGATTGTTAGATTTATTATTTCGATCCTAGGAGTTATTTTGTAATATTTATTTTCATTTTAATTTGTCTTGTATTTATTTCTATGTATTTCATGTTTATGTAATAGTGTAGGGGCCAATGTTGCCAAGTCTTGTAAGTTAATTAATGGAGCCTATAAAAGGCTCCTAGGGTTTACTTTTGAAGAGACACGGTTGACTATCTTAAACATTTCATATCAGCCGCCACTGTTCCTTAAAAGATTAAAACATTCATATTGTCTTCTTCTTTATTAAACACATTTATTGAGCTCGTTTTCTTCATGTGTTTGATGATAAAATCATTGAGGTGCTGAATATATACGGGATTTCAGATCAACAAAGTTTAATGGAGGTTTTTATGGATGATTGCTCAGTTTTCGGTAACTCATTTGAACTTTGTTTGACTAATCTTGATAAGATGCTTGCTAGGTGTGAAGAAACAAACCTTGTCCTTAATTGGAAAAAATGTCACTTTATGGTGAGGGAAGGTATTGTTTTAGGTCATAAAATTTCACAAGTAGGTATGGAGGTTGATAAACCTAAGGTTGATACAATTTCAAAACTTCCTCCTCCTACTACAGTGAAAGCGGTTAGGAGTTTTTTTAGGCCATGCTGGATTTTATAGAAGGTTTATTAAAGATTTTTCGAAAATAGCAAGGCCTATGACACAACTCCTAGAGAAAGATGTTTCTTTTAACTTTTCTGATGATTGTTTAATTGCATTTAATTTCTTAAAAGAAAAATTAACTAATGCTCCTATTATGGTTGCCCCAGATTGGTCTTTACCGTTTGAATTAATGTGCGACGCAAGTGATTTTGTAGTTGGAGCTGTGTTAGGCTAAAGGAAGGAAAGGCATTTTCAGCCAATATACTATGCTAGCAAAACCTTGAATGATGCTCAAGAGAATTATACAACAACTGAAAAAGAGTTGCTAGTAGTAATATTTGCGTTTGATAAATTCCGTGCATATTTGGTGTTGTCTAAAACTATTGTTTACACGGATCATTCGGCTCTTAAATACCTTTTTTCTAAACAAGATGCAAAACCAAGATTAATAAGATGGATCCTTGTTTGCAGGAGTTTGATATAGAAATAAGAGACAAAAAGGGAGCGGAGAACCTTGCTGCGGATCACTTATCTCGGTTGGAAAATCCAACTATGGAAGTGTTGAAGGAATCGGAGATCAACGACAACTTTCTCGATGAACGTTTAATGAAAGCACAGGTATTGGATGAGACTCCTTGGTTTGCTGACATTGCTAATTATCTTGCAGGTGGAGTATTAATAAAAGGCTTGACACATCAGCAAAAGAAGAAATTCTTTGCTGACATCAAATACTATTTTTGGGAAGATCCATACTTATTTAGAGTATGTGCTGATCAAGTGGTGAGGAGATGTGTTTATGGACAAGAAGCGAAGCAAATTCTAAACCATTGCCACAGTGGACCAAGTGGAGGACATTATGGAGCTAATCTAACGGCCAAGAAGGTGTTTGATGCTGGATTCTTTTGGCCTACAATCTTTAAGGATGCCCACAGTTTGGTAAGCAAGTGTGATTCATGCCAACGAATAGGTACGATCTCTTCTCGCAATGAAATGCCCCAAAATGCTATTCAGGTATGTGAAGTCTTTGATATATGGGGAATAGATTTTATGGGGCCATTTCCATCTTCGTACGATAATAAGTACATTCTAGTTGTTGTAGACTACGTGTCTAAATGGCCCGAAGCTCAAGCATTGACAACCAATGATGCAAGAGTGGTTGTCAAGTTTCTCAAGAAATTGTTTTCGTGGTTCGGTACTCCTAGAGCCTTAATAAGTAACAGGGGTACCCATTTTTGTAATAATTAACTTGATAAAACTTTGCAAAAATATGGGGTAACCCATAGATTGGCCACACCTTATCATCCACAAACGAGTGGACAAGATGAAAATACGAACCGTGGCATTAAGCGAATTCTTGAGAAAACTGTTAATGTGAATAGAAAAGATTGGGCTGAAAAACTAGATGTTGCGTTGTGGGCCATTCGAACTGCTTTTAAAACTCCAATTGGCACCACACCGTTTCGTTTAGTTTATGGAAAGGCTTGTCATCTCCCTGTGGAGATAGAACACAAAGCATTTTGGGCCATTAAGGCATGTAAGCTTGATTTGAATATGGCTAGTAAACATAGGAAGGTGCAATTGCAAGAATTAGATGAGTTAAGATTAAATGCATATGAGAATTCTTGCTTGTATAAAGAGAAAACAAAGAAATGTCATGATGCACGTTTGAAAGTTCGATCAAGTGTCAATATAGGTGACAAGGTCCTTTTGTACAACTCAAGATTAAAACTCTTTCCGGGCAAGTTAAAATCCCGTTGGACCGGTCCCTATATCGTGAAAACCATTTTTCCATATGGCACACTTGATTTGATTAACACGAATGATAATAGCACTTTCAAGGTTAATGGTCATAGAGTTAATAAATATTTGGAGTCGGATCTGTGTGTTGAAGAGGTTGAGGAGATCAACCTTGTTCCATTTTCAACTTAAAGGATTGAAGGGATGAGTCAAGTTAAGGACTCATAAATAAACAAGCCATTGTCTTTGCTATAAGCTTCAATTGCTAAAAGCTTCATGTTTGTGTCTTTGTGTGAATTTTTGTTGGTGATAGATAGCTTCGTTGTGTTTTAAGAGTTGAGTTGTGGTAACCGTAGTATTTTTTTGTGTGCTTAAATGTGAATGAGTCGGAAATGGTTACAAATCATGTGAATGGTTGTGTATAGTTCGTTAGTGGTGAATCATAGAGTTCTTTGATCTATATTGGTTGCATTTCGTGCTTATAATTTTTATGACTAAATTTGCGCCAATAGTGAATATCATTTTTGAATGATTTCGGATGGAACTTTGAAGTGGTTGTGGAAATTATGGGAAAATTTTCTGTTACTGATTCTGCTGTTCAAAAACGCGCCGTGTACTTCAAAAGCACGTGGGTAATAAATACATAAAGTTTTGCAATATTCAGCTGTCCAAAAATGCCACGCGGATTCAAAAAGCGCGCCGCGTAAACTCTAACAGAAAGTTTTCCCCCATTCTGCAGTTCAAAAACGCGTGGCGTTTTTAAAAAGCGCGCCGCGTAACCAAGAGCAGAATAAATTATGTCTTCTGTCAACTAAAAGCGCGTGGCGTTTTTCAAAAGCGCGCCGCGTCGGCCAAAGTCAAATGTACAACCCATGTATGCATGACCAGACTAACTAAGCGAAGTGCGCCGCGTTGACTGGATTTCAGTTCTGAAACCCTAGCCGACTTGTATCATTTTGCAGCCATTCTCCCACTTCTTTTCTCTCGTTTTTCACCGAGAATTAGGTATTTTCTACCATTTTTGACCATCTTTTTCCCAAAAAATCTTAAAATCTTCCACTTTCAAAGCCTACTATACATATATCTAAGTTTTTGTTGCAAGATTTGAGAAGTTTTTGGCCATTCCAAGGTTCACTTTCACCTACCGCCGGGTTTTGTTGATTTTGGCCGGAGATCCCGCCGGATTTTCATAGATTATTTTTTTTTTTTGTTGATTTCCCACTTCTTGATAGGTATTTCCTCTTATTTTCTTTAAGTTTTTAGGTTGTTCTATACAATGTGCTTGTAATGTAAGTGGATTAACTCTTGTTTTTTATTTTTATTTTATCTAAATGTAGTTTAATTGGTACATAGTGTTTGTCATTTTTGTTATTAGCTAGTATGCTTTGTAGTTTCTTTTCTTGTTATATGCTTAAATGTTGGTACATTATCTAGTTTAGAGGTTTTTGTTTCTTTAATTATAGTTATTTATTTTTCTAATATGATACCATGTTTACTTAGTAGTGATATTTCCTTTCTTGTATATTATCTAGTATGATGATTATCCTTGTTTTGTTCACAAGTCACTTGTGATTTTATTTAGGATCTAGGATTGATGTTTATAAGTATGGTACATATTTTTGTTGCGTCAATTAAATTTCTTTGAGTTATTTTGTATGTTAATTAACTAGGAATGGTAATACTCAAGTGTGGGAAGTATCATTGTGGGAATTATGGGGAGGAAGATTATGTTTTTCTTGGTGGCGAGAGTTTGCTTTTGCTAGACATAGTTAACTTCATAATGTGTTTTTAGGATGTTGTGCTCTAACTTAGTATTTGCTTTTTGATGTTTGTTATTTAAGTGTGGGAAAGTACACTTACTTTCTTTGATCACTCTTTATAATTAACATCTTAAGGTTTTTATATATATAATCCTAATTCGTTTTTTTGTTTTGTATAGATAATGGCCGGAGGTAAAAAGAGACAAAAATCTGGACCTTCTTCTTATCGTCCGTCACATGACGACGACGGATGGCTTCCAGAAATTGAAGAGCCAGAATTTCAGCTGCCCCAGCATCATAGGATTCCTTAGAACTGGAATCATTCCTATTTTAAATTCCCACCTTCTATGAAGGATCAATATTAGAAGCATCTGCATGACCTGGCAGCAAAAACATTCAATAATATCCGGGTCATAAATTAGGGAATTTTAGATACTGTGCCGACAAGTGACGGGAATGATTCAGTGGGGGCAAGACTTAGAAGCCTCTTTACCATTCGGTACAACAATTTTGTGTCACACGCCTGATTGAACCTCATGAACATCCAAGAGGGTGTTTATACTGAGCTTACATTGGAATTCCTTGCCACTTATAAATTTAATAAAGGAACAAAAGATATGAAGAAAAAGTCGGCAATCGAGTTCAGATTAGGAGGGGTCCAACGAAAGTGTTCAGTGGTACAGTTAGTCGAGTGGATGAGGCTATATACTAGAGAAGAGACAACTCACCCCGACTTTGTGGAATTTCTTGATGATGGGTTCAAAAAGAAGCCTATGAACTTTAAAGACCAAGAATTCTGGGCGATGATTGGAAGAGGCCACTTCGTGCCTAGTGATGCCCAGGATTCCGCGTTGATCAATCCACTTCATAGACTTCTTCACAGATGCATTTCCTTATCCACTTCATAGACTTCTTCACAGATGCATTTACTTATCCACTTCATAGACTTCTTCACAGATGTTTCATTGAGGACAATGAAATCCTCAAGTGTGGGAAGGAGGGTTACATAACCCTTATTACATATTTTTGTCCCGCCATCTCTATATTGTCAAGTTAAGTATAAAATGCATGTTTAGTTTGGGACAAATTTTGGAGAAACTTTTTTCAAAATAAACTTTCAAGTAATATCAAATATCATCTTGCATCATTATCTCTTTTGGATTGTATGTTTTGAAAATAAATCAAACAAGTGATGTAAGTTGATGAATGGGGATATCTTTGGGTTTCATATTTCATGTTTAATTGATTAATAATCAAAGCTTGCACAACATAACCCATGTTCCTTTCATTTCGTAAGATTTGAGCCTTTAAGAGCATTCATGATACATTAGTTGCTCAAAATTCATTTGGTTATGTGTGTGCCGATTGTCACTATTCATGGTAGAACTTGCCGGTTTTGATGCTTTTCAAGAACACATTTCTTGTTATTGCATTCATGTGATAGTGGCATTTAGGTCTAACACCCCTCTTTTTAGCCTTTTATTTCTTTTCCTTTTTGCATTAACATTCCCTCGAAGCCAAGTTGAGCCTTTACCCTTTTTGTTGTGTTAAAACCCCTTAGCTTTTAGCCTTTCTATCCTTTTAACTTGAGCCACCCTTAGCCCAACTTCTATGTTGTCAAAGTTAGGAGTTAGCTATCTTAGAAGAATAGACACTTGAAGTATATACTTGTTTATAGTAGTCCTTTCAAAGTGATTGACGCATGCTTTTAAAGTTATTTAAAAACAAAATGAAAATGCAGAAAAGAAAAAGAAAAAGAAAGAGCATCAAAGATGCATAGTAATGTAAATATAGAGTATTTCCAATTGAGTTGTTATAGCTAGAAGAATGGAAGGCTATAAATTGCCAAATCAAAAGTAGTGGAGTCCATTGTTTGTTTAGTTGCATAGGTTTGGATAGATGGTGTCTCGTATTGCTTGCTTAGTTAATTCCTTTATCTTTGACTCATTTTAGTTGGGCTAATTTCGTCACTTAACCAAAAGTTTCTCACCTAAACCCAAGCCCCATTACAACCCTTGTAAAGACCTCTTGATGTTTGCAATTCAATAAGAAATTTTTGGAGATTAGATTGATTGGCAAGCCTATGCTCATGATAGTTTCAATTTCGTGCAATGAGAGTGCACTTTGATTTCGCCTAAACACTGAGTGCTTAAGTGTCTTTATTTTTCGTAAGGTGTTTTGCTTTGATATTAATCATGATGACTTGAATTGTGAAAGCCATGTATGCTTAGTTGGATTCTTGCATTTTGCTTCAAAGTTTATCCTTCAAAATATGCAATCCAATATGTTCTATGATATTGATTGAGTGCTTGAAATTTTAATTGCTTCTTGTAGAGCCAATCTTGTCCCCTATCTAATGTGTGTTTTGATGCTTGCTTGAGGACAAGCAATTGTCAAGTGTGGGAATATTTGATATCGCCATTTTTGTATATATTTATCAGGCGATATATGTTTTGATTTACAGTTTAATATCGTTTATAGTACTCTTTTTAAGCAAATTTTGGTATTTAGTTTGAATTCTCTTCTTTGGAGCAGGTTGTGTGAAAGTTGCTCAAAATAGCTGTTCTGGAAAAAGCGCGGCGCGGTAATAGCAGCAGAAACCCATCCTAAAACTGTCCCACAAAAGCGCGGTGTGGTCCTCAATGCAGCCTATCACCGAACAGTATATACATAATGATCAGAATGTGATAGATCTGGATGAGCTTAACTTAGCATATATGGATGAATCAGAATCTGAAATAGCTGAAAAAGAACAAACAAGAGAAGAAATGATAAAGCTATGGTTCAGGAAGGAGGAGAAGAAGACAGACCTAGCAGTAAAGAAAAGAATGAGACTGCCAAGTCCTGGAAATCTCTCAGGAGGAATTCTAAGCTGGTTCTTCGATAGAAAACTGCAGCTATTCGTGCTCAAAAGAAGAGATGAGCTTCAGTACTTAAGGAGAACCTTGAAGGTTTTTAATACACTGCCCAAATGCGAAGTGAAAGAACTAGCCTGGAAAGATCTTATCAACGTAGGAGACGACCCCTACGCTGAAGTAATTGCTAAAATCATCAAAAAAGAGGGGAGGTATGGAAAATTTAAAAGGATAAAGCCGAGGTCAGGCAAAAGAGTTGAAGATGAATCGAGAATAGATCCCCACACTGGCAAGCCTTGGGCTAGAATGGTCTACAAGCCAGTCCGATGTCTGAAGAGAGTGCCGATGAAGTCAATGCCACAGGATGTTCTTAGCAACATGATGTGGTGGTATATAGACAATGAGACGGCTGAAGCAGTGATCAGCCGATTTTCTTTCACGAAGGCTGGAGATCAGAAGGCAGAAAGTTCCAGAAGGTGGTAAGAGTTTGTATAGAGCAGTGATTATATGCTGGTAGTAGTTTGTATAGTTGTAGTACTTAGATAAAATATATAGTTAGAAGTTATCGTCAAGGGGGAGTCTGTTAGTGCATCCTGTGTGACGCTAACAGTCTAAGTATAGATGATATTTTGTAATAGTCAATTTGTTCGTAATTGCATATTAATACATGGTTGATATATGTTTGTTATATGTTTGATATATGTTTGATATTGATTGTATATATATGTTTGAACTTGGTTGTAATTGATTTTTTACAATAAGTTCAAACATAAGTTCAAAGATAAGTTCAAACATAAGTTCAAAGGTAAGTTCAAACATAAGTTCTAGAACAAGTTCAAAGACAAGTTCGTGGGCTTGGGCCTTCTCGAACTTGTCCAGGGCAAGTTCGAATCTGAAGGTTATAATTAAGGGTTAATCAGTTTTGATTAAAAAAACTTTTGCAGAATTAATCCACAGGGGCGATTACGAACATATAGAGTTTCAGAGTGTTTTCTTGGAGAGAATCACGTGTCGGGACATTCTAGTTTGCGTCTATCATCGTGTGTGTCTCCGTGTTTCTTGTGCGTGATTATTCCGTCAAACCTCTAACGAGGATTCCGCACTCGTTGGACGGCGTCGCGTCAAGATTGGATCCGTAGGTAGGTGACCCTACAAGTGGTTCCATTCTGATGATTTTAGCTATTACTTCAGCGTAGGGGTCGTCTCCTAGGTTGAAAAGCTCTTTCCAGGCCAGTTCTTTCACTTCGCCTTTGGGCAGTGTATTAAAAACCTTCAAGGTTCTCCTTAAGTACTGAAGCCCATCTCTTCTTTTGAGCATGAATAGCTGCAGTTCTCTATCGAAGAACCAGCTTAGAATTCCTCCTGAGAGATTTCCAGGACTTGGAAGTCTCGTTCTTTTCTTTACTGCCAGGTCTGTCTTCTTCTCCTCCTTCCTGAACCATAGCTCTATCATTTCTTCTCTTGTTTGTTCTTTTTTAGCTATTTCAGATTCCGATTCATCCATATATGCTAAGTTAAGCTCATCCAGATCTATCACATTCTGATCATTATGTATATACTGTTTGGTGATAGGCTGCTTTGGGATAACCACTTCATCTACATTGTCATCCTCATCCTCCACAACCTCATCATCCGACTTCCAATCCACCACGTCTTCTGGAATAAATTCCCCTTCTTCCAAGTCTTCTTGATCAAAAGCAAATTCATCCTCATCATCAAGATCCATCAGGGCTTCAATCATTTCATGTTCAACACTCTTTGATGCTTCACCTTCACCTCCTTCTCCCACACCAGACTGACTAGGCTCCCCTTGAATTTTTGCTTGCTGAGCAGTCTCTTGGGAAAGATCTGCAAGCTCACCTTCTCTTTGAGCATCTGGATCATTGCCTTCGTCATCGTCTCTTCGAACTTTCAGCTGATCTTCCTTGCAGCTACTCTCCCCTTGAGCTTGCAGATTTTTCAATAATTGCTCCAGGAGAGTCTTCATCGTCTTCAGCTCAGACTGTTATCAGCCACAGTTGTCCTTAACTCTGCATTCTCTTGATCAAGTCTGGCATTATGCTGTTGCAGCTCTTTCACAGCTGTGGACAGTTGATAAATTTGGACTGTTTGGAAGTCCACTTTTCCTTTCAGCTCAGTGAACCGCTGATTGTCTGTGTAAGAAGTCGAAGTTGATGGAATGGAGGCGGATGTAGTTGGTGCTGTTGTTGAAGTTGATGTAGCAGCCGGTAACACTGTCTGAGGAGTTGAAGTGGATGGAGCTCCCTGCATAAATCTATGCCTCCTCGCCCTATGCCTAGGTACGAGTGGAACTTCCTTTTCTTCTTTAAAATTCGAGTCTTCTGCCTCTGCATCCCTACCTGCTGGCCTTTTCATTTTCCTTCTACTGACCACTAATCTTGATCCGTATCTGCCAATTGTGACAGCCGGATAAGCAGCTTCTATCTCCTCAGAACTAGACTCGGAGTCAGACTCGGAGGCAGTCTCTACGTGACCCTCAGCCTCAGTCTGTATCCTTTCTCCTTCTTCTTCACCATGGACTACTGTGTCCATTAACTCAGCTTCAGATGGCTGATAGGCATCAATCTCTATAAAGATGTCATGGAAAGTAGCTGGAGGCTCTAAAACATCCTGAACCAGTTGTTCAACAATGTTTTGCTCCGCAGCTGTCCCCTGTTCCCATATCTCTTCCAGAGTTTGCGTCCTCTGATCAAATTGGGGGCCGAACTCGACGGGACGGCAGCTTCTGTTGATGGACCAGCTGCTGTAGATTCTGTTTGCTGGCAAGAGGATGGTCTAGCAACCGGAGGTCCGCTTGTCGGTGCTCTGCGTCGTTGCCTCTGTTGTGGTTGTTGCTGTTGCTGCTGTTGTTGTGGCTGCGGTTGTTGTTGTGGCTACGATTCTTGTTGCTGCTACGGGACTTCACCTGTCCAATTATCACCCTCTGGGGCTACAAAATCAGGATCAATAACCGCCCCGAACAATGGTACCACTTGGGGCCTGACCTGCTCAGCCCTTCTCGCATTGTGGGTCTGGCAGTCAGCAAAAATCCTTTTATCGATCAAGGCCACGCCACTTAGATCTGGAAGTGGTGGCAAATTCGGCAAAAAATGGCGAATGATCATTATAGCAAAACGAGGGTACATCAAGAATCTTTCCCTCACTGGAGCTGTGATCTGGTGCACAAACTCCCCAAAAAACATTTCAGAGAAACTGAATCGCTTGTTGTACACCAAGGCAATTAACGCCGATTGCAGTTTAGACACCATCGTGTCAAATCCCGCATTCTTTGGCGCAAAACATACCATAATGACGTGTACAAGATAACGACATTGGCCAATCAAGCCACTCTTCACATACGAAGTCTTCGTTATGTCTTGGGCATATCCCATTCTAAAAAACGCAGCTTGCCTGATAGGTAGGGGAAAATCTATCGGCCCTGCTTCTTGGTCTTCAGATCCCAGCTGTAAGATCTGTCTCAACATATCAGCCGAAAAGATGATTGGCTGTCCACCCACTCTTGTTCTTAGAACAGTAGGTGTAACCGAGCAATCCACTTGTAGATGCTCCCAGAACTGTCGCACATAGGTCAGTATAATCTGAAGATTGTGAGTGAGAGCATAGGAGACTCGGGACTGTGTCAGGAACTCTATCATCTGACGACACGACTGTGCTTCAGGTATTTCACGATCCACTGACATAACCATGTTATGCATATTATAAAATGCCCGATCACCCATATCTGCACACAGAACCAACAAACAACATTAGTAATTAAAAATAAAATGAAACTTGTTTATTTCGAATTTGCATAATTTCGAACTTACATAAGTTCGAAATCCAACACATTCGAACTTAGACAAGTTCGAGAACATTATAAATACATTCGAATTTAAAGAAATTCGAGGAATATGTTCGAATTGACTGACTTCGAACTTGTAGATATTTCAACAAGTTCGAACTTTCTGACAAGTTCGAACCTGAAGAACATTTTCGAAGTCGGTCACTTTCAAACTAAAATCCAAGATTTTAACCTCATTTGACTTAACCAATAGTATAATCTAGTCCTATTGGGTTCTAATCGAAGTTATTTATAATTTATCTGAACTTTTATCTGTTAAAACTCTTGATTTCAAACCACAAAGTTTCAACTCAAATAAACATCAAATAAACTCGATTTTGTCATAATAATGTCCTGAACTACATAAACTTTGTATAATAATGGTTACTATACCTAAGTATACGAGTATGTTCGAGAAATGAAGGCAAAAATTCGAAGAAAAGTGGAAAATTCGAGATTCGGTAAGTTCGAACACAAGTTCGAGATCGCCGGTGCACAAGTTCGAGAAAAGAAATTTGAGGGTAGGTGCCTTAAATGAAATACTGTTGACCTATTTATACCAACTACCTTTGAACTTGGCATAAGTTCAAACTTTCTGACAAATTCGAAGTTGAGTTCGAATTTGTATGAATTTCGAACTTAAGTGAAAATTTTGAAAATCCTTGAATAAAATTCAAGTTTTTCAACTTTTTCGTGTAACGGAATTTTACAAACCTTCCAAAATCATTCACACTAAGCAACTGATTTTCACGCAATATTTGTTTATTCAACCAAAAATGCATCCTAGTAACTTTGACCTTTTTCTTACTTAGAATAAAATAAAATAAAATAAAAATAAAAATAAAGTAAATTAAAATAAAATTTGAATAAAATATAAACTTAAGCTACTCAAAAATACTTTTAAAATTTACGACCTATACTAACAGATTATTTTTGCGAGAAAGTCAAAGAATGTTCAATCAGATAGCGATGTCAAACGCACTTTCAGTATTACACTTTCACACTTAGGAATTTTTTATTCCTTTGATCGTTTGTTCTGATATACATTCCAAGTTGATTGTCGGTATGATTTTCCCATTAAACATTTTACAACTTGGAATATCTCTTGGCCTTTTTATTTATCAAGAAACTACCTTTTGTGTCCCATACTTAGACATACTTCTATGATCAAGGCAGACACACAATGATTATAACTTTTTGCTATTGCAAATTTTCTTTAAAAGGCAAACGTCGGACACAGTTTTGTATTTACATACAACAGAATGTCTTAATTTGTCTTAGAGTTTATTTAAAGTTAGCAAGACAACGGTGACAGGTCTGTACTTACGTACAACAAAGAGACTTATTTTGCTAACTTGAGTCAAAACAGAGGTGATAGGTCTGTACTTACGTACAACAAAGCGACTTGTTATGACTCCCTCTTCTTTATCAAAAATTTTCTTTTCTTTTCTTTTCTTTTAGATGTATTTGATGTTGCTATACATCCCCCAGAAAATTTGCATACCTCATTTAGATCATTGTCTATATGTCTCTTACATAGAAATTAAGACCATTTGGTCATACATCTAAGTTAGTTACACATATGAGTTTTTCTTGAATGTTTTATTAGCGCTTGAGATTTCCTTTGTGTATTATGCCTACCAACACATCAAACAGAAAAGTGTATCACTTAGAATTTAAGGTGCATTATGTGTGAAAGCTTAACACTTAGATATTGTTTCGACTGTGCTAAATTTCGTCACTTTGAACCTATGTATCTAAGATTTAACTCAATTTTCTAATATTCTCTTTTTTGAACTTTTTATGGTTTTCTCTCTTTTTTCTTTTGTTTTTCATAATTAAGATAAGCTAATGAGCTAACCTACTAACTTGCTATAAAAGGAAATAAATTCTATTTAACCACTAACTTACTATAAAGAGAAAGAAAAATATACTAAGGTCAAGCTACTCTGGATTACGCATACCATTTAGTTGAACTAACAACTCAAAGCGTGACTTATCAAAAGCTTTAGTGAATAAATAAGCATTATTATCTTCCGTTGCCACTTTTACCAATTTTATTAAGTTCTTTTCAGCACAATCACGTATGAAATGATGTCTTACGTCTATGTGCTTTGTTTTACTGTGTTTAACTGGATTATTGGTTATAGCAATTGTAGATTGATTATATATCCTAATGGGAGTATGAGTGTAAGTCAAACCGTAATCCCGCAATTGTTGTTGTATCCACAAAACCTGTGAACAACTACCAGCAGCTACATATTCGGCCTCGCACGTTGACACGGCTACCGAAGTCTGTTTCTTGCATTGCCAGAATACGAGTCTCCCTCCAAGGAACTGACAACCTCCAGTTGTTGACTTCCGATTCAAGCTGCAACCTCCATAGTCTGAATCCGTGTATGCTTCCAATTCCAGATCACCATCAGCATGATACCAAAGTCCCACCTTCGGTTCGACTTGTGGTACCTCAGAATCCGATTCACAGCTTTCATATGCATTTCTTTCGGATTGGCTTGAAACCTAGCACAAATACACACAGCAAACATTATGTCAGGTCTAGAAGCAATTAAATACATGAGTGACCCGATCATGGCCCGATATAGAGTCGAATCCACATCAGTATCACTTTCTGTACCCGGCGATGATCAGTAGCTGGTCCGAGAGGATGATCAGCCACACTAGGACTGAGACACGGCCCAGACTCCTACGAGAGGCAGCAGTGGGGAATTTTTCGCAATGGGCGAAAGCCTGACGGAGAAATGCCGCGTGGAGGTAGAAGGCCCACGGGCCGGTCCGAGATTGTGCTTCACTTGAATCGGAGTACTAAAATGAGCAGTCAACTTTGTTCCTTCCATCTCGAAGCGCTCCAGAATATCGTAGACGTACTTCGTCTGATGGATAAACATGCCCTCCTTCCTCTGTTCAACTTGCAAACCCAGAAAGAAGTTCAACTCTCCCATAGCGCTCATCTCAAACTTTGACTTCATAACCTTCTCAAAATCTTTGCACATCTGCTCGTCTGATGACCCGAAAATGATGTCATCCACGTACACTTGTACCAAGATAAAATCTTCTTCCTTTCTTTCACGAAAAAAGTACTATCAATTCTCCCTCTTTCAAACCCGTTGTCCAAAAGATGAGTTGACAGTGTCTCATACCATGCCCTTGGTGCCTAATGCAATCCATAAAGAGCCTTATCGAGTCGATACACTCTGTCGGGAAACTTTGGATCAGTGAACCCTGGTGGTTGTTCGACGTACACCAGTTCATTCACCATGCCATATAGGAATGCACTCTTTACATCCAACTAATAGACCTTAAACCCTTTGAAGGATGCAAAGGCCAGAAACAAGCGAATTGCCTCGAGCCTTGCCACTGGTGTAAACACCTCGTTGTAATCAATTCCCTCTTCTTGGTTGAATCCCTTTACTACAAGTGTTTCCTTGTTGCGAGTAACAATACCCCGATCATCTCTATTGCACTTAAAAACCCATTTGGTTCCTATTGCAACTTCTCCTCGAGGTAGCGGAACTAGCTCCCACACTTCAGGCTTTCTGAATTGTGACAGTTCTTCTTGCATAGCTTCAACCCAAGAGTTATCTTTCAGTGCCATTTGCACATTCTTCGGCTCTACTTGCGAGATGAAACACGAGTAGAGACAAGTGTGAAAGGCCTCGGAGTCGTTGATCATCGATAACAAGTACCATGTTATTACTTACACTACTCCTAGTTCTCACACCAGTGTGCGGATTTCCTATGATGCTCTCAATCGGATGATCCTTGTTTATCCTCGATGTTTCAATCTCATCGACCCTAAGATTATCTCCTAAGTTTGATCCTATTTCACCTAACAGGGGAACAACTTCAGATGGTACATTCTCTTCCTCATGATCACTGTCTTCGGAATTAGAACTACTAGTCTGATTCTCGTTTGTAGGTATTTCAGAATCATTCTCTGCTGGAGACCCATCTTCTGTCGTTGTAGGCTCAGAAGTTGATGGAATGCTCGTCTTTGGAAAACTTTGACCATCGTCATTCAAATTTAATGACGATAAGTCATTTTCAATTGTACCTGCATTTCCATCCAAAGGAATGTTAAATGATTCAAACAATGAGTCATAATCAAATATCCATTCCGGACCAGTTTGAGGTTCATGTGTATAACTTGTTACGTCAATGTTATACACAATTTCTACCGTACCGTTTGTTTTGTTAATAACCCTTTTGTTTGGTGAGTTAGGTACATAACCTAGGAAGTATCCTTCATCAGCCTTTTCACCAAACTTAGGTTGATGTTTTGTTTTCAATAATGTACACGGTACCCCAAACGGTTCGAAGCCAGTTAAATTTGGTGGTCTTTTATTCAGAACCTCATAACAGATTTTGTTCAGTGATTTGACAGTAAGGACCCGGTTTAAAACATGACATGCGGTATTCACTGCCTCCCCCAAAACTTGGTAGGAAGCTTTGAATCCGAGAGCATGATCCTTGCTGCCTCAATCAAAGTCATGTTTTTCCGTTCTGCCACCCCATTTTGTAGTGGCTCATATGATGCACTAGATTGATGCACTATGCCTTTGGATAGGCAATATACACCAATTACTGTGTTTTTAAATTCCGTTCCATTATCACTCCTGATACGTTTTACCCTCGTCCCGTAGGAGTTTTCGACTTGATCTAAGAACCCTATCAATTTTGCAGCTGTTTCGTCCTTCGTACCTAAAAAGAAAACCCATGAAAAACGTGAGTAATCATTAGTGATAACTAAACAGTACCAACTACCACCTATACTCCTTTTGTTGATGGGTCCGAATAGGTCCATATGCAACAAATCGAAAGTGGAAGCTATCGAGTTCTGATTCTTTGACTTGTGTGACTTCTTGTGTTGTTTGCCTTTCTTGCATGGTACACACTTGTCGTCAAACTGAAAACTCTTCAGTGGGACACCTTGCACCAGACCATGTTTAGTGATGTAGTTCATTTTCCTTAGGTGCAAGTGTGCCATGCGTCTGTGCCATAAGATAGATTCGGACTCTGAAGCTTTAGACAAAAGACAGATTGTTCCCATCGACGAATCTGGGATGTTCATGTCCAGTATGTACAAATCATTCTTCCTTGGGGCTCTCATCATAATCCACTCTTCAGGTATTTTGAATCCCGACTTCAGCACTAACGCTTTAGTATCAGTAAGAAGAACTGAATTCTTCTTATCACAGATCTGAGAGACACTAATGAGATTGTGAGGAAGTCTATCAACGTGATACTTGATCAAGTGTGATAGTCCCATTAGAGATCACTCCTGTTCCAGTGATATTTCATCCCTTGTTCCCAGCGAATGATACGAATCCCTTGTTCCCTCCCTTGAAGTCTGTGAGCAGACTTCTTTCCCCAATCATGTGCCTAGAGCAACCACTGTCGACGAACCAGTTGCTGTTGAGACCTGTAGTTAGCTCCTGCACATGAAAAAAAAAACAAGTTAGTTATCACGGGCAACCCAAGCCATGACTGACTTCGTAATACCGTTCTCATCCACATACGTGAACTCCTTCAAATACTCATCTCTCCTTTCAGGTGACTTGGTTGTTTGATTGAGAACCTGTTGTGGTGCAGAGTGATTTGAATTCACTCTTGGCCTTTGGTTAGGCATTTGCTGTTGGGCCCTTGAATAATTTCTATTATAAGGCATTTCAGATTGATATCCCTGGGCTCTACCTGGTGTTTGGTGTCTTTGAGGAGTGTGAGACCTAACTGGAGTGTAAGTCCTTCTAGCTGTTGTACTCCTATAAGCTTGTTATGGTCCTGACCTAGACTGATTAGGAACTCTATTCGGAGAATTAGTTCTAACCACTTCATTTGGTCTAACCGACACCGATACTTGTCTAACAGCAGTCTTTGGTGTGGCATTCACAGTTTTCTCAGTATTTTGAGAACCACTTGTGCTAGCTACACTAGGTGCAGGTTTATGTTGTTCAGGCTTTCCAGCAATAGGTCTAGATTCTGTATAGAGGGTGTAGACTCTACTTTCCTATATGGACAACTAGATGCAACATGTCCCCTCTCATGACATCTAAGGCAAGACATCTTATCAATCGACTTCTTATGAGTGCCCTTTGACTTTGGTGTCGCACTATTGTCATGTTCTTTCTTATCATCTATCGTGACTACTTCCTCTTTCTGATTATTAACTTCAGGTTTCGCTTCTCCTAGAATTTTGTCACTAGAAGACTGCACAAACTTGACTTTCTTAAATGTAGCATTGTTATTAGTCACCTTAGATGATTTATCCTTATCAGATTCAGATACTGTTTCAGTTGCTATCTCTGACTCGACTGTTTTATCAGTTTTATCCTGAGGTTGAGGCACGTAATTATCGTTGAAAGGTGGAGGACTCTCTTGATAACCTAAACCTACTGGTTTCTTAGACTGACGTTGAGCGTCTAAGATTTTCCCTAGATTTAGTGAAGAGTTCCTAAACTTTTCTAACTTACTATTTATCTCTGCAACTTTAACTCTTGATTCAGCTAGCTCAACTTCCTTAATGGTAAGTTCTTTGGTTAAAGATGCAACATGCTTATACATAAGTTCTATCCTGACACATTGCTCACTAAATTGGTCTTTTAGAACTATAATATCTTGAGCATCTGGTTTCAGCTTATTCCTAAGATCTTCTTTAATATCTACGAGACTAGGATTATCTAATTTTAGTGATTCTATTTGAGCAGTTAGATTGTTATGTGTTTCTAGAACTAACTTCAATCTATCATTGGAAGTAGCACATAAAACACATAAGTCACGAAATGTAGAAAAGTTCAGAATTACCTTTTTGTGATCTGATTCCACGTTAGCCATCTGTGCGGCTGTAACATCCTCGGATTTTAAATTATTATAACTGAAGTTTATTAAGTTTAAATTTGTAATTTAAGTTGAATTATGAAAGTTGGTACAGAATTTGGATTAATTATAAAGTTTGTTGTATTATTTGGAAATTTAGAAATTTCAATTTATTTAAGTGAAAATAATTATTTAAGTATTAAGGATAATAAATAAAAGATAGAAATCTTTTATTTTATAAATCAGTATTAAATGAGATTTGATGAGTTGAGGGACTAAAGGTGTTAAAAGGAAAATTTTTGAAATAAAAGACCAAAGGTCTTTCATTTCCAAACATTACACTCTCTCACTAGAAATCTCTCTCTCATCTCTCGGCTCTCTCACTCTCTCTCTAAGATCAAGATCATCAAAAGCTTGGATTTGGAAGCTGAAAATCTGGATTAAGGTTGTTTGGGAGGAACTAAAACATCTGCAAGAATCGATTTAAGGTAAACATTTCACTAATTCTTCGAAATTGATGGTTTTGGTTCGGATTTGTTAAAATCCGAAAATGAGATTTAAGGTTGCAAATGTTTATGCATGTATGATGTTATTGTGGGTTAGTTTAAATCTAGTATATAAGATGCTATGTACAAAATTTCAGCTTCTGATTCGCACTATAAGTATGATTTTCGAAGATTTGTGTGTGTTTTAGTGTGTGTGTTCGAAAATGATGAAAAATGGTTAAAAAAGGTTGTGATTTGGTGCATGAAAGAGGTTAATGATAGTGTTAAAGTGGTTGAAATTAAGTGTATTTTAGTTGGTATAATTTATTTCATGTATTGAATTAGTACCAAAAATGAAGGAATTAAATCTGGAAATTTTATAAACTTAGAACAAATTCGAATGGGGTTGGGGTCCGAATTCGGATCCGAGATGAACTCGGATCTGGTCCGAATTTGGATGGGCCCAGATTTCAGATTAGCAAAATAATTTCCAAGTATTGATATTTCGGTTGAGGTCCTAATTCGGTTGGGGACCGAATCAGGATATGGTCCGAATTAGCTTGGGTCCGAAATTAAAGGGGACCGAATTTGGATTTATGTGGGATCCGAATTGGGATGCATGTGGGATCCGAACTGGGGTCCGAATTCGGGTGGGGACCGAATTCGGACATAGATCCGAAATTGGGACCAAAACTTTGCAATTATTATAAAATTAAGTTTTATGAGATTAAACAAGTTATTGACACAATGTGTTGTTACAACTGAATTAACAGGTCCCTTGTGGTGTTGTTTAACCCACAGTGGGGTACTTTGTGGATCCGGTTGAAATTCCGAGGAGAAATAATATTAATCTGAAGTTTAATAACGCACCCACTGTGAGTACCTTTGATTTTAACATTGCTGCATCTGCATTATGTTTGCATTGCCTGCTGAGGCATGTTGTTTCATATTCGTTTGGCACTCTACTAACATGCGTAAATGTTGATGCACATTCATACTTGTTGCATGTCCGTTCATTTGTTGTGCATCCTTTCGATGGACCTGCGTGGTCGCATCTGTACTCTGATGTTACTGTGCTATATGACCAAGAGTTTGACACCTCTGTGGTCAGGATAGACAGTAGGTCATCCCCGATGTAATGTCTGCCTCAGATGGTTGGTTATTCTTATGCCGAGTGTCAGCTCGAAGGAGCTGCGGCTCGGGTTTGCGTACTTGGAGTACGTGTGGGGTATACGGTATGTGTTACCGCGGTTACCCTGGGTGACATCATAATGATTTGTAGAATGTGTATAATCATATGGTATTCACTAAGCTTTAGCTTACCCCTTCAGTTGTTACATTTTTTACAGGAAAAGGGAAATCCGCTGCGGGACCGTCTAGCTAGGACGTTTATTGAAGTGTTTGAAGATTTCCACTGTTTTAACTTGGTATTTGTTCTATGGAAACAATGTTGTAATAAATTTGGGGATGATGTAATACCTTTGGATTTGTAGACTTAGATGTGTAACCTATGTAGCACCGTAGGGTGTATGACAAATTCGTATTATTTTATTATGTATTTTGCTGCCACACTTTAATTAAGTTATCAGATCATTATGTTACTATTTGTTGGTGAATAATCCTGGGTGAATTGTAATTGGTGGATAATGTGGCAAGGGTGTCACATCGAGATGGTATCAGAGCAGTAGTTTGAGATTCAAGTGTCCGTGAGGTCTTGGTCTCAAACATTAAGTGTTGACATGTAGTGATTCTAAGTAATGATCTGAACTAAGATAGGTTACGATCTAGTAATCATAAGAATATTGACTATCATACGGGACAATTGGGTGGTGTCTATAAATAAATGACATGTTACTAAATTAGTTATATGTTTCATATTTCAGAACATGTCTGGAGGAGGAATGACACCTGAAGAGACGAGAGAAATGATGCTAGCCATGATGGCTGAGCAAAATCGAATGATTCAGGACCAGTTTCGGGCTCGAGATGAGGCCGAAGCTAAGCGAAGAGAAGAGAAGAGAAAGAATAAGGAAAGAGAGGGAAACGATGACGAGCAAGGTGACAACACTGGGTCATCAAATAAGCCCAGGGGTTGCCGTTTCAAGGACTTTAAGGGAAATGGAGCCGTTGAGTTTACTGGGTTGGGTGATGCTGTTACTGCATTGGAGTGGATAACAGCTACAGAAAGGACTTTCCGAATCAGCGATTGTGCTGAGAAGGATATGGTCCGATTCGCTACTGCCATGTTCACCAAAGACGCAATAATGTGGTGGAATTCGATGGTGAATGCACTAACAATGGAGAAGGTTGCTGTAATGAAATGGGTCGAGTTTACTGAAATTTTCACTCAGCAATATTGTCCGGCCGATGAGCGCCGAAGACTTGAAGCTAAATTCATGACGTTGGTACAGGGGACTAAGTCTGTGTCCCAGTATGCTGTAGAGTTTACGAGGCTGAGTTTGTTCGCGCCTCATCAAGTGGATACCGAGGAAAGGAAAGTGACCAGGTTTGAGGCTGGTCTTGATTTGGAAATCCGAAGAGTAAGGAGCAATGTACGCTACCCCACATTTGCTGGTCTATTGGAAGCCGCCAGAAATGTGAAACAGATTCTAAGTATGTCTGGATACGTAATGGGGTCTGCTGCTGCTTCAGCTAACCCAACTCAACCTTCACCACCGAAACGTCAACGCGAAGGAGGCTACTCTGGTTCTTCACGATCATCGCAGTACTCGCCACAACAATCATACCGTCGACAGTCTAGTTCTTCCGGTCGTGCTCGTGCATACTCCATCAACACCGAGCCACAATACTGTAACAAGTGTCATCTAGAACACTTTGGCAAGTGTACAAATGGGCGTGCGTGTTTTTGCTGCGGAGAGTTGGGCCACTTTCAGAATGAATGCCCACGGAAATCGGATGCCTGCCATAAGTGTGGAGTCTGGGGGCATTATAGTCGGAACTGTAGAAAGAATGCTCCAGCTGCTGCTCCATCATCAACTCGATCATCTGGGGGATCTAGTGGTGGTTCAGTCAACCGCCGGAACCAGCCACAAAGGGCACCAGCTCGTGCTTTCCAGATAACCGCGAAAGAGGCTAGGGAAAACCCCGAGGTGGTTACTGGTATGTTTATTGTTAATTCCATGCCTGCACGAGTTCTTTTCGATTCGGGTGCCAACCGCTCGTTTGTATCTACTATGTTTGCACAACAACTTGTCATGCCTTTGTCTAAGCTATCTACTGTACTAGATATTGAAACTGCTAGTAATACTTTAGTCAAGGTAGACCACGTATACCGTAACTGCACCTTAGTGATTGAAGATGTAGTCTTCAATTTGGACTTGATTCCGATCGAGTTTAGTGAATTTGATGTAATTATCGGGATGGATTGGTTGATAGAGAACGAAGCCCACATAGTATGTAAGAAACGGATGATAAAGATAAGTACTCCGGAGGGGCGTGAGATCTGTATCTACGGGGATAGGAGAAGTGGGGATCTATGTTTGTTGACCATTGCAAAAGCTCGAAAGCTTGTTGCAAAGGGGTGTGACGCCTACCTGGCATATGCTATAGATGCCAAGGCTGAGAAGAAGACGTTGGCCGATGTGCCTGTTGTTTCACAATTCCCGGATGTGTTTCCGGAAGACTTGTCTGGCGTGCCGCCTGAGAGACAAGTGGAGTTCCGAATTGACCTGATCCCTGGAGCTGCACCAGTAGCTCGTTCTCCGTATCGCCTTGCTCCTACTGAAATGAAAGAGATGATGACACAACTCCAGGAGTTGTTGGACAAGGGCTTTATTCGACCAAGTTCATCGCCGTGGGGAGCCCCTGTTTTGTTTGTGAAAAAGAAGGATGGCACAATGCGAATGTGCATTGATTACCGGGAGTTGAATAAACTGACTGTTAAGAACAAGTATCCGCTGCCAAGGATAGACGATTTGTTCGACCAATTACATGGGGCGAGTGTATTTTCTAAGATTGATCTGAGATCGGGATAACATCAATTGAAGGTTCGAGAGGAAGATGTGCCAAAGACAGCTTTCAGGACTCGGTATGGGCATTATGAGTTTCTGCTGATGCCTTTCGGTTTAACCAATGCCCCGGCAATGTTTATGGATTTAATGAATAGAGTATGTAGATCGATGTTGGATAAATCGGTAATCGTGTTTATCGATGATATTTTAGTATACTCTATGTCTGAAGCCGAACATGCTGATCATTTAACGGAATTGCTGGAATTGTTAAGAAAGGAAAGGTTGTATGCCAAGTTCTCAAAATGTGAGTTTTGGCTGCAACAGATTCAATTTTTGGGACATGTGATATCGGGGGCCGGAATTTCTGTAGATCCGGCTAAAGTAGAAGCGGTAAGAAACTGGGAGCCGCCTCGTTCAGCTACTGAAGTCAAAAGTTTCCTTGGGCTGGCGGGCTACTATCGGAGGTTTATAAAGGATTTTTCAAAGATTGCAGTTCCTTTGACTGCCTTAACGAAGAAGAATGCGCCTTT
Organism: Centrapalus pauciflorus; assembly: GCA_020465985.1. Lineage (NCBI taxonomy): Eukaryota > Viridiplantae > Streptophyta > Magnoliopsida > Asterales > Asteraceae > Centrapalus > Centrapalus pauciflorus. The sequence continues at coordinate 487,293 of JAANYP010008275.1, forward strand.
TGTTTGGGAGACCGTGCAGCAAGAGGCGTTTGATGTTTTGAAGAGGACGCTAAGTGAAGCACCTATACTTGCCCTACCAGAGGGTAATGAGGACTTTGTTGTATACATGGATGCCTCGAGGTTGGGACTTGGTGTGGTATTAATGCAACGTGGAAAGGTAATCGCGTATGCCTCGAGACAACTTAAGCAACATGAAAAGAACTACTCGACTCATGATCTTGAGTTGACAGCGGTCACATTTGCACTGAAACTGTGGAGACACTATCTGTATGGAACTAAGTGTCAGTTATACACAGATCATAAGAGTTTGAAGTATATCTTTAGTCAAAAGGAGCTCAACATGAGGCAAAGACGATCTATGGAACTTATCAAAGACTACGATTGTGAAATACTGTACCATCCTGGTAAGGCTAATGTAGTAGCCGATGCTTTGAGTCGCAAAGCTTATGCCAAGGAATGTTGCTATATGCTGACGTCCACGATGCTAACCTCCACAATTATTGGTGATGTCAAGGCCGCTCAAGAGGAAGCCTTGAAAGACGAAAATGTTGGTGATGAAGATATAAGAGTACAACTAAAGAATATGGAAACTTGTGAGTCGGGGTTGAAAGGAATTTATGGAAGGATTTGGGTGCCGAAAAATGGTGGTATGAGAAATGTGATTATCGAAGAAGCTCACCAATCAAAATTTTCTGTACATCCCGGGAGCACAAAGATGTACAACGACTTAAAGGCAGACTTTTGGTGGCCGGGATTGAAAAAGGATATCGGTCAGTACGTAGAACGGTGTAGGACTTGTCGACTAGTGAAAGCCGAACACCAGCAACCTTACGGTAGTTTGCAACCGCTTCCCATCCCGGAATGGAAGTGGGAGCATATCACTATGGACTTTGTCACAAAGTTGCCGAAAACTAGGCGTCAACACGATGCGGTGTGGGTAATTGTTGATAGATTAACCAAGTCGGCACACTTCATTCCAATAAGAGAGAGTTATTCACTGGAAAAGTTAGCTCAGATTTACTTGGATGAGATTATTTCGAGACATGGAGTACCTAAGTCTATAGTATCTGATCGGGATAGCCGATTTACTTCAAATTTTTGGTCGGCATTGCAAGAAGGATTGGGAACGAGGATAGCTATGAGTACAGCTTACCGTCCGCAAACTGATGGTCAGAGTGAGCGGACCATCCTAACGCTGGAAGATATGATGCGGTCGTGCATATTGGACCTCGGTGGTAATTGGGACGATCATTTGCCACTGATCGAGTTTTCATATAACAACAGTTACCATGCGACGATAAAGAAGGCACCGTTTGAGGCATTGTATGGGAGGAGGTGTAGGACTCCTACGTGTTGGAGGGAAACAGGGGAAACGCCGATTGCTGGGCCGGCATTACTACAAGAAACGAATGAGAAAATTCAGTTGGTGCGACAGAACATGAAAGCGGCCCAGGATCGCCAGAAAAGCTATTACGACAGGAGGCACAAACCAATCAGTTTTGATGTGAATGATTGGGTTTATTTGAAGGTGTCACCTATGAGAGGTGTTACACGTTTTGTAAAAAGAGGAAAGTTGGCTCCGAGATTCGTCGGACCATTCAGGATTATTGAGAAAGTAGGAAATCAGTCGTATCGGTTGGAGTTGCCGGAAGAAATGTCGGGCATACACCCGGTATTCCATGTGGGAAATCTCAGGAAGTCATTCACTGCCGAAAACGAAGATTGGGCAGATCACACGGAGTTGCAGATTGATGAAAGGCTCCGGTATGTAGAAGAGCCGGAACGTGTGTTAGACACAAAAGTGAAGAAATTAAGGAGCAAAGAGATAGAAATGGTGCTTGTACGTTGGAAGCATCATAAAGGAGCGAATCATACGTGGGAAACAAAAGCAGAGATGTTGAAGAAGTATCCAAAATTGTTCGAATCCGAGTAACTTCGAGGACGAAGTTGAGCGTGGTGGAGCCCATGCTGTAACATCCTCGGATTTTAAATTATTATAATTGAAGTTTATTAAGTTTAAATTTGTAATTTAAGTTGAATTATGAAAGTTGGTACAGAATTTGGATTAATTATAAAGTTTGTTGTATTATTTGGAAATTTAGAAATTTCAATTTATTTAAGTGAAAATAATTATTTAAGTATTAAGGATAATAAATAAAAGATAGAAATCTTCTATTTTATAAATCAGTATTAAATGGGATTTGATGAGTTGAGGGACTAAAGGTGTTAAAAGGAAAATTTTTGAAATAAAAGACCAAAGGTCTTTCATTTCCAAACATTACACTCTCTCACTAGAAATCTCTCTCTCATCTCTCGGCTCTCTCACTCTCTCTCTAAGATCAAGATCATCAAAAGCTTGGATTTGGAAGCTGAAAATCTGGATTAAGGTTGTTTGGGAGGAACTAAAACATCTGCAAGAATCGATTTAAGGTAAACATTTCACTAATTCTTCGAAATTGATGGTTTTGGTTCGGATTTGTTAAAATCCGAAAATGAGATTTAAGGTTGCAAATGTTTATGCATGTATGATGTTATTGTGGGTTAGTTTAAATCTAGTATATAAGATGCTATGTACAAAATTTCAGCTTCTGATTCGCACTATAAGTATGATTTTCGAAGATTTGTGTGTGTTTTAGTGTGTGTGTTCGAAAATGATGAAAAATGGTTAAAAAAGGTTGTGATTTGGTGCATGAAAGAGGTTATGAAAGAGGTTAATGATAGTGTTAAAGTGGTTGGAAGCATCATAAAGGAGCGAATCATACTTGGGAAACAAAAGCAGAGATGTTGAAGAAGTATCCAAAATTGTTCGAATCCGAGTAACTTCGAGGACGAAGTTGAGCGTGGTGGAGCCCATGCTGTAACATCCTCGGATTTTAAATTATTATAATTGAAGTTTATTAAGTTTAAATTTGTAATTTAAGTTGAATTATGAAAGTTGGTACAGAATTTGGATTAATTATAAAGTTTGTTGTATTATTTGGAAATTTAGAAATTTCAATTTATTTAAGTGAAAATAATTATTTAAGTATTAAGGATAATAAATAAAAGATAGAAATCTTTTATTTTATAAATCAGTATTAAATGGGATTTGATGAGTTGAGGGACTAAAGGTGTTAAAAGGAAAATTTTTACACTCTCTCACTAGAAATCTCTCTCTCATCTCTCGGCTCTCTCACTCTCTCTCTAAGATCAAGATCATCAAAAGCTTGGATTTGGAAGCTGAAAATCTGGATTAAGGTTGTTTGGGAGGAACTAAAACATCTGCAAGAATCGATTTAAGGTAAACATTTCACTAATTCTTCGAAATTGATGGTTTTGGTTCGGATTTGTTAAAATCCGAAAATGAGATTTAAGGTTGCAAATGTTTATGCATGTATGATGTTATTGTGGGTTAGTTTAAATCTAGTATATAAGATGCTATGTACAAAATTTCAGCTTCTGATTCGCACTATAAGTATGATTTTCGAAGATTTGTGTGTGTTTTAGTGTGTGTGTTCGAAAATGATGAAAAATGGTTAAAAAAGGTTGTGATTTGGTGCATGAAAGAGGTTAATGATAGTGTTAAAGTGGTTGAAATTAAGTGTATTTTAGTTGGTATAATTTATTTCATGTATTGAATTAGTACCAAAAATGAAGGAATTAAATCTGGAAATTTTATAAACTTAGAACAAATTCGAATGGGGTTGGGGTCCGAATTCGGATGGGCCCAGATTTCAGATTAGCAAAATAATTTCCAAGTATTGATATTTCGGTTGAGGTCCTAATTCGGTTGGGGACCGAATCAGGATATGGTCCGAATTAGCTTGGGTCCGAAATTAAAGGGGACCGAATTTGGATTTATGTGGGATCCGAATTGGGATGCATGTGGGATCCGAACTGGGGTCCGAATTCGGGTGGGGACCGAATTCGGACATAGATCCGAAATTGGGACCAAAACTTTGCAATTATTATAAAATTAAGTTTTATGAGATTAAACAAGTTATTGACACAATGTGTTGTTACAACTGAATTAAGAGGTCCCTTGTGGTGTTGTTTAACCCACAGTGGGGTACTTTGTGGATCCGGTTGAAATTCCGAGGAGAAATAATATTAATCTGAAGTTTAATAACGCACCCACTGTGAGTACCTTTGATTTTAACATTGCTGCATCTGCATTATGTTTGCATTGCCTGCTGAGGCATGTTGTTTCATATTCGTTTGGCACTCTACTAACATGCTTAAATGTTGATGCACATTCATACTTGTTGCATGTCCGTTCATTTGTTGTGCATCCTTTCGATGGACCTGCGTGGTCGCATCTGTACTCTGATGTTACTGTGCTATATGACCAAGAGTTTGACACCTCTGTGGTCAGGATAGACAGTAGGTCATCCCCGATGTAATGTCTGCCTCAGATGGTTGGTTATTCTTATGCCGAGTGTCAGCTCGAAGGAGCTGCGGCTCGGGTTTGCGTACTTGGAGTACGTGTGGGGTATATGGTATGTGTTACCGCGGTCACCCTGGGTGGCATCATAATGATTTGTAGAATGTGTATAATCATATGGTATTCACTAAGCTTTAGCTTACCCCTTCAGTTGTTACATTTTTTACAGGAAAAGGGAAATACGCTGCGGGACCGTCTAGCTAGGACGTTTATTGAAGTGTTTGAAGATTTCCACTGTTTTAACTTGGTATTTGTTCTATGGAAACAATGTTGTAATAAATTTGGGGATGATGTAATACCTTTGGATTTGTAGACTTAGATGTGTAACCTATGTAGCACCGTAGGGTGTATGACAAATTTGTATTATTTTATTATGTATTTTGCTTCCGCACTTTAATTAAGTTATCAGATCATTATGTTACTATTTGTTGGTGAATAATCCTGGGTGAATTGTAATTGGTGGATAATGTGGCAAGGGTGTCACAGCGGCAAACTCCAGAATGGTCTGATTGTCTTACTTTTCTACCAACATAGGACTTGTATCATTCAGTTCGTTGTCCTCTGTCACATTCTCTGCTCCGTCATCTTTTGTATCTGTCACTTCAGCCATGATGGCTCTAGCATTAGACTCGGGATGAGTAGACCAATCATAAGTCCCATCAAGCTATCTGTCTGATGATACGTTTGTTAACAGACCAACGATGTTTGCTTGATTACCTGAACTACCAGACTGATATCTTCCCTGAGATTGATTCTGATAGTTCTCAACTTTGGGTCGTTGACACTCTCAAGTAAAGTTTCTTAATCCTTGGCAGTTGTAGCACTTAACCTTGGATTTGTCGAACCCAATTTTATTGTTGCTAACATTCAGATTTCTGCCTGTTCGTTTTATGAACCTTTTTACCCTCTAAGTCACCATGGCCACTTGCCATTGAAGATCCATTTCTTCCAAATCATCAGGATCCACCCGATCGTAGTCCTCTTCCCATAATACAGGATCATTAATTTTTCCTTGTACACAATTTCCGTATGCTGCAACAAACGAAGCCAAAAGATTTAGATGAGTCTCGGCTGATTGTGCACTCATAGGCATCTTTGTGTAGTTTTGAGAGGTAGATGCTGAGTTAGTCGGTTTATCTTCCGGTTTAGAGTACCCTAAGAATGCCCGACTACTTGTTTCTTCCACCTCCCCTGGGATAGATGCTTCTCCTGAGAAGAAGGCTGTAGTTGTTTTCAGTTCACATGCGATAGAAGGTTTCGTCTTTCCAAAATACATCTCTGGATCTTGGACTTATCATATTCCCTCTCTTTTTTAAGTAACTGAAAGTTGTAAGCCCTCAGCGTACCAATTACTCCTTCGAGAGTAAGAGTTTCGAATTTTTTTTTTCATCATGCTTTATAAGCGCTGTGTACATCTCCCACTTCGCAGGTAAAGCATCAAGAAGCTTCTCTATCTTCTCAAGTTCACGATACTCGACATCGTGATTATCCAGCTCTGTCAATAAGTGGTAGAACCTTGTGATTGTCTCATTTAGCTTTTCGTTTTTCAATGCTTTAAAAATTGCAAACTGCTATTTCAGCATCTCGGTCCTTCCTTTTCGAACCCTCAGATTTCCCTCACACCGCTTCTCGAGTGCATCCCATAGCTCTTTAGCTGTACGATGATTCCTAAAGGTGTCCAGAATCTCCTGAGGTAGTGCCATGCGAATGATGGAAAAAGCTCTGTTCTCGGCCTCATACAGTTTCTTGTCATCATCCTACATTTTCTGATATGTCAAGACTCTCTGACGGCCCTCAAATTCCTGAGTAGGTGGAATGTATCCTTCATCGATACAAATCCACATTCGCATGTCATTGAAAACGAACGAAATCGGCAAACCTATCCTTCCACCAGTAGTAGTCTTCCAACCTCATCAGTTTTGGTGGAGAATTTGCCTTGCCAACCTCGTGGTCCATTTCGTTAAACTTTTACAAACTGGTCATCCTTTCTAATCTTTTTTGTATTCGAACTTAGGTAATTTAATTTAAAATTAAACTAAAATAAACCCTTTCGAACTTAGGTAAGTTCGAATTAGTTTAAAATTAAATTCGTTTGAAATTACATTCGAAATTGGTTAAGTTCGAAGAAAACAAATTTAAAGGTCTGACAAGTTCGAGAGTTTTGGCAAATTCAAGATCTGACAAATTTGAATACTAGTAAGTTCGAATCTCAGCCAAATTCGAATGAAACCCTAAATCAAATTCGAGAGGAGCGTATTTTCTGACAAGTTTGAATTTTCTGACAAATTCGAATAAACCCTAATACCCCCTATGTTCGTGTAACACCCGAGTTACCACAAACAGTACAAGTCATAAAAGTACATTTCATTAAGTAATAAATATTACTATTGTCTGATACCACAGGTCCACTTACCTGATTCAAAAGCTACAAGATACTTAATTACAAAATATATTAAAGATATGATGATGGTCTAATCTAGCTTCTAAAATCTTCAATCAGAGTGCGGAAGATTGAACAAGCTACCCGAGACCGCAATAATTCTTTACAAAATAGGCATCCACAATACGTCCAAAAGTCTGCATTCCTCAAGTATCAAAGTTCACTTAGCTTGGGACGAACTACCTGCTATAGTCTTGGCCTTATCAGCTTTTCCTGTAAAGAGAGATGTCATGACAGAGTAAGCTAACATTGCTTAGTGAGTTAGCAGAGTTCCATTAGCTTCCACACATATATATAATACTATCAGTTTATGTCGGCAAGTCAACACGTCAGAGACGGCAAAAGATTTGGGTAATCAACCAAATCTGTATTCCCAGGTGTAAGGCCGAAGCCCTACGGGAAGTGTATGGAAACGAGTCAGATAGGAAAGGAATCTGCAGAATTCCTTCCTGTGAATGGAGATCTCACATTCGGTCACATCAGTAAATGCAGTATGCAAACGCAAATGATTCATCAACAAGAAATCAACAAGCATGTTAAGTATTTACATAAAAAGTAAAAGTGAACATGCAGTTCAAGGCATATCAGATATCTAATTTCAATAATGTCAAAAGTAAGTTCCTATCATACAATAAGTATTCAAGAAACAGGCAGCCATAGCAAATATTTCCATACAATTCAGTAACAATCACCAATAAGTATTGAAATATATGCATGTACTTTAATGTAATCTGTCACTCACAGTAGTCCTGAGCAAGGTAACTTAGTCAGTTAGTGCTTAACGAATTAAGCCGTCCAATTTACTCTGTCAAACCGGCTGGTTCCTGCAGTTCAGTTTCAAGTCTGGCATACTAATGTCGAGATTGTAACATGACCTATATAACCCTAATTATATAATCAGGTTATTGTCATATCCTGTTGTCGAGTCTGTGGTAGTTCCTATCGTCCCAAAGTGAGTCTATTCTTATCATTGATCAATTAAGTCAACAGGAACTCCCTTAAGTCCATACCAGGGTATATCCTAGAGTTCTTATCAGATTACTATGATCCATATGATTATAGATATATGGCCTTGAAACAAAGCCAACCATATTACTAGCAAGGTGAATCATGACATACAATTTCTAAGGGTTCATATAGTGCCTGTTAAATTAGTTGTGCATAAAATAGTTATGTATCTTGAAACTTGTGAGTTTTATCATAATCATAAGATACTTTCAATTACTGTTACGCATAACATAAGGTTGATCAATAACTTAATCTGATTTAGGAATTTATCTTTGGCTTGGAACTAAACCAGATTCGAACATAGCCAATTCGAATTTAAGGAGACAGATTCGAAAACAGCCTAATTCGAGTTTAATGAAACAGATTCGAATTAGCCTAATTCGAGTTTAATGGGACAGATTCGAATCAGTCATCTTCGAGTTTAATGGGACAGATTCGAATCAGTCATCTTCGAGTTTAGATGATTCGAGTCTGATCATAATTTCCTCGAATTTGTTCTTCTTGTTCATCAGAATTCTAGGTCTTTAGCAACTAAACTTGAACATAAATGAGGGAGAAACGGTCACTAACCTTAGTCCAAGCTATAACATTCGAGTTAAGATGATTTTCGAGCAGAATCAGGTCCTAAACGTGAACAAATCAACTTGAAAGAAGAGAAATTGAGCAATTTCGAGTTTGCTCTTCAAAACCAAAACAAAAGAGAGAAAAAGGGTCGAACTTACCTGAAATTAGAACGAAATCAAACATGCAATGGCAGATTATTGTAGAGCTCGACGATATCTATCCGATGACGTAAAAATCACGAGAATCCGATGAACCGTTTAGGAGAAAAGTTAGAGAGAAGATGAGGTTGTAGAAAGAGAGAGAGTCTCAAAGGGAGAATTCAGAAATTTTCTAAACTAAGGAAAGGAGATGGGAGGCTCTATTTATAGGAAATAGAGAAAAATCTGATTTTTCTACTAAATTTCAGGAATTGACCATTTTTACTCTTAACGAGTCTAATTTGCAATTTCAGATGCAAATAATAGCAAGGAGGTTCTAGTTTTGCTAGAATTATCTTTTTAGACTAATTTTTATTCATTTTAGTCCATTTTGTCATTTTCAAGTCTTTAATTTTGTCAATTAGCTAAATTTAATTATTTAAATTTATTTCAGCTAATTCTGGGCAAGTTTTCATAATTAATTATAACTTAATATAATTAACTATTTATAATGCATGATTTCGGTTAATTACTAATAATTGGACAAAATCGCTTAAATATTCAAAGTTTGATGCTGTAATTTATATTTAATAAATTACGGGCTGTTACAAACTTCCCCCGTGAAATTGATTCCGTCCTTGGAATCGACTAAGACAGGAATAACTTTGGATATTTTGCCTCATCTCGTCTCCTCGCTCCCATGTTTGCGCAGATCCCTTATGGTATTTCCATTGAACTAACACCATTGGAATTTCCTTGTTGCGCAACTTCGAAATCTTATGATCGATTATACGCTCGGGCTCTTCCTCGTATCGCAGCTGTTCATCAATTTGCACGTCTTTCCAAGAAATCACAGCTTCAGTGTCAATCAAGCACTTTCGAAGATTACTAACGTGAAATACATCATGTATCCCAGACATTTCGGCAGACAATATTAATCTGTAGGCTTGCAGTCCTACACGCTCGAGAATTTCAAAAGGACCAACAAATCGAGGGCTCAACTTCCCCCGTTTGCCAAACCTTACTACCCCTTTTCTTGGCGAGACTTTCAACAACACTTTATCACCAACCTCAAACACAATTGGTTTACGTCTTCGATCATGATACTTCTTTTGTCTGTCTTGAGAGGTCTGTATTCGCTGTCGAATCAACTGTAGCTGGTCGTGGGCTTCTTGCAAAATGGCTTGTCCTGAGATCGGGCGTTCACCTGTTTCCCTCCAACAGGTTGGAGTTCGGCATCGTCGTCCGTACAAAAGCTGATATGGAGGCATGCCAATAGTCGAGTGATAGCTATTGTTGTAAGCAAATTCTACAAATGGAAGGTGAGTATCCCAATTTCCTCCGAGATCAATCACACATGCGCGTAGCATATCTTCCGAAGTCAAAATCGTTCTCTCACTTTGCCCGTCGGTTTCTGGATGATAAGCGGTGCTCATCTTGAGTTCAGTACCTAATTCATTCTGAAAGGCCTTCCAAAAGCGAGAAGTAAATCTGCTGTCACGGTCAGATACTGTAGACAATGGAACACCATGTCTAGTCACGATTTCTTTCATGTACAATTCAGCTAGCTTTTCGAGGCGCTCATCTTCACGTATGGGTAGGAAATGTGCTGACTTAGTGAGTCGATCCACTATTACCCATATAGAGTCATGATTCCGTTTAGTCCTGGGCAGCTTCGTCACAAAGTCCATGGTTATATGGTCCCACTTCCATTCCGGGATTGGCAATGGTTGTAGTTCCCCATACGGCTTCTGATGTTCAGATTTGACTTGTAAGCAAGTCATGCAATTTTCTACATATCGACCTACATCCTTCTTCATTCCAGGCCACCAATATTCCGTCCTCAAATCTTGATACATTTGAGTAGAACCAGGGTGTATCGCAAATTTCGACATATGAGCTTCTGACAAAATCTGATCACGAACACCACCTAGTCTGGGAACCCATATTCTATTCATGAACCGTCTAAGACCACGATTGTCAAGAGTCAGCTTGGTCACATAAGTAACCATACGTTCGGATTTTAGGTTCTCATCCCGAATGGCTTCGGTTTGAGCGGCAATTATCAACTCAGGCAAAGCAGACTCCAAAACGACAGAAGTCAAGGCATAACATCGGATATAATGGTTTTGTCCGGATTTGCGGCTTAAGGCATCTGGTACTATGTTTGCTTTACCTGGATGGTAGAGGATCTCACAGTCATAGTCTTTAATTAATTCCATGGATCGCCTTTGTCGCATATTCAGTTCTTTTTGGTCAAATATATACTTCAGACTTTTGTGATCTGTATATAATTTGCATCTAGTCCCATACAGATAATACCGCCAAATTTTCAATGCAAAGGTTACGGCTGCAAGCTCCAAATCATGCGTCGGATAATTCTTTTCATGCGCCTTTAGCTGCCTTGATGCGTAGGCAATTACTTTATCCCGCTGCATCAGCACACAGCCTAATCCCATCCTTGAAGCATCACTATAGACTACAAAATCGTCATTACCCTCAGGTAAGGCCAAAATCGGTGCTTCAATTAGCTTACGCTTCAGGGTCTCAAAGGCCCGTTCTTGAGATTCATTCCATTCAAACTTAACTTCTTTCTTTGTCAGGCTGGTAAAAGGTACCGCGATCTTGGAGAAATCACGGATAAATCTTCGGTAATAACCCGCTAATCCCAAGAAACTTCGAATCTCAGATACGCTTTTCGGTGTTTCCCATTTCTGAACCGCATCTACTTTCGATGGATCCACGACAATTCCCTCACCCGAGACAATATGTCCCAAAAATTGCACCTGGCGTAACCAGAATTCACATTTGGAGAATTTTGCGTAGAGTCGCTCTTTACGTAACAATTCTAGCAATTCTCGCAAATGCATCGCATGGTCAGATTCAGACTTAGAGTAAATCAAAATGTCATCAATGAAGACTATCACTGATTTGTCCAACATTGGTCTACATACCCTATTCATGAGGTCCATAAATGCGGCCGGGGCATTTGTGAGACCGAACGGCATTACTAGAAATTCAAAATGGCCATAACGAGTACGAAATGCAGTTTTCGGTACGTCAGATTCAAATACCTTGAGTTGATGATATCCAGATCGAAGATCAATCTTCGAGAAATAGCTAGCCCCTTGCAGTTGATCAAACAAGTCGTCAATTCTAGGCAGTGGGTATCGGTTCTTAATAGTTACTTTCTTTAGCTCCCGATAATCGATACACATGCGAAAGGTACCATCTTTCTTCTTAACAAAAAGAACCGGAGCACTCTAAGGGGAAGTACTCGGACGAATAAACCCTTTTTCCAATAATTCCTGTAACTGGCTCATCATTTCCTTCATTTCATTCGGAGCAAGACGGTAAGGAGCTTTTGCGATAGGAGCTGCACCCGGTACAAGGTCAATATGGAATTCGATTTGACGATCTGGTGGCAATCCAGAGATGTCATCCGGGAATACATCAGGGAATTCCTGAACTACAGGCACTTCAGACACGGTCTTTTTAACTTCTTTAGCATCCATGGCATATGCCAAATAGGCAGAACAACCTTTGGTTAGACATTTTTGGGCTTTCATTACAGAAATGAGACCTAAATCTCGAGTTTTTCTATCGCCATAAACGTAACGTTCACTTCCTTCAGGGGTTCTAATTCTAATTATCCTTTTGGCACAAAGGATTTCAGCATTATTCATCATGAGCCAGTCCATTCCTATAATAACATCGAACTCTCTAATCCACATCGGTATCAGGTCAATGTCCGAGGAGAGGTCATCAATTATTAGCTTACAAGAACGAAAGACTCTATTTACAGTCACAAAGCTTGAGCTAGCAGTTTCTATGTCTAAAGGCACAGGTAACGATACCGGGGCAAAATTAAACTGATTAGCAAACTTTTCGGAAACAAATGACAGATTAGAGCCAGAGTCAAATAGGATTAAAGCAGGTAAATAGTTGACAAGAAATGTACCGGTGACGACATCAGCAGTTTCTTTTGCCTCTTCGGCTGTCATCTGAAAAGACCTTGGTTGGTTCCTTGGAGCAGAAGAACCCTTGACTGATTGCTGAGGTGAGGATGCAGGCGGAGGAATAAATCGGGGCCGAGTACAATCTTTTGCATGATGCCCCAAAGTGATACGGTTACGGCAAGCCTCACTGCGCTTGGGACATTTCGACCTGTCATGACCATTCTATCTACAGCAGGAACACTTGACGAATGCAGGATCACATTTTCCCTCACGAATTTGCTTGCAGCGAGGACAAGCAGACCTTGGCGCTGAGGTCACAGCATAAGATTTAGCCTTCTTAGAAGACTGCTTATCTCCTTTCTTTGAACTTTCATTCTTCTTTTCCACCCTCTCCTTCCCAGATTTCTCAGATTTTTCTTTCTTACTAGATTTAGCAATAAAAGGACATGCTCGCTCCGGATAGATTTCAAGCTCACCTACCCTAGCAATTTTAACCGCCTCTATATAACTTCTCGGTCTACCAGATTTCACAAACTTCCGTATTTCTCTATCCAGACCATCCACAAATAAATCTCTTCGCCTTTCATCAGTATCAACAGGATGATCAGATAACAATGAGAGCCTGGTGAATTCCAGCTCATAATCTGTCACAGACCTTGTTCCTTGCTGAAAGGATAGCAGAGTTTTCTCCATTTGGCGTTTAACATCCTGGGGGCAGTATTTCTCTTTCAGATGAATTTTGAATTGATCCCAAGTAATGGATTTCTCCATTGCATCAGACATGGGATTCGTAATTGACTTCCACCATCGTCCAGCTCCATCCTCTAACATTCCCGTTGCAAACGTGACCTTGTCTTCTTCATTACACTTAGAGAGTTTCTCCACATTGGCAACCCAATCCATTGCTTTTACTGGATCTGATGTCCCAGCAAACGTACGAGCCCCACATTTCTTAAAATCAACAAATGAACACTCTCGTCCCACCTTAACGTGATGGTCAGAGGAATCAGTCTCGCTTTCATCAGAGGACACATGCCTATGTTTCCTCTTTCGGTCTTTCTTCGGTTTTGCTAACATCTCTTCCCTATGTTTCAGTTCCAGCTCCTGCAACTTAAGTTCTCGTAATCTAAGTTCTTCCTCACGGCGCCTAAAGTCAATTTCACGTTGGTTTTCCTCGTCAGTTTGCACAACCTCCTTACCCTTAGTAAGCAAGTCCTTAATTTCCTTAAATCGGTCTTCAACCGCCATATTAGTCTGCAGTCGATTCCTATCCATCATAAGTTGCATTTGTCTACGATTATCCTCATTTAACTTGTGAACTAGATCAATTAATTGCCTGCTGAGGAGGCACAGACGTGGCAGTACTACTTGAGTCATTAGCAGTATTTTCAGGGTCAGTGCCTAAGTCTTCTACATGAACAGACTCCTTATGTTGATCAGCCGCAGCATCAGCAGCTTTACCAACAATCGAGGTACCAGCAACAGTCAGATTCTTATCAGCCATTGGCTGAAAGTATAAAGGAAATATCTATTATTTCCTGATTCAAATAAACACAATGCGTATCATAATGCCTACGTCAGATAATCACATATAATTACATTATCATGAAAGCAGCCAGTCAGGCTGACACAAAGTCAAGTCAGTATCAAGCAGTCAGTCTTTCCCCCGTCCTATCAGTCATCAATTGCCTATCTTAGGTCAAGTTGTGTGGGTAGTCCTTTACTAATTAGGTTACCCTAGGCCTCGGTGACTTGTACGGGAATTCAGAGTCACATAGTCCATACCATACCAGTAGTTTAAGTATCGGGTGGCCAATCCGATGATTAAACTGCTGCTCTGATACCAACTTTGTAACACCCGAGTTACCACAAACAGTACAAGTCATAAAAGTACATTTCATTAAGTAATAAATATTACTATTGTCTGATACCACAGGTCCACTTACCTGATTCAAAAGCTACAAGATACTTAATTACAAAATATATTAAAGATATGATGGTGGTCTAATCTAGCTTCTAAAATCTTCAATCAGAGTGCGGAAGATTGAACAAGCTACCCGAGACCGCAATAATTCTTTACAAAATAGGCATCCACAATACGTCCAAAAGTCTGCATTCCTCAAGTATCAAAGTTCACTTAGCTTGGGACGAACTACCTGCTATAGTATTGGCCTTATCAGCTTTTCCTGTAAAGAGAGATGTCATGACAGAGTAAGCTAACATTGCTTAGTGAGTTAATAGAGTTCCATTAGCTTCCACACATATATATAATACTATCAGTTTATGTCGGCAAGTCAACACGTCAGAGACGACAAAAGATTTGGGTAATCAGCCAAATCTGTATTCCCAGGTGTAAGGCCGAAGCCCTACGGGAAGTGTATGGAAACAAGTCAGATAGGAAAGGAATCTGCAGAAATCCTTCCTGTGAATGGAGATCTCACATTCGGTCAGATCAGTAAATGCAGTATGCAGATGCAAATGATTCATCAACAAGAAATCAACAAGCATGTTAAGTATTTACATAAAAAGTAAAAGTGAACATGCAGTTCAAGGCATATCAGATATCTAATTTCAATAATGTCAAAAGTAAGTTCCTATCATACAATAAGTATTCAAGAAACAGGCAGCCATAGCAAATGTTTCCATACGATTCAGTAACAATCACCAATAAGTATTGAAATATATGCATGTACTTTAATGTAATCTGTCACTCACAGTAGTCCTGAGCAAGGTAACTTAGTCAGTTAGTGCTTAACGAATTAAGCCGTCCAATTTACTCTGTCAAACCGGCTGGTTCCTGCAGTTCAGTTTCAAGTCTGGCATACTAATGTCGATATTGTAACATGACCTATATAACCCTAATTATATAATCAGGTTATTGTCATATCTTGTTGTCGAGTCTGTGGAAGTTCCTATCGTCCCAAAGTGAGTCTATTCTTATCATTGATCAATTAAGTCAACAGGAACTCCCTTAAGTCCATACCAGGGTATATCCTAGAGTTCTTATCAGATTACTATGATCCATATGATTACAGATATATGGCCTTGAAACAAAGCCAACCATATTACTAGCAAGGTGAATCATGACATACAATTTCTAAGGGTTCATACAGTGCCTGTTAAATTAGTTGTGCATAAAATAGTTATGTATCTTGAAACTTGTGAGTTTTATCATAATCATAAGATACTTTCAATTACAGTTACGCATAACATAAGGTTGATCAATAACTTAATCTGATTTAGGAATTTATCTTTGGCTTGGAACTAAACCAGATTCGAACATAGCCAATTCGAATTTAAGGAGACAGATTCGAAAACAGCCTAATTCGAGTTTAATGAAATAGATTCGAATCAGCCTAATTCGAGTTTAATGGGACAGATTCGAATCAGTCATCTTCGAGTTTAATGGGACAGATTCGAATCAGACATCTTCGAGTTTAGATGATTCGAGTCTGATCATAATTTCCTCGAATTTGTTCTTCTTGTTCATCAGAATTCCAGGTCTTTAGCAACTAAACTTGAACATAAATGAGGGAGAAACGGTCACTAACCTTAGTCCAAGCTATAGCATTCGAGTTAAGATGATTTTCGAGCAGAATCAGGTCCTAAACGTGAACAAATCAACTTGAATGAAGAGAAATTGAGCAATTTCGAGTTTGCTCTTCAAAACCGAAACAAAAGAGAGAAAAAGGGTCGAACTTACCTCAAATCAGAACGAAATCAAACATGCAATGGCAGATTATTGTAGAGCTCGACGATATCTATCTGATGACGTAAAAATCACAAGAATCCGATGAACCGTTTAGAAGAAAAGTTAGAGAGAAGATGAGGTTGTAGAGAGAGAGAGTCTCAAAGGGAGAATTCAGAATTTTTCTAAACTAAGGAAAGGAGATGGGAGGCTCTATTTATAGGAAATAGAGAAAAATCTGATTTTTCTACTAAATTTCAGGAATTGACCATTTTTACTCTTAACGAGTCTAATTTGCAATTTCATATGCAAATAATAGCAAGGAGGTTCTAGTTTTGCTAGAATTATCTTTTTAGACTAATTTTTATTCATTTTAGTCCATTTTGTCATTTTCAAGTCTTTAATTTTGTCAATTAGCTAAATTTAATTATTTAAATTTATTTCAGCTAATTCTGGGCAAGTTTTCATATTTAATTATAACTTAATATAATTAACTATTTATAATGCATGATTTCGGTTAATTACTAATAATTGGACAAAATCGCTTAAATATTCAAAGTTTGATGATGTAATTTATATTTAATAAATTATGGGCTGTTACAGTTCGAGCGCCGCAAGTTCGAGAAACGGCCAAAAGTTTGATTTTTTCAAACTTTCAGTTTAAACCAAAGTTTTTAGGATTAAAAACCGTTAGGCACAAAAAGGCCTCAGTCAAACCTGCTCTACATCTGAGGGAGAGATTTTTAATCAAACCTGTTGATACACTTGAAAGGTATAATTTAAGGCCTGTTTATGTCTTGTTGAAACCTGAAAAGCGATTTGCAATATCAGCCAAAGCTGGTTACCATGTTGCATTCGTTGTAACAAAGGCAGTTTGTCCAAGCTGTTCTGTCTGCTGAACAGGCTGGACATTAACTGTCTATGCTGCTCTATTCTGGTGAGCAGCTTGGACAGTTTACAAGTGTTCTATTCTTTGTGAACAGAACCTGTTCTTTGTGAACAGGCTAAACACTTTATGGAATATGTTTCCAAGTCCTCATGTATTGTTTTTGGCTACAAGATCAGTTTACAAGTCGAAGCCAAAGTGGAAAAACAGAACTGCTCAGCCTGCCCACGCTGTTCTGTTACATGAAGACAAACGGATATCTGAAAAGGGTGACAGACATTTTCTTATATCAAAATGGCCTTAGCAAAAGAAGAAAGATGCAAAGTTGACCCTCTTTTGGTTAAAGTCTTTTGCAACAGTGAAAAAAAGAAAAAGACAAAGATTCTGCCATATGAAGACAAATCTGCTTTATCAGAACGTGCAGAAAGGTGTCTTGTCTTTTTGGAAAGACATTCCACTATCTCATCTGTCCAATGAAGAAGCTTCACTGAGATCCTCCTTTTGAGCATAAAAGAAATCTTCTAAGGATTGTGAGAGATCAAGAGTGTGAAATCAGAACGTGCATAGAAGTGTGTTATTCCACGCATGCAAGTCTGCTTATAAAAAACAGTAGAGTGTGTCTAAGCTGTTTTTGCTTAAGCTGTCCATCTGAGTCTTGTAAAAACAGTGAGTGCATCTAAGTGAGTGTAGTCATTGTATCTAGTCTGAGTGTGTCTTAGATTAGCTGAACAACTGTTGTATCTGTCATCTCAGCTTGAACCTTTCCGCAATCAAGCTTGTTTGTAATTAACACTTGTTAATAATATACACAAACATTGAGAAAAAGATTGTTAAGTTTTTAAACAGCTTTATTCACCCCCTCCCCCCCTCTATAGCTTAGAACTATACACTTGGGAAACGTTTTGGGACCTAGAACTGGTATCAGAGCAGATAGAGTGTGTGTTAACTCTAGATCTCTCATTCTCCCTACTTTCCCATGGACAACAGTGCTGCAAGTTCCTCCTCTTACTATGACAATGGGTCAATGGCAAAACCCCCCAAGTTCAATCATCAGAATTTCTCTGGTTGGAAGTGCATGATGATGCTCTATTTAGAGAATCTTGATGTACAACTACCAGAGATACTAATGGAAGGTCCCTATGTGCCAACCTCTGTTACTAGTATCACTCCTGCAGTTGAAGGAGCTGCCCCTGAAATCAGAACCTTTGAGAAGGCCAAAGCTCAATGGTCTGATGAAGACAAAAGAATGGTTGCTCTGGATGCAAAAGCCAGGAATAACCTGGTTATCTCTCTGCCTGATGATGTGTTCAAACAGGTTGAGAAGATGAAGACTGCAAAGGAGATGTGGGATACTTTGTGTACCGTCTATGATGGCCCCACAATCACACTGGACAACAGGATTAACAATCTTGTTAGACAGTATGAACTCTTCTTTGCAAAACCAAAGGAGACTCTCACAGAAACCTACACCCAGTTTACTGCTCTTGTTAATGATCTCAAAGCTGTTGGGATCACAAAGGACAGCCTGACTCTGGTGAACAAGTTCTTGGACATCTTGCCTGAAGAATGGAACTACTTTTCTACCATCTTAAGAAATTCAGGCACCATCAAAGGTATGGATCTTGTAAACTTGTATGGACCCCTACTGAATGATGAGCAGTCAAGGCAGCAGAAGAGAAATGCTTTGGAAATGTCCAAGAGAGGTGCTGCCTTAGTGGCCAGCGTGAGACAACCTGTTAGTCAGGTGTGTGATGTGTTCACACAACCTGATCAACAGGCTGATGATGAAAGGGAAGAAATGTTTGATGAGGAAGACAGTGCAGATCTTGCTGAACTTGATGATGAGCAAATGATTGTAATGCTTGTCAAAAGGTTCAACAAGAAAAGGTTTGGAAGAAAAATGCTGCAAGAAAACTCAAATGCTGTAAAAAAGAAGGCATTTGATAAATCCAAGGCTGAGTGCTTCAAATGTGGTAAAACTGGCCATATAGCTACTGGCTGTGTGTCAAAAGCTGTTGGACAGTCTTCTAAACCATACAAGACCAACAGGGACGATGGTTACAGGGTTAAGTACCTTATGACCATGGCTAAGCTGAAGAAGTTGGAAAACTCAGTGGCTTCCAACAAGCAAAAGGGACTCATGGCAGAGACATGTGACTGGGAGGAGTCTGATTCATCCTCAGATGAAGAAGACAATAAATCTCTGATGGCCAACACTGATGTCCCATCAACTAGCAACTTCAAACAGGACTTGGCTGAAGCTGAAGCCTTCAGCAGCTTAGAGAACTGGAACCTTACAATGATGTACAAGGACAAACAACCATCCCAAGTTTGGTACTTGGACAGTGACTGCTCAGGACACATGACAGGTTGTAAGGACCTGCTGAGTGATCTCAGGCCTAAAAAACGGCTAAAGTCACATTTGGTGACGATGTACAGGGATCTACTGAAGGATATGGAACTCTTAAAGCTGGTGCTGCACTGTTCAAAAGAGTAGCCTATGTGGCTGGACTGAAACATAACCTTGTTAGCATAAGTCAACTGTGTGATGCTGGCTACAAAGTTAACTTTAATGAGCACCTGGGTTACATACTAGATCCCCAAGGCAAAGTTGTATTGTGTGCACAATGAAAGAAAGGTGTATATGTTGTGGACATGAAATCTATTGATCCAACAACTGAAACCTTCTTTCTCTCAAGGAGCAATGCAGACTTGAATTGGTTATGGCACAAAAGGCTATCACACCTGAACTTCAAGAATATCAACAAAATCTGTAAGAAAGGGTTGGTAACAGGTTTGCCTTCTATAACCTTTGTCAAGGATAAACTCTGCACAGCTTGTGAGAAAGGCAAGCAGAGAAAATCATCTTTTAAATCCAAGAATAATTTTTCTATTGATACTCCTCTCTTCTTAATCCACATGGACTTGTTTGGACCAGTCAGTGTCCCAAGTCTAGGAGGAAGAAGATACACTCTAGTAATGGTTGATGAGTTCTCCAGGTTTACATGGATAATCTTTTTGAAGAGCAAAGGAGAGGCTGCTAGAGAAATCATTAGATTTATAAAAAAGATGGAAATGTTGAACTCTGCTCAAGTGAAGCAACTTAGAAGTGATCATGGTACTGAATTCAGAAATAGTACCCTTGAGGACTTCTGTGAGGAAAGAGGGATCACACAGAACTTTTCAGCAGTAAGAACTCCACAACAAAATGGAGTTGCTGAAAGAAGAAACAGAACCCTCATTGAAGCTGCTAGAACCATGCTGTGTGCATCTGGTTTACCTTCATCATTCTGGGCTGAAGCTGTTAACACTGCTTGCTTCACCCAAAACAGATCCTTAGTGGTGAAAAGGTTCAATAAGACTCCCTATGAGCTGCTCAAAGGAGGAGGCCAAATATTAGCTACTTCCATGTGTTTGGATGTCCCTACTTCATTCTGAATCAAAGGGACCAACTGGCAAAGTTTGAACCCAAAGCTGATGAAGGTGTGTTTGTTGGATTCTCTGCTATCTCCAAAGCCTACAGAGTGTACAACAACAAGAGAAAGGTGATAGATGAATCTATCAATGTCACCTTTGAAGAGTCCAGGAATGCCTCCACCAAAGCTGTTCCTGAATCAGTTTCAGGAGAATTCAACTTTGATGATCTCATGCATTCAAACAGTGAAGAGGACTCAAAAGCTTCCACTACATCCAGAGTGGAACATGCTAATCATGATGGGCATGATGATGATTATGTTGATACGCCCTGTGTGAATAAGTGTACTGACTTAATTAAAAACTACATGTCCTGAACCACTCAATGCTGATTTTCCTGGATCGTCTGCTGATATGTTCAACAATGGAGAGTCATGTTCAACAAGTGAACAGGCTCAAGATATCAGTGTGTCTGAAAATCTTGAAAGCTGTTCAACAGGACCTGTTGAAGATGTAAACAACTCAGGAGAATCCTCATTGAAGAATGATCCTAAGTGGATCAGGTGTCACCCAAATGATCAAATAATTGGTGACATCAACAAAGGGGTGCAAACAAGATGGGACAGCTTGGGGAATTTTTGTATGTTCTCTAGCTTTGTGTCCCTAATGGAGCCAAAGAAAGTGGATGAAGCACTGAAAGATGCCAATTGGATCACTGCCATGCAAGAGGAACTCAATTAGTTTGAGAGAAACAAGGTATGGAAGCTGGTCCCTGCTCCTAAAGGTAAAACTATAATTGGCACTAAATGGGTTTTCAGGAACAAAATGGATGAGCAAGGTCATGTCATTACAAATAAGGCAAGACTTGTTGCTCAAGGCTATAGACAGGAGGAAGGCATTGACTATGATGAGACATTTGCTCCTGTGGCCAGGCTAGAGGCAATTCGTTCGTTTCTAGCCTACGCTGCTCATAAGAGCATGATGGTATTTCAAATGGATGTGAAGAGTGCATTTTTGAATGGGAAGCTGCAAGAGGAAGTTTATGTCAAGCAGCCTCCAGGTTTTGCAAATGAGAGTCATCCAGGTTTTGTCAATAAGTTGGACAAAGCCTTCTATGGTCTAAAACAAGCCCCTAGAGCCTGGTATGACACTCTAACTGATTTCCTTATGAGCAATGGTTATTCCAGAGGTAAAGTGGATACCACACTGTTCATAAAGAAGGTGAAGTCTGATATTATTCTTGTTCAAATATATGTGGATGACATAATATTTGGTTCTAGTAATGAGCAATTATGCAAGAACTTCTCATTACTCATGAAATCAAAATATGAAATGAGTATGATGGGAGAACTTACTTTCTTTCTAGGATTACAGGTTAAACAAACCTCAAATGGAATTTTCATAAATCAAAGAAAGTATACTTTAGATCTCTTGAAAAAGTTTAAATTTGATCAAAGTTCTCCTATTAAAACCCCAATGGCAACCAATGTAAAGTTGGATGCAGATGCCAGTGGCAATGCTGTTTCAGTAACAGCTTACAGAGGCATGATTGGGAGCTTGCTGTAATTAACTGCCAGTAGACCAGATATTATGTTTGCTACATGTTTATGTGCTAGGTTCCAAGCTGATCCAAAAGAATCACATCTAGCTGCTGTGAAAAGAATCTTTAGATACCTTAAGGGTACACCAGGTTTGGGTCTTTGGTATCCCAAAGACTCAAGCCTTGAGCTAACAGGATATTCAGATTCTGATTTTGCAGGGTGCAGGCTAGACAGGAAAAGCACAACAGGTGGATGTCAACTCCTTGGTGGTAAGTTGATAAGCTGGTGTAGCAAGAAGCAGAACTCAGTTTCTACTTCTACTGCTGAAGCTGAATACATTGCTGCTGGAAGTTGCTGTGGGCTGAAATTGTGGATGCAGCATCAGCTTGAAGACTATGGACTTGTATATAGGAAAACTCCTATTCTGTGTGACTATACTTAGCCATTTTCTGCAAAACTTGAACAGCTTGAGCATATTACAGGTTTGACAATAACAGCTTATACGTCAAGCCTGATCTGATGATCAAACCTCAACCGTGCTCACTCTCTCAATCTGTCATACAAGACATTGTCTTGAAACCTGATCAGCTATTGAACACAACATGTTTTTACATAGTTGAACAGGTTGAAGGAACAGCTTGAAGAGTGAACAGCTTGTGATGACCCTGCTCATCACAGGTTTGACCAACAGCTTAGAACATCAGTTTTAATTACCTTTCTTCACAATTAAGTTACTTAATTTCTGTTTTTATTTAACTTAATTACTGCGGATAATGTGTGTTTACGTGTGTTAGTTATTAAAAAGGTCTCAAGTGGTTAGACAAACGTTCTGACATGGTTAACCGTTCCGTTTTCCGTTAACAAACATTTCAAATCAACCGCCCAAACATTTCACTCTCATACACACTCACATTCAAACCTTATAAATACCTCCTACTGTTTCATCTTCGTCTTCCTCACTACTTCCATAATTTCCTACGAACTCTAAAACCTCGACTAAGTGTCCTGTGCTTCTACTGGTTTCACTAGTTCACAAATGGCTTAAAGAACCAACCCCTTCCTACCAGTGTTCGTTGGTACTGATGTTCAGAAACATTCATCAGTTACCACAATGCTGACCCTGAAACCTACCAACTACATTGCCAACCTAACCATCCCCAAAAACTATGTGGGGAAAGACTATGAACAGATGGTGGAGTTTTTGAAAGTTCACCCCCTGAACTATGCTAAGACTGCCACTCCTGATGTCCTGTACCAGGAGAGGGTGTACGAGTTCTGGTACACCTGTGCTTACAACCTAGACACCAAAGTCATCAAGGGGACGATTCTCAATGGGACTCAGACCATTGAGATCACCACTGGTCTTCTCAGGGAAGTTCTTCATCTTCCAGCTGCTGAGACTTATGATCAGCCTCAGGCTGAAAATGATCAGATGGGCAATCTGCTACGCTTCTGTGGTGTAGCAGAACCCATGGTTGGAGCTACATTATTCAGGAAGGATTTGTCTCCGACCTACAGCTTTCTGTTTGCTACTGTAATAATGTGCTTCAGCAGCAACGTTGGTTCCTTTGACCAACTAAACCGTGATGAAATCCCTGTAGTTCTGTAGCTTGTAGATGGAACTACAATCAACATGGCTAAGTGGATTTTCATGAATTTGAGAAATCTGGTGCAGCAGGAGACACGTCCAGCTGCTGTTCGCTACCCCAGATTCTTGTCTCTCATCTTCAAGCATGTTTGTGGTGAGCATCTCTATAACTCTCAGCCTCTACTTCGTACTGCTGCATTTCCTGTTATAGGAAATAGAGTTTTCTACACTGCTGTTCTCCCAAATGAGCCTCCTCTGTCAACACCAATGAGGAGGTTGCTAGGATTGGTGGAAGGACCCTCTGCTGTGAGGGTGGATCCTGAAGCTGCTCCCAAAGGAAAATCCAAAGCCAGGGTCAAATTCATCAAAAGGACCCCGGAAACGACTGAGCCAAAACAGCTAAGTCTAAGTCTTCTCCATCAGCCTCTGTGGCTGAGGGGGAGCAGGCTTCTCATCCTGGTTCATTTGTTGAACCTGAAGCCTCTTTGGCTGGTGCCTTTGTGGCACCTGAGACTATGGAATAGGCCAACCCACCTGTTCCTGACCCAGTGTCAAAACCAGTCCAAACAGAACCCCTCATCTCCTCTCCACAATCCACTTCATCCCTCAAATCATACCAACGCAAATCCATTGCCAAAAAGAAACCAACAGCCCAAACTAGCCCCTCTGTTCCCTCTCAACAGGGTTCAGTTGAAATAGAAGCTCACCCTGCTGCTTCTCCTATTGTGGGAGAAGGCTCAGCACATTTGGAGCCTGCTTCACTCCAACCTGAGTCCACCGAGAGTCAGCCTAGACCCTCTGGTTCCTCCCAACAAGAACTAGTTGTACATATGGAGACTACCACATCAACTATCCCAACCTCCCAACAGGCTGAGGGTATTGAAAGACAGGAGTTCTCTCCACTCTATACTGCGTCCACACAGTCTCCACCCCATATTTCTTCACACCATGAGTCTGCACGAGGTGCCAAAGCTGCTGGTTTAGACCAACCAGTAGATCAGCCTCCATCTTCTGCTCCTCATGATACAACTGTTGTACACCCTATAGTTGTTGAAGGACCAACAACCCAAGCTGATGAACCTCAGGGAATATACCATCCCTTTGGTAAGGCTGCTCCATTTATGCAAACTCCATCAGCAGGTTTCACCACTGCTGATGTTGAAATACACATCCCATCTCCCAATGATGAGGTACCTTTAAACCAAGGTACTGCAGAGGGAACCACCCCTGGCCTTTATGAAGGTGTTGCAAAACAAGCAGCATCTGAAAGGCTACGAACCTCAACCTCAACCCCTTCTCCTGATGAAGCAGCTACAGCCACTGCTGAAGGATCCTTCGACCCCTCCAAGCTGGGCCACATCCCTTTTGCCCAGGCTATGGAGCTTCTTTCTAATGTTCCTCTTCCAACTCCATCACATCCCAAAACACCAGCCTCATCATCCTCTTCACCATCCACTCAATCAAAACAATCTACCCATACTACTGCATCCCCTAAAGATCTGCCTTTGAAGGATCAACTTTCCTTGCTGACCAACAAAGTTGGCTCTTTAGAAACTTCCATGTCTTCTCTACCCTCTCTCATTTCAGACTCTGTGTCTGAATAGCTTAAAGAATTCTTTGATGTGTTCAAGAATTTCTTCCCCTCCACTCCTCAAACAGACAACTCCTGACAGCTGCTTGCACTCACTGCACAGCTGCAAAATGTCTCCGCTTCCCTCTCCTCCATTCTTTCACTCCAACAGGACTCTGTATCCTCAATGACAGCTAAATCCCAACAGCTGTCCACTCTCCTCACCACTTGCAATACCACACTTCCTGCCACCTTGGCCAGCTTAAACACTCTAATAGGCTCTCTATCAAACTCTGTGTCAGCAAACCTTGCTGATGTGCAGGACTCTTTTGAGTTACATCTTGCACAGCTGCAAAGTTTGCTATTCACAGCTTCTGATAGGGAAAATATTCTTAAGCTGACCACCTTTGCTGATTCCCAATCCTCTTCTCTTCAAGCCTGTCTTTCCCAACTTGCAGAGGTGAAGGACAACCTGGCTTTCTTAGTGCATAGCCTGGTTGGTCCCAAACCTGCTACCAAAACTGCTGCAAAGCCTGCTGAATTTGTTTCTTCAGGCAGACCAGTTGTTGAAGGTGCTGGTCCATCTCCTTCAAAGGGGGAGAAGTTGTCTACCTCTAAGACTAAGTCTAAGGGGGAGAAAACTTCTTTTCCTAAGGATAAATCAACATCTACTGGTCAAACAGAAGGTGCATCTGGAACAGGTACTGGTCCAGCTGAGGGTGCCTCTCATCAACCTGAAGCTGCTCAGCCTACTCAGGCTGAATCTCCAAACCCTGCTCAGTCTAAGGGGGAGGAATTCATTCCTGAGGACAGGCCAAGCAGCAGAAGGAGGCATCTCATTCTGGAGGAAGAAGAAGAAGAGGAAGACATTCCTGAAGCTGTTACTACTACAACAGCTAAAGGAAAAAGAAAAAGCAGTGGTTGATCCTGACCGCCAGAAAGTAGCAGAGCTAAAATTTGACAAAGCCAGGGCTAAAGAAATGGGTGTTCCTATTGAAAAATACTATGAGCTCAGAGATGAGCAGCTCAAAGCCCTGGAAATACTGAGAAAAGAAGAAGCATCTGCCAAAGCTGCCATATCTCTTGCATTCAAAGAGGAAAGGAAAACCAAAATGCCTTCTTTGGATGTACAGAGAAAACTGCTTGAAGCTGCTAGAGAGTCTGCCGGTGAGAAGGAAGGTGAACAGGTTAAGGGTGCTCAGGTCTCTATGACCAAACCAAAGCAAGCATCCTCTGCAAGAGCCCAGTTCCATTTTGACAACTTGGCCAGAAAGAAATTTTTTGATGTAGCTGAAAGAAGGCTAGCCAAGGAAGCAATTGTCAAAGTTGTCCCCACTTCAAGAAAAGGCAAACAGTGGAAGCTGCAAATAACCAAAATGGGTGCAACAGGCCCTGAGCTGGAAACTTATGACTACACTGATGTTGCACAGATGGGGTACAGGGAATGGGTTGAGCTGGCAGTGCCCTGAGCCAGTCTAAGTCTGAAACGGTTAAGACTATCAGGGCATATGTAAAGAAGCTGATAGAGAGAGTGAAAGACCTTGGCCTGATCTCAAAAGACATAAGTGATGGTGTCTCTGTGACTTACCCTAAGATAAAGGCCAAGAGGACCAGGAAGGATTCTGAGCTGAAGGAACTCCTTATGATGATTGAACAAGGAGATTATGCTGTGGAAATTAAAGGAGTTAACCATAGCCTGCCCAAAGGAGTGGAGTTTGAAGAAGGCAAAGTCATTGAAGAATCTGAGTTGGGGGCATTTTTTGTAGATCCCTTAACCCAGAAGAAATGCTTTCAAAGAGCTTCAGACCTGCACAAAGTCGGTCTCAAACAGCTTGCAGCCTTAAGACTTGCAAACTCCTTCAGGCATTCCAGCAAGTGGATAGCAGCCGTCTTGGATCAGCTCAGAGGCTTCTATGAGAGAGGTGAACTTCAAGATCCCAACTTCATGTTTCTCAGAGTTGAAATTCAAGATCTGGAAGAAACAAGGGATGAACTTGAAAGAATGTTCGAAGAAGGACTGCCACCACCAATGCAGTAAAGTCCACCTGCTATCTGAGCTGGTGAAGAATGGAAGTTGTCCATCTGTTGGACAGGCTTGCCATTATCTGCTCCCAACATCAACAGTTCAAATGGTTGATACTTTCTGTACATTAGTTGTACTTGGTTACATCAGTTGTAATCTTTCTTGTTACATTAGTTGTAACTTTTCTTATTTACATTAGTTGTAATATACATTAATACATCAATTGTACTTCTGTAAAAACATGTGTTGTTTATGTAATCAAGAATCAGTGTATATATAAACTGATCTTTTACTTTACTTTGAAGTTGTAATTTAATTTCAGCAAGATGTATTGTAAAAATATATAGTGATTCCTGATAAGATCAGCTTAGACTGGTTATTGCAAATAGGGAGAGATTGTTAGGCACAAAAAGGCCTCAGTCAAACCTGCTCTACATCTGAGGGGGAGATTTTTAATCAAACCTGTTGATACACTTGAAAGGTATAATTTAAGGCATGTTTATGCCTTATTGAAACCTGAAAAGTGATTTACAATATCAACCAAAGTTGGTTACCATGTTGCATTCGTTGTAACAAAGGCAGTTTGTCCAAGCTGTTCTGTCTGCTGAACAGGCTGGACATTAACTGTCTACGTTGCTCTATTCTGGTGAGCAGCTTGGACAGTTTACAAGTGTTCTGTTCTTTGTGAACGTAACATGTTCTTTGTGAATAGGCTAAACACTTTATGGAATATGTTTCCAAGTCCTCATGTATTGTTTTTGGCTACAAGATCATTTTACAAGTCGAAGACAAAGTGGAAAAACAGAACTGCTCAGCCTGCCCACGCTGTTCTGTTACAGGAAGACAAACGGATATCTGAAAAGGGTGACAAACCTTTTCTTATATCAAAATGGCTTTTGAAAAAGAAGAAAGATGCAAAGTTGACATTCCTCTTTTGGTTAAAGCCTTATGCAACAGTGACAAAAAGAAAAAGACAAAGATTCTGCCATATGAAGACAAATCTGCTTTATCAGAACGTGCAGAAAGGTGTCTTGTCTTTTTGGAAAGACATTCCACTATCTCATCTGTCCAATGAAGAAGCTTCACTGAGATCCTCCTTTTGAGTATAAAAGGAAGCTTCTAAGGATTGTGAGAGATCAAGAGTGTGAAATCAGAACGTGCATAGAAGTGTGTTATTCCATGCATGCAAGTCTGCTTATATAAAACAGTAGAGTGTGTCTAAGCTGTTTTTGCTTAAGTGTCCATCTGAGTCTTGTAAAAACAGTGAGTGCATCTAAGTGAGTGTAGTCATTGTATCTAGTCTGAGTGTATCTTAGATTAGCTGAACAACTGTTGTATCTGTCATCTCAGCTTGAACCTTTCTGCATTCAAGCTTGTTTGTAATTAACACTTGTTAATAATATACACAAACATTGAGAAAAAGATTGTTAAGTTTTTAAACAGCTGTATTCACCCCCCTCTATAGCTTAGAACTATACACTTGGGAAACGTTTTGGGACCTACAAAAACTACGAATTCGGCTAAAATAATGAACTAATGTGAACTTTTCTCCGTTATCTTGCTTGTATATGTGAAATATAGTTTCTTAACAATCAAACAACAATATCAACAATCTAACAAGAACAGAAAGAATTAATAATGACCGAATGATTATATTGATTGATGACAAAACCGATTACAGAGAGAATGGAAACTGTTGCTTTCACTGTAGCCCTAGAAAATGATACTGTGAAATTCCGTGCGTACAATCAATATGTCAGATCTAATTCTATTTTGAAAGTCAAACAACTATTTATATACATTTTCATAGCTATTCACTAATTACAAAATACACCCTATACTTTGTATTCCATCAACAAAAATACATTCCAATAATCTCCCCCTTTGATGGAATATGCAAAGTATTAAGGTAGATAATCCCAGCTTTTGCTCAAATCTTATGATGCTCTTTTGGTCTGAAAGCCTCCATTCAATCTTTGATATAAACTCCACCATCAGTCTTCTATCGTTAACAGATAACGCTCCTTTCTTAGTTTTTCTCTTTCTGTCCGAAGCCAGCTTTCCCTTCAATCTATTCAACACTTTCTGTAATGTACCATCAGAAAACTTGTTGAGTTCAACACTCCTCATCGCTCTTAACTTTTTGTTTCTGTCTTTGTACATGACAGCAGGATGCTTCACCATAATGACTTGAAACTCTTTTAATTCTCCTGCAAACTTGATATCTCGATTTGGAGCTGTGATGTTAATTTTTCTCATCCCTTGTTCGATACCAATATGCAGATCTTGCACAGACATCAAAACCAGTTTGGTATGCATGAAGTGGAAAATTGTCTTTAGTGCAAATCTGCAGTGCTCATTTCTCTTGTTGTGACACAACTCATCAAATAAATCTTCTATATCGACCAGGTGCATATTAAACATGTCTGCTTCAGTGAACGTATAGGTATTGCCATCAGCCCTCGTGACAGTGAATGTAGGATAGAAGATCTGAACGAATTGATCTTTTTCAATTTTGATTAAATCAGTTATCCTGAACTCACTCTTCACTTTATCCACTGCTTGCGTCTTGTTTCTCAGAAAACTAGCATAATTGACAAGATTTGGCATGTTTGGCTCCAGAACCCTAAACAACTTAAGAAACGAACAAGGAGCTTGTTTCTTACAAAAAATTCTTTTCTCCAAAATGTCTTCAAGATAAGGCAATTTGTTCCTTTTCTTAATGAAATCAGCTAACCGTTTTGCAGATAATTCAAACTTTTTAACTTTCTTTTTACTGATTTCATCCTTGTTCAGCAAAGTGAGCATATCTCTTATTTCCCTCTGTACCACCTGTTGAGCTTCGAATCTGAGTCGGTGTTGTTTCTGTGACTCATCCGCAAGAATATACTCATTAAAGAACCTTTCCATAGCCTCAACTTCATTCAACTCCACTCTTTCTTGAACAATCACATTTTCAACTAGAAACTCTTCAACTTCCTCTTTCACTTGAACAACAACCTCATGCTTTTCAACCGTCGGTGTTGGTATAGACTCTTTCAGTATTTCTTGAACTAACTCTTCTTCTTCTTCAATCCTTTCAGCGTGAAAATCAATATATGTCAAAGTAATCACATCATCATCCTCTGATAACTCAACATACTCCTCCTTCTCACCTTCAGTTTCTAATCCTTGAATCATGAACATCCAATCCTCAACCACTTGCTTGTCATCATCCGAATCATTATACTCCTCAAAGTTGTAGATATCTGACTGAATCTTCAAAGGAACTGGAACATCTTCATGAAGAATCAATCCCAGCTCACTTTGAACATCAACAGGTTCTTTTGAGCTTCCTGCTTCCTTTTCTCTCACCTCTTCTTCCTTCTCTGGGTATGTAATCATTAGAATTCCAGGTGTAGGCTCAACAAGCTTTCTCCTCTTCTCCCCTTCATGAGGAGCATCATCAGAGTCTTCATCATGCTCATCATGTTTGCATTTTGATGATGAAGTTTGAGCCTTACACGTCTCCTCTACTACCGCTACCCTCTCAGACAGGTTGCCTAGCGCAGTAATCATGGTACTCTCCAAACTGATCATTCTTTCTCGCATTTCGTCAAATTGCTCAAATATGAAATCTTTCAGTTCTTCCCTCAATTCATCTATAGCTTGATGTGGATCAGATTGTTTTACAGATTCCTCAGCCACTGATTTACCCTTCAAAAACTTATGAATATTAGTCATCTGAGCCATTACTTCAGATAGCTGAGCAGAAACATGATTGTTAACGCCCGCAATAGCCGCATTTAGAGCTTGGCTCAGTGAAGTTTCTTTAACAAATGGGGAAAGATTCACGACTGGGTCACTGAGACTTCCAGTTGTCACAACAGTTGAACTTGTAAAAAGAACCTCTGTGTGGCCAGTGCTTAGAGTTGGCTGTGTTGTCGCTCTAACTGGACTTCCACCCTCTTCAAGCGACGGAGCAACGAATGCTTCCGTAACTGAGGATGTTTAAGTTCAACCGCAATTACTTCAATAAATGAAGTCGACTCAAGTGTCTTATCATGTATAGGTTCTAGACTCTGTGCTTGAACAAAAGTTGTACACTCGGGCAGATGTGTACTAATTTTAATATCCATCAAATCCAAAAGATTTTCGGATAAAAGTTGTGTTTCATCCCAGTGCTCAACTGAAACAGTCTCCTGTTGAGAGGAGACTGAGTGGATGGTGGGGTGTGCACTTGTCAGTGGGATACCGACTTCTTCAATGCTAACTCCCAGAGGGGAGCTAACAGCAGATGTGGTTAATTCCAGGGTTTCTAGGTGAAGTACATCCCTCACACTCTCCTGAGCAATATGAACAATATCCATCAAAGCAGCTCCTCCCTCATCATGATCATGACCATCATCACCATCATCAGCATCATCACCATCATTACCTTCCTCTGCTCCCTCTTGTATATTCGATAACGTACGTTCAGAAATTGAACTACCAGCTTCTTCCTCACCACCCCTCACTGCTACTACTCCCTCACTCACTTGTAGGCTTCCCTGAACTTCAGCCCCTTGCTGAAGTTCCTCTCTCCCTATAACACCTTGGTTAAGAGAACCCGGTTCTTGGGTCTCTATAGGAGCATGATCTATCCTATAAATCCTCACATTCTCACTTTCCGGATCTGCATATTTTAACAAAGATTCTGGAATAGGCATTATGTTTGCATTAGGAGAATCTGGCACCTCATGTAAACTCATCATCACGTAATCTGGACATTTTTTGTGAGTTTGCTCTCTTCGGAATATTCTCATTAGCTCGGAGGATCCCTCGGAATAGAATTTGAATGAACCTCTGAAGCGGAATAAACTTCCTCGATCTATTCGTTGTCTTAGCAAGCACAATCTCTTTGAGGTCTTCCCGTATGCATTGAGCATAGTCATAATGCTTATTGAAAGCAATACCGTGAAAGATCCTTAGACAATGTATGCTGCATCTGTCTATTCCGGTGTGCTTAGATGTCATGCACCTATTTATGATACCGAATAAAGCGTAGCATTATCCATTTAAGCCATTGCGATGAAACTCGGAGCTCTTAGGGAGTGGCTTTGAATATCCCAAGCGTATGAGGTCATGCACTAACTCCTCATCTGACACAAAGTCTTCAAAATCTGCTAACTCTGGGAAGTTAACTGTGTCAATTCTTCTTGGTAGAAACAAATTGTGACGAATTCTAACCAAAGTAATCTTGGATTTATATTGATCAATGGTAACTTTGAAATGGTGGTTACCATCTGCTGGAACAAATTTGACAGTATGCCAAAATTGTTGAAGGTAGACTTGTGGGATAGATGGTTTGTATTGGAGAAGATATCCCAACGGATGGCCTTTGAGAATATCTACAATGATGGGGTGACTGACTTTAATGACTTTGGTATCCAAACGATGGTTATTATCTTTAAAAGGAAGGCAATGTTTGAGTTTTACAAGCTGTTTGTCTGGTATGATGGTTGAAGGTGAAGGCCTTGTAACTGAGGCAGATCGGACGGGTTTAGATACGAGTGTATGGTTTGAAGATGAATGGGAATCGGAAGAATTAGAATTATGGGAATGACTTGGAGATGCCATTTGTAACCTGTATACAAATAATAAACATGTTAGACAATGTAGGTAAACAAATGAACTCATTCAAAGTAGAAAAATATAACATTTTGTTAGAAATTATAAGAATTTATGATTTTCTGTTTAAGGCATCGGGATTCCAGACAATAATGAAATATTATTGACATGATTCCAAAGTCAATCGTTCAGAGACCAATGTTAGAATAACACATATTTAAAACAATTTCTTGAAAAAAAATGTCACATTCTTCTTAAAACATTAAAAACCCAACACTTGGTGAAAAATTTAATAGAAACTCGATTGATTCTATTTGCATCTCGGTTGACTCTTGAAACAACTCGAATTAGCCTAGACATCAACTCGAATGAAACATAATAATTCTCGATTAAGTCATGATGTTTCTCGAATGATTAATCAGTCCAACTCGAATGAAGTATACCAAGACTCGAATGAAGGAAGTGTGAATCTCGAATTAAACATGAGAGTGTATGGACCAACTCGATTAAAGCCTAATACAAACTCGATCAAATCTATAGTACAACTCGATCACTCTTTCAGAATGTGAACTACTCGCATGAAGTAGAAATATTCTCAATTACAACATGGAACCAACTCGAATGGAACATAAGGTTTCTCGGGCTATATTTCAATCGAGACATGTACTGAAATTTTTCTAAGTATGAACAACTCGATTAGTGAAACATGCAACTCGATCTACTCATATATTTAACTCGAATGACAAAGTTGGTCAACTCGAATTAAACATTGATAATTCTCGATTGATTAATCAATCAACTTGATTGATACTTAAGATTTTCTCGATTAAACCTTCAATCGAGAAAGTTCTTATGAACTTATTTACAAGTCCTTATACACTGAATTTTCAAAAATTGATTTCAAGGACTTTTTCAGTGATTTAAAACTTGTTTCCTATTCGAAAAACAATTTCAATCATCTTTTTACTGAACTTTGATTGAAAACAACAATATAGTTGTTAAAAATCCAAATTTCAGAAAATTGAAGAACATGATACTTTTTGAAACTAAAATCCAAAGTTCTGTTTGTGTGGTGTGATTTGAACCATGAAATTACAGGTTCATGTTCAGATTCATAAACTGAAACCCACCACACAGTTAATTTCATTTTAGGAACCAAAAACTTTGAATCACCATGAACAGTTATATACGAACACACGAGCAGATGTACATATTCAATAGAAACTTAAATGTACTGTGTAAAAAACACAATAAACAAAAAGATTTACTCACAATATAATGAAATTATTTCTTGATATAGTCAATGATATTTGGGTTTTGAGTTTGCTTAATGGGGAAGAAAGCTTTTTAGGAAGATGATGAATAGTCGATTTGCAGAAAAAGGAAATTTGAAATTTGAATTTCAAATTTATAGAAGAAATTACCCGGCCCATATTTATTTTCAATTTAACATATAACCGGCCCACTTTCATCAATTAAAAACCCAATATCTTTTCAAAAAAATTTCAACAAAACAAAACAAAACAACAAAAAAAAAATTCTGATTTTCAAAAACAAAAACAAAAAAAATATTAAAACAGACTTAATCAAAAAAAAATTAAAAATATTAAAATGCTCCCCCTTTAATTTCAGAATGCTGCTCCCCCTCAAATGTATATCATCTTTCTCAACTCAGCTCCCCCTACAAAATATCAGATAAATTTTATCAGATTTTCTCAAAATCAGATAAATTTATTTCCTGCTCCCCCTGCACATGACAATCCAGATCTTGTTAAATTCCAAAAAAAAATTGAGCTTTTAAAATTCAAGAATTTAACATCAGATTAGAATCAATAAAAAAATGTATATTTAAAATTATAAATTGAAACTACTGAATTATTAAATCTAACGATTCAACATACCCAATTTGTATACCAAAAAATTAAACCTTTTTTCATCTAACGCTTTTGTAAACAAATCAGCTAGTTGATATTCAGTAGGAACAAAGTATAACTCTATATTTCCATTTTCAACATGATCCTTTATAAAGTGGTACCGAATGTCGATGTGTTTTGTTTTTGAATGTTGCACCGGATTTGATGCAATAGCAATTGCGCTCTGAGAATCACAGTAGATAGGTATCTTCTGTGGTGTAAACCCATAATCTCTCAGTTGACTCTTCATCCACAACACCTGAGAACAGCATGATGAAACATCAACGTATTCTGCTTCAGCTGTAGACAATGAAACGAAGTGTTGTTTCTTGGATGACCAGCATACGGGTTTGTCACCTAAGAATTGTACTGCACCAGACGTACTTCATCTTTCCATCTTATCACCTGCGTGATCAGTGTCAGAAAAAGTAGTTAAATAGAATGAAGATTCTCTGGGATACCACAAACCAAGGTTTGGAGTTCCCTTGAGATATCTTAAAATTCTTTTTGCAGCAGTTAAATGTGATTCTTTTGGATTCGCCTGATATCTAGCACACACACATGTAGCAAACATAATATCCGGTCTACTAGCTGTTAAATACATTAATGACCCAATTATACCTCGATAATGAGTCACATCTACAGGTTTCCCCAAAATTTCCTCATCGAGTTTTGACTTTGAATCCGGAGCCATGGGAGTTTTCATAGGAGTACTGTTAACCATGTTAAATTTCTTTAACATGTCTTGTATATATTTTGAGTGATTAATAAAAATACCATCAGCCAATTGTTTAACTTGTAATCCTAAGAAAAAATTTATTTCTCCCATCATGCTCATTTCGAATTTTTGGGACATTAAGAATGCGAATTTCTTACAAAATTCATGATTTGTAGACCCAAATATTATATCGTCTACATATATTTGTATTACTATAATATCCGGCCCCTGACGTTTTATAAACAGGGTTGTGTCAACTGCACCTTTGTTGAATCCACATTTCAACAGATATGTTGAAAGTGCATCATACCAAGCACGCGGTGCTTGTTTAAGGCCATATAGTGAGTTGTCTAAAATATATACATGATCAGGTTTCGAAGGATCAGTAAAGCCTTCGGGCTGATATGTATATACTTCATCGGTAAATTCCCCATTTAAAAACGCAGTTTTAACATCCATTTGCTAAACAGTAAAGTTTTTATGAGCGACAAAAGCTAAAAACATCCTAATCGCTTCTATTCGTGCAACTGGTGCAAATGTCTCATCATAGTCAATCCCTTCTTGTTGACTATATCCTTTGGCAACGAGTCGAGCTTTATTGCGAATGATTACTCCATGTTCGTCCTTTTTGTTATTAAAGATCCACTTCGTGCCAATGATAGATTTGTCTTTGGGTCGCTCAACAAGTCTCCAGACCTTCAACCGTTCGAACTGATTCAGTTCTTCTTGCATTGCAACAATCTAATCAGCGTCCAGAAGTGCTTCTTTCACATTTTTAGGCTCTATTTTGCTGAGAAAATTTGAAAATAGGCACTCGTTTATTGTGGCTCTTCTGGTTTGGACTGAAGCAGATGGATCACCAATAATGTTTTCTAGTGGGTGATTTCTAGTCCACTTGAAAGTATGTATATACGGTTCGATGTGGTCTTGATTGGGATTACGATCTAAATATGTAAGTCGGGGGATTGCTTCAGATGTAGTTGGTAGGGTATCTGAGTTAGGAGTTTCTGTATGTTCGGATGTTAAGGGGGTTTCACAAGATTCTGGAGGTTCAATGGGTTGTACACTTTCAGTTGGCAAGTGCATTTCTGTTGTTGAGGCTTCTCCAGTTTCTTCTGATACTTGTTGATGAGAATGATTGGAGACTACGACGGGATCTTCAGTAATCCTGTCAGGCACCAAATTTGAAACATTAGTTTTGGGCTTCTCAAAGTAGTCTTCATAAAAAATTTCAATCAATTTATTTAATTCAGAATTTTCAGCATTCTTTTCAGGTGACTCCATTGAAGTCTGCTTGCTAGGTTCGGGTCCTGAACTGGTATGTTCAGAAGCCATCACCACTCCTTCATCAAATTTGACGTTGACGCTCTCGTTGACTGTCTTGGTTCGCTTGTTGTAGACACGGAAAGCGACCGACTCCTTTGAATAAGCTATGAAAGTACCTTCATCTGCTTTTTGATTGAATTTTCCAAGGTTGTCTTTGTCATTTAGTATGAAGCATCTGCATCCAAAGACATGGAAAAATTTAATATTAGATATCTGTTTATTTATTAGTTCATAAGGAGTCTTTCCGAATCGTTTATCGATGATTGAACGATTCTGTGTGAAACAAGCTGTTGCAACTGCTTCAGCCCATAAGAACAACGGTAGATTGGAATACACCAGCATCGTCCTTGCTGATTCCACTAGTGTCTGATTTCTTCGTTCAACGACACCATTCTGTTGTGGAGTTCTAGCAGCTGAAAACTGATGTGTGATTCCTACAGAATTCAAAAATGATTCAAGCGATTTTTTCTTGAATTCTGTGCCTTTATCTGATCGGATTGACTGAATTGTAAGTTGCAACTTCACTTGAATTTTCCGGATGAAGTCTATGATGATTTCGGTAGCATCTGATTTGGACCTCAGGAAGAAAACCCATGTGTACCGTGAATAGTCGTCAACTATCACCAATACATATCTTTTCTTATTAATGCTTTGTACTCTCATTGGTCCACACAAATCCATATGTAGAAATTCCGGTCCTCTCGTTGAAAAGTGTTCGGATTTGGATTTGTGTGAAGCTCTAGTCATCTTTCCTTTTTCACATGCGGCACACAACTGCTTCTTTTGGAATTTGAGAGTTGGTAGCCCTTTAACTAACCCGCCTTTTGCTAGGTTGGTTAATTCATTGAAGTTCAGATGTGAAAGGCAACGATGCCATAGCCATGCTGTTTTAGATGTAGCTTTTGACAGTAAGCAGACATCCTTCTTCAGATTAATGGAGGCTAAGTCAATGGAGTACAAATTGGTTTTCCTGTTTCCTGCCAGTATTTCTTTACCTTCCCCAGATCGAATGCTGCACCGATTAGCTTTGAAGTTGACTTCCAATCCTTTATCACACAGTTGTCCAATACTAAACAAGTTATGTCCAAGACCATCAACGTAAAAACCTTCTGAATGGTTATTTTATCGTATGCGACACTCCCGTAACCTTTGATCGGACAAAACTGATCGTTTCCAAATCTGACCATCCCAGAGAACTTTTCTACAAAGTTCGTGAGTGTTTCTCTTTGTCCGGTCATATGCTTCGAACATCCGGAGTCAAGATACCATACATGATTTACCTATAAGACGAAATAGCACATGAGGTACCCACTTATAGTTGGGTACTTTTGATTTAGGTAAATCATGCCGTATATGATTTGTTTTCTCATCAGATACGGCTTTTAGCTTTACAATTGATGATGATTTAGGTACCCACTTTTGAACAGTTCTTTTAGGTATCCACTTTTGTACAATTCTTGGTGGAACTGTTTTTGAAATATTTTGCTGTGGAACCTTTTGCTGTTTGGAAAATGGGTCCTTTTTCTTCGGTTGCCAGACGAGCTTATCAGATTTCACAAGTAATGATTTACATGCACTAGAATTCAAAGCAATTAAGTCTGTTCGAGAGAATTTTCTACAAGAATATTACAGACAGAGTTTTCAAAATTGCTATTTCTATCTGTAACAATATTTTTCTTCACGCGCCACTCTTGTTTTATTTTCTTGTTTTTCTGTTCTCTCTTCTTCTTT
Organism: Centrapalus pauciflorus; assembly: GCA_020465985.1. Classification (NCBI taxonomy): domain Eukaryota; kingdom Viridiplantae; phylum Streptophyta; class Magnoliopsida; order Asterales; family Asteraceae; genus Centrapalus; species Centrapalus pauciflorus. The sequence continues at coordinate 525,811 of JAANYP010008275.1, forward strand.
CTCCAAACTTGCTTTCTTCAACCGTTCACAATATTATCTGACATAGAAGAAACATGAGAATTAGTAGTCTTAGAAACTTGTTTCTTTTGTAAATTTCTCTTACCTTTTGAAGATTGGACTTTAAGTGCAATTGAGTGCTCTGTAGAAGATGATTCACCTTTTTCAAATTTTGGAGTATCAAAAATAACTTTTGTTTTCTCCTTCTTTTGTTGTAAAGTTGGTGAATTTTCATATGATTTTATTGAATCTGTAGAAATTCTTTGCAGAATTTTAACAGGTTCTTTTGATCATCTGATTGTTTGTTATATAAAGGTTTTACAAAATCATCAATTTTAACAAACGTTTCCTCTAAGGAAGTGAAGTCAGAGTTCATAAACAGATCAAATTCTTTTTCTGAATTGATGGAAAATCTAGAGAAGTTGAAGATGATGGATCAGACTACTTTTTGTTCTCAGGCTGTTTTTGTAACTTTTGTTCCAGAACTTTGAGTTCAGCCTTAAGAGATATATTTTCTGTCTCAAAGTTTTTAATTTTCAATTCTAGATCAGAATTTATCTTTTCTAGAATTGAAAATGGCAAATATAACTTTTGAGATTTAGTGGTAGATTCAGATAAATCCTTTTCAGAATATGTCTGAATATACTCTTCTTTAATATCAGTATTTTTACTTGATTCATTTATTCTGTTATAGTCAACAGAATTTTGCATTTTGTCTGATCTTAATCTTTTTGTTTCTTCACTAGATTCTACTTCATCAGATGCTTTCATAAAAGTAATTTTTAATCCTAAATTCATATATCTTACATCATATAAATTCGGTGAATTGGATATAGCCTTTGTCAGATACTTAGGATTTTCCCAACCAATACCAGATTTAGAATTATAAAATTCTGTGTCTTTTGGTTGATTTAAGTAGATGGTTTGATCTGTTTGACCTCTTTTGATAAATTCATCTTCCATCTTCTTTATTTTCTCATAAAGCTTAGTTCGTTCTTCAAAGATGACATGATATTTTACAGAAAAATTTGAAGCTTCTAATTCTGCCATTCTCAGTTTTTCTTGTAGGTCAGATATATTATGATTAAGTTCTTGAATTTTGATTTGAAGTTCTTTTTCTTTGTCTTGTAAATCTGAAACTGCTCGTAAGGCTAATGCTTTATCTTTGGAAAAATCTAAGACTAAATTATGTTCATTTCGTAACTTGTTTTCCAAAGAGTGAGCATTTTTCTTTTCAGCCTTTAACGATTTTTCAAATTTCTTAAGCATAAAGGCCATCTGAGTTAATTTCTCTTCTAGCACACAGGAATCATCAATTTCAGAGTCAGAGTTAGAATTTACCTCCGGTCTGTCTGAACTATCTGAGTTTTTAGACTCTGAATTTTCATTAACCTTATCATCAGCTTTTCCTGTTGCCATCAATGCAACTTTTTCAGTTTCTTCCTCCTCAGACTCTTGTCTTTTCTCATCCTCTTCATCTGTTAGTCCAATCCATACCTCATCCTCGGCTATCATGTAATTCCGACTCATTGAAAACCTCTGATTTCAGGCAGATATGAGCATCCTTATCTAGTATGTCTTCATCCTCAGATAACTGTAGCCAATGGTCATCCTCTGCCATAAGAGCTTTTCCAGCCTCTTTTTCTTTGGCTAAGAGAGCCTTTCTTGTATAGTAGTTAGAGTTTTTGACTACTGGCAGTCTACATTCACGGGCAAAATGACCTGGTTTTCCACAGTTATAGCAATTCTGCTCTGATTCTTTCTTTGCTGACTTATCTGATTTTTCATATTTGTCAGCTTTTCTGCCACTGCTCTCTCCAGATTTTTCATATTTTTCCTTTTTTTCAAATTTCCTCGAGCCAGTCTTGTAGCGCATTTTATTGTTGGTTGGCTTACGGTAGAACTTCTTTTGAAATGCTTTGGTTAGCAGTGCCATCTGCTTTTTCATTCTTCTATCTCAGAATCTGTAGATGAATCTGATGTTTCTGATTCGGAAGAGCTACTGCTGACTACTGCCCTTTTCTCCTTTTTCAGCTTATATTTGTACTTCTTTTCTGCCAGTAAAGCCAATGAGTCAGCAGTCTCTTTCTCAGCTTTCTTCTTGCCAGATAATTTCCTCAATACAACCTCTTGGTAGTTATTGAGGTTTTCGAAAATCATATGAAAATTCATTTCTTCAATGTCCTTTGTCTGCTGGATTATCATGGCATACTTCTCCCATTCTGGGTTTATTACGTTTAAGAACTTGACATTTATATCCAGATTGGACTTTGTCACTCCATTTCTTTTCATTTCACTTACCAAACTAATAAACCTCAGGTAAGTGTTTTCCAGTAATATTCTCCTTCACGAGCTCGAAAATTCTCGAATGTCATCAGACTGTTTCTTGCTCTATTTGTTGCAGCTCTGTCAGATCCCCTCATAAGTTTACACACCTCATCCCATATGGATTTGGCAGTTTTTGTGTTTGTGAGACATGTGTAAATGTCATTAGGGATTGAGATCAGTATTAATTTCCTGGCTGTTTTATCCCCTAACTTTCTTTTCTTTTGTGCCTCAGTCAAGTTCGTAACCTCAACTGTCCTTGGTGGAATTGGGGGATTTCCAGTGGGTACTCCAAGAATTGTTTCCATGAATGTAGCTGGTCCTTCTGATAAGGATTTTAACATTTCTTCCGACAGATCATGAAAACTTATGAATTCTAAAAACCTCTCCCTCCATTGAACGTATTCTCCCCGATAGAGAATTGGGGGTTTAGTCTCTGATCCCATTGCTAGAGCGTCTTTTGACATTGTGATTGATATTTAGGAAACTATCCAAGATCAGGTGAACTTTGATTGAAATTGAAATTGTTGATCAACAGTTGAAAGTTGATCAACCTTTGAAAGAAAGATTAGTGAAACTCGATTGAATCAGATGATCAACTCGAATTATAAGTTGATCAACTCGATCAAAGAATGAGTAAAAGTCGAAGCAGTGTACAATCAACTTGAATCTATAGCAAAAGAACTTGTCAGATGAATTAATCAACTCGAATCAAGCAATGATGAAACTCGAATGACTTAGTGTGATACTCGATTGATTCTATGCAAGACTCGATTTGTTCTATGTAAGACTCGATTGATGCTGTGTTAAACTTGAATGACTCTTTGTTAAAGTCGAATGAACTCAGTGTTAAACTCGAATTAGCTTTGTGAAACTCGAATTAACTTTGTGAAAATCTCGAATTAGCTTTGAGTGAAACTCGAATTAACTTTGAGTGAAACTCGAATGAGATTGTGTAAAACTCGAATTAAGCTTTTGGGAAACTCGAATTAAGTTTCTGAGAAACTCGAATTAAGTTTTCGTGAAACTCGAATGAGACTAAGTACAACTCGACTAAGCTTTTGTGCAACTCGATTGATTCTTTGTTATTAATTTCTTGTGGAAATTTATCTTTGGATCAACTGGATTAAATTTCAGTACAACTCGAATGAATTGAGAGTCAACTCGAATAAAATTGCAAGTCAACTCGAATAAAGTTGCAAGTCAACTCGAATGAGTAACAAGTCAACTCGATTGAATAACAATTCCAACTCGATTGAATAACAATTCCAACTCGATTGACACTTGTTATCAACTCGATTTATAAACACAGTCAACTCGAATTGCACATAAACTAAGTATATTTCGAGTTTCTTAGTATTTTAGAATATTTAAGTCTGAAAATCAAATTAATTCGTAAAACACAGCCATTTTCAACCAAATTGAAATCGAAGGTAAGGATTATGATTTCAAACACTTTTTGTGAAACAATATTGTCCAAAAATAGATCTAGAAGTGACTTTTTCTATAAAACAGTGATGACCTTTGGGTTTTTCAAAATTTCAGAAAAATCACTAGATCTTTTTCTGTGTTTGATGATACAAAACAAGATTATATTCAATTGAATCGACTAATAATCCTTTTCCTTCGATCCAAATTTCAGAATCTATGATCAACAGAATAAAAACCCTTTATGATTTTTAGGTTTTGCGAAAAAAAATATTCTCAAGAACACTGTTCGAAATTTCATTTTCAGTTGCAAAAATTCACCCCTAGATGCTCTGATACCAATTGTGAAATATAGTTTCTTAACAATCAAACAACAATATCAACAATCTAACAAGAACAGAAAGAATTAATACTGACCGAATGATTATATTGATTGATGACAAAACCGATTACAGAGAGAAAGGAAACTGTTGCTTTCACTGTAGCCCTAGAAAATGATACTGTGAATTTCCGTGGGTACAATCAATATGTCAGATCTAATTCTATTTTGAAAGTCAAACAACTATTTATATACATTTTCATAAGTATTCACTAATTACAAAATACACCCTATACTTTGTATTCCATCAACAAAAATACATTCCAACAGTATAACTCGAAAAATCAATAAAAGATGTGATTTTGCCGTCCAAAACGCCAAGAAACCAAGAATGTTGATTGTGAACACGATGACCACCAACTAGTCTCTGATACCACTTGTAAGGTCACCTACCTACGGATCCAATCTTGACGCGACGCCGTCCAACGAGTGCGGAATCCTCGTTAGCGGTTTGACGGAATGATCACGCACACGAAACACGGAGACACACACGATGATAGACGCAAACTAGAATGTCCCGACACGTGATTCTCTCCAAGAAAACACTCTGAAACTCTATATGTTCGTAATCGCCCCTGTGGATTAGTTCTACAAAAGTTTTTTAATCAAAACTGATTAACCCTTAATTATAACCTTCAGATTCGAACTTGCCCTGGACAAGTTCGAGAAGGCCCAAGCCCACGAACTTGTCCACCATAAGTTCGAATCAGGCCTTTGAACTTATTCTAGAACTTGTCTTTGAACTTGATCTAGAACTTATGTTTGAACTTACCTTTGAACTTATGTTTGAACTTATGTTTGAACTTATTGTAAAACATCAATTACAACCAAGTTCAAACATATACAATCAATATCAAACATATAACAAACTGTTAGGCACAAAAAGGCCTCAGTCAAACCTGTTCTATATCTGAGTGGGAGATTTTATAATCAAACCTGTTGATACATTTGAAGGTTGAATTTAAGGCCTCTTATATGCCTTATTGAAACCTGAAAATGATTTGCAATATCAGTCTAAAGCTGTTCTATATGTTGCATGTGTTGCAACCAAGACAGTTTGTCCAAGCTGCTCAGTCTGCTGATCAGGCTGGACATAAACTGTCTACGCTGCTCTACACTGTTGAGCAGCTTGGGCATTTTTAAAGTGTTCTGTTCTTTGTGAACAGAACCTGTTCTTTGTGAACAGGCTAAACACTTTATGGAATTTGTTTCCAAGTCATCATGTATTGTTTTTAACTACCAGATCAGTTTACACAGTTGAAGACAAAGTGGAAAGCAGAACCGCTCAGCCTGCCCAAGCTGTTCTGTTACATGAAGACAAACGGATATTTGAAAAAGGGTGACAGACCTTTTTCGTATATCAAAATAGGCCTTTACAAGGAAGAAAGACGCAAAGTTGACATTCCTAAAATGGTTAAAGGCAATGCAACAGTAGAAAGTAAAAAGACAAAAGTTCTGCACAAGAGAAGGCAAGTCTGCTTTTCAGAAAAGTGCAGAAAAGTTATATTGTCTTTTCAAACAAGACTTCTCCTTTTTCATTCTGCCCAATGAAGATGTTTCTCTTAGATCCTCTAAGTGAGTATAAAAGGAAGCTTCTAAGGTCAGAAAGAACGTGAAAGAAAGCTAAGTGCTTAAACCAAGAGTGAACGTGCAAGTGTGATATTCATGCATGCAAGTCTTCTGTAAACCAGCATCTGTGTGTCAAAGCTGTTTTACCTAAGCTGTTCCTTAAAAGTCTTGTAAATACATTGAGTGCATCTTAGTGAGTGTATTCAGTGTATACTAGTTCGAGTCTGTCTTAGACTAGTAAGCATACTGTTGTATTCTGTCATCTCAGCTTGAACTATTCCGCATTCAAGCTTGTTTGTAATTAACAATTGTTGATAATACATACAAACATTGAGAAAAAGAGTGTGTAGTTTTTAAAGTGCTGTATTCACCCCCCCTCTACAGCTTATAACTATATACTTTGGGAACCTTTCGGGACCTACAACTGGTATCAAAGCAGTTTAGAGTGTGTGTCATTCTAGATCTCTCATTCTCCCAAGTTTCCATGGACAACAGTGCTGCAAATTCTTCTTACTATGACAATGGCTCTATGGGCAAACCTCCCAAATTTAATCATCAAACCTTCTCTGGTTGGAAGTGCAGAATGATGCTCTACTTAGAGAATCTGGATGTACAACTGCCAGAGATAGTGATGGAGGGTCCCTATGTGCCAACCTCTGTCACTACTATAACTCCAGCGGTTGAAGGAGCTGCTCCTGAAATCAGGACCTTTGAGAAAGCCAAAGCTCAATGGTCTGATGAAGACAAGAGACTGGTGGCTCTGGATGTAAAGGCCAGAAACAACCTGGTCATTTCTCTCCCTGATGATGTGTTCAAGCAGGTTGAGAAAATGAAGACTGCAAAGGAGATGTGGGATACTCTGTGTACCGTCTATGATGGACCCACAATCACACTGGACAACAGGATTAACAATCTTGTTAGACAGTATGAACTCTTCTTTGCCAAACCAAAGGAGTCTCTCACTGAAACCTACACCAGGTTCACTGCTCTGGTGAATGATCTCAAAGCTGTTGGGGTCACCAAGGACAGTCTTACTTTGGTGAACAAGTTTCTGGACATTTTACCTGAAGAGTGGAACTATTTCTCAACCATCCTAAGGAACTCAGGTACTATCAGAAGTATGGATCTGGTCAATCTGTATGGATCCTTACTGAATGATGAACAATCAAGGCAACAAAAGAGGAATGCCTTGGAAATGTCCAGAAGAGGTACAACCTTTGTGGCTAATGTGAGACAGTCTGTTAATCAGGTGAGTGATGTGTTCATTCAACCTGATCAACAGGATGATGAAAAGGAGGAGGTGTCAGACGAAGAAGATGTTGCAGATCTTGCTGAACAAGATGATGAGCAAATGATAGCCATGCTTGTCAAAAGGTTCAACAAGAAAAGGTTTGGAAGAAACATGCTGCAAGGAGGTTCAAGTGCTGGCAAAAAGAAGGCATTTGACAAATCTAAAGCTGAGTGCTTCAAGTGTGGCAAAACTGGCCATATAGCTGCTGACTGTGTGTCAAAAGCTGTTGGTCAGTCATCCAAACCTAACAAGACTAACAAGGATGATGGCTATAGGGTTAAGTACCTTATGGCCATGGCTAAGCTGAGGAAATTGGAAAACTCTGTGTCTTCCAATCGCCAAAAGTGACTCATGGCAGAGACATGTGACTGGGAGGAATCTGATTCATCATCTGATGAAGAAGATAATCAGTGTCTGATGGCCAACTCTGATGTCCCATCAACAAGCAGTTTCAAACAGGACATGGCTGAAGCTGAAGCATTCAGCAGCTTGGAGAACTGGAATCCTACAATGATGTATAAGGTACAAAATTTTATGGCTTACAGTTCTGAAGAAAAAGTTAAGATGTTTGAATATATGCTTGTTGATCTCAAAGCTGCTGTTGAGAAGCATGATGCTTTACTATCTGAAATCTCTAAGCTTAAAGCTGATCTTAAAACTAAATCCAGTAAACTGGACAGTTTCCATAAGTTGGAAACTGAGCTTGATGAATTAAAACACATCAACTCTATTTTACTGGTAGAAAACAGAGAAACAGATATAAAGCATGCCAAGCTTCAAAAGATAGTTGACTCTTGGTGCCAATCTGCACAAAAAGTCAGCCATTGTATAAGTCAACAGATTCCTGCACAAATCCAAGCCTATCTTGGAGGGGATCTTGACACAGCAGCTTCCATTGTTGAGATAAGTAATTTAAAAGAAGATTTATCCACTCTTGGTGAGCTTCCAAATACATTCATTCAAAATGTGAATGGTAAGCTAATCTCAACAAACAGGTTTGTCAGGCGTCAAAATACTGACAGCTTATGTGAACCAAGCTCAAAAGCTGATGTTGGAGTTTGTTCTCCAAAACAGCCTGCTAAGTGCTCTGCTAGCTCACATAAGCAAAAGAAAGGAAAACATGCTCAAACTGAAGCTGTGGATGCTAAACCTGTTGACAAAACAGGTTCTGAGTCCAAAGCTATTGGTAAAAAGCATGTTAATCCTTTTGATGCTAAACATTTTGAGAATAAGTTTTCAAAAAGTAAGCAGCCTGTTTTCAACAAGGGTAAGTCTCAGGTTGAAAACAAAACTGCTGTGATTTCAAATAAGTTTTCAAATCAGAGTGGTAAATTGGTTTTAAATGAAAATAAGTTTTTCAAAACCAAACACAGTGAGTATGCTGATAGGCAGCATAAATCACAACTCAGTAGGGGCAAAGACAAAGCCATTGCTCAAACTGAGACAACTGGGAATAAGTTTCCCAAACCTGTGGAAGCTCAAAGGCCAATCAAGCTTCTTGTCTTTGACATCTGTCCTCCCAAAAAGAGGAAAGAAGAGACAGTCAAAGCTGTGGCCATTGAACTTACCACACAAGCTGTTGATTCTACAAAGAATGCTAAACCTGCTGAAAGAATCAACAAAAACAGATCAGAATGTGTTTCTGAAGGACCTTCTTCCAAAAGTACTAAAAAAAGAAAATGTTACAAGTGTGGGAAGAAGATACATCTGGCCAAGGACTGTCCTGAACCTGAGGACATGAGGCCTGTTGACTCTGCTGTTTCCCTCACAGCTGTTACAAGCAGTGGTGGAAATGTCATAGTCACTGAGGATGGTATTCAAGCTGATACCATTCAAATAGGGAATATTAGTGTGGACATTCCAAATCCATCAACAAATGTTGATGAAGTAGGAGAACTCATCTGTGTGATGAGTTCCCCTAAAAATAACTAATAATTCTCTTTCACTCTGCAGGAAAAACAACCTTCCCAGGTTTGGTACTTGGACAGTGGCTGCTCAGGGCACATGACAGGTTGTAAAGAATTGCTGAGTGATCTCAGGCCTGAAAAAGGGCCAAAAGTCACCTTTGGTGACAATGTGCAGGGATCCACTGAGGGATATGGAACTCTTAAAGCTGGTGCTGCAGTGTTCAAAAGGGTAGCCTATGTGGTTGGGCTAAAGCATAACCTTGTTAGCATAAGCCAACTGTGTGATGCTGGCTACAAGGTTAACTTTGATGAGCACCTGGGTTACATATTGGATTCCCAAGACAAAGTTGTGCTGTGTGCTCAACGAAAGAAAGGTGTATATGTTGTGGATATGCATTCTGCTGATCCCACAACTGAAACCTGTTTTCTCACAAGAACCAACGCTGATCTAAACTGGTTATGGCACAGAAGACTGTCACATCTGAACTTCAAGAACATCAACAAACTCTGTAAGAAAGAGTTGGTGACAGGTTTGCCTTCTATGACTTTTGCTAAAGATAGATTATGCACAGCTTGTGAGAAAGGCAAGCAGAGAAAAACATCTTTTAAATCCAAACACAATTTCTCTATTGATACTCCACTCTTCTTAATCCATATGGACTTGTTTGGACCTGTTAATGTCC